>JAUIMM010000085.1:27085000-27637500 GCA_031769625.1 Taudactylus pleione
AATCTGCGTATGGATACTTCAGCATTGTGGGCCTGAATCTTAACTGGGTGGTGACAATGTGATTGCATAGAACTGTTTTGAATTGTGGGAGTGACATGGGAGTTGTCTGTAAAGCGAAGGGAAGCCTGTTTCTTATGGGTCTCTTGAACCTATCATGAGGCTTGTGTAAGTGCCAGTACTAATAATGACAGCTGCGGCTGTGGATGGAAAATCAGTTGGCGAAGTGAGTTCCTGCTTGAAGCTGCACAAATCCTTGCATTAGCCTTACAGGAACTTGCATTAGCATAAGGCAGTAAGGGGGAGATGTACTAAGGTCTGGAAATTGATAAATTGGAGAGTGATAAACTGCAAACCAATCAGCTCCTAACTGTCATTTCTCAAACACAGCCTGTAATATGACAGTTAGGAGCTGAGTGGCTGGTAGTTTATCACTCTCTAATTTATCAGTTTCCAGAGCTTAGTACATGAGGCTTCCGCAACTGCCTGTCAAAGTGGCCTGCCAAATACAGCCACTTTGCTGCTGACTCAGAAGCAGTCCCATGTACCCTTTAAAGCACTGACTGCTATTGAATGCATGTATGCAATGTATGCTGACTGATAAGCAACTGAGAGACTCAGACAGGCAAAAGATGCTGCCTGTACGCTCTCATGCAGATGCATCTGGTTCTTCCAAGCCAGCTGGTTACTGGCCCCAGAGAATAAAAATGTGGACTATCCTGGCATTGGCAAACCTTAATCCCCAGGAGACTTGCTGCAGTGCACGTAAAGTACCACCAGTCAGGGTCGTAACTAGAGTGGTGCAACCAGTGTCATGGCACAGGGCACCGCAGGGCAGGGGGAGCTGTTTGGGCCTGTCAATTTTCTGTTTATTATCATTCTCGCTTGTGGCATCCTCTTATTTTATCCCCAGCATCTCCTGGCCTATCTCTTCCCTTGCCATTCTCCATGAGGCCATGGCCCTTTTACAGGTGTGTTATCTCCCTATTTAATGTAATCCCTTGCAATATTAAAATAAGCAGCTTTAAGCATGTAAATAGTATGTATATAGTTATTATATATATTTATAAATATGTATAGTGTGCCACTGTAGTGTAATGTAATGTATATGCAGGGGTTTAATCATTAATGTAATCCCTTGCAATATTAAAATAAGCAGCTTTAAGCATGTAAATAGTATGTATATAGTTATTATATATATTTATAAATATGTATAGTGTGCCACTGTAGTGTAATGTAATGTATATGCAGGGGTTTAATCATTAATGTAATCCTTGCAATATTAAAATAAGCAGCTTTAAGCATGTAAATAGTATGTATATAGTTATTATATATATTTATAAATATGTATAGTGTGCCACTGAAGTGTAATGTAATGTATATGCAGGGGTTTAATCATTAATGTAATCCCTTGCAATATTAAAATAAGCAGCTTTAAGCATGTAAATAGTATGTATATAGTTATTATATATATTTATAAATATATATAATAACTATATACATACTATTTACATGCTTAAAGCTGCTTATTTTAATATTGCAAGGGATTACATTAAAAAATAGGGGGAGTGCCAATGCTCTTTCTGGCACAGGGCACCAAAAAGTCTAGTTACGGCTCTGCCACCAGTAGTACCACCCCTGTGCAGCTATAAACTTTGCAACCTGTGATAAGTACAGTTATCTTTTTAGTGGCTCCATTTGACTGCTATTTTTGGTCCTAGTTCTAACTCTGCCTGCCTACTAACCATTCTCTGTATTGCCACCTGCCATCCCTTTTACGGATGTAGATGTATATTTCTGCATACATTTTCATATAGCGCCTTTCTTTCTGGTGCCTGCGTTTGTCTCAGAATAAGCCTTTACTACTGTGTGTACAAGACTTGAGGGCAACTGGTTACTACTAGTGAGCATATTCAGCTCTAAGGAAATAGGAACTACTAGCTATGGAGACAGTCCTATAGGTTTTTACTGAGTATTTGGCGTATTGCACTGCACTTCTTGTATTTGCTTTACTAGACAGGGAGGAATGTTTTGTATGCTGCCGCATCTTATTTGTTAAAGATTCAAGGTCTGTTTCATCCATTTCCTTTCTCCTTCATTCTGTTACCTGTTTCCTTCATAAGAAAAGGAATTGGCCTTCTTGAAGACAGCTCTTTTCTGCATTTCCAATGTAAGTTTATAAAAAACAAACAAACAAATAGTAGAAGCTGTAACAAGGCAAATATGTATTGTCTCATCAGGCACAATGGGATTTATATTTACATCCTTTTATACACTCTTGTGTTAAAATGTTCAACCTAGAATCTTAGGGGTATATTTACTAAAGTGCGAGTTTTTAGAAGTGGAGTTGTTGCCCATAACAACCAATCAGATTCTGCTTATCATTTACCTAATCACCTTGCGAGGTAAAGTCCAACTGTGGGGACTCGCGCGCGGGGTCTCGGGGACTCCAGCGCAAGAAAACCGCGCTAATTGAATAGGTCCAGTGCGGCAATTAGCCACAGGGTAAATCCAGTGGCTAATTGAATCTGCCCCTTAGTGTCAGTGTGAATGTTGCCCAGAAGTTATTTTAAAATGATGAGAACAGCTTTTTATTTTCTTTATGTCACTAATAAGGTAAACACAGTAATACATAGAAAAAATATACATTTTACACCTAAATCAAGAAAGTTGGATGGTATGTTATAGCGCAGGTTGCACAGGTAGCACAGTATGTTTATAAGCATGTAATAATTTAGTATTATATTATGCAGGACTGGAGAATAATTGATGTTTCTGGCATTTATCTCTGAAGGTGTGCCTACAAGGGTTAGCATCAGTGTGAGTGCTTGTTTCCAGAGCAACAATTTCTCTAGAGGTTCTCTTATTTTCATCCTCTATGCACAGAACTGTGATAATTTTGCTGATACATTGTAGATATCATCCCACATGTCAGGTAGATGATTCTATGAAGCGCAGATTGCTCCTCTTAAAGAACCCATTTCAGGCTCATATTTTACATGGAAACACTTTTGATAGCTGGGTCTAAAAAAAAAACTGTCTTGTTTCTCCAACAATCAACGTTATGTTGCTGAATTGATGGATGTGGAGTGATATCAGTAGCTGGTTATAGACATTGGAAACAGGACTACAGTGCTATTTTGACAATATTAATCACACTGATCATGCTAATGAAAAACAGGGAAACATTCTTGGAACATTCTTGGAACTATTATAACGAGAATCAAAATTTATTTAAGCACCTGCCAGCCCTCTATTATTAAGCACAGTGACAGAAATAATGACATGCTGTCATGTTTGGGACACTGCAGCCCTTCGTCATAGCATGTTGTGAGAAATTGTGAAATGGTAATGGGGTAAGAAAGATCCCTAAATTTTATGGCAAATCAGGTAAAGTGTCCCCTACAATAATCATACTTCTGATCAGTCCTGTTTAGATAGGCAGTCCTGATTTTAGTAGGTCTGTCTCACTCAGTGGTGTAGGTTGGCCGGGGCTCGTGTGAATTTTGAATCAACAGCACATTTTTACTGTATGCATTTATATTCCATGCATCACCTTGTATTCATGAATACATTTTATTTTATGTCTACACTGACCTATGTCATCTATACGGTCGACTCCGTCACAGCATTTATGTTGAGGAGCGCCTAAATACATGGTAATACCTACCTTTAGACACACAGTTCAGACTTTGGTTTTCACTAGGGAAAACCCATTACCATTCACGGCCTGCTTACCCTCAACAGGAGCGCCCGGTTTCACCAACACACCACAAAATCTTAGTTGAGCAGTAGGCCCGAGTCATGGAGGGCATTAGGCCCTACAGAAATTTGGTATTCTAACCCCCATGTTAGGTAGCACTAGGCCATGGTACAAAGTGTACTAGGCCTGCAGTCAGGCCCGCGTTACATGTAGGCTGTTGGTGAGGAACCTACTTGTATATTAGTGTGTTATAAGTGTATGTTTGCATTTTTCCATAACTGTTACTGCATTATTGGGTAATGCATTATTTAGAAATTCTAATAATAGCATGTAAGGGAGTACACTACACACAGTCTATATATTGTTGTTGTCCACCGGGCCAGCTAGAGTGTGTGAATGAGTAGCCAGAATGTTGTGGGTGGCACATGCTAGGGACAGAGGTAAGGGTATTGTAGCCATGGGGTTGGGCTGTTTCTTGTGTTTATTTGCAAATGCAGAGAACAGGACCACTCGTCGTTCAAGGGGACCAGTGCAAATTTGGTGAGCATAATTTGTGTTGTCACGTAATCTGTGTTTGTGCATTATCCCTTCCCCTTTGGGCATTTTCATTTGGGTTGTACCCTTGAGCTTGGCATGTAGGTGTAACCAGTGTGAGGCCAAAAGTGCCAATAATGACCATCCACTGATCCCAGTGGAGGTAATTCTGGTTCAGCGCGTATTTCCCTTGTGGGGTCAGTGAGCAGGAGTTTCAGCCTTCAACATCCACATCTGACCTGTGTTCCAATACCATCACGTCCATGAAGGCCTGAAGATGAGAGCGGGTGGCTGAGGTAAGTGCCCAGAAACCAATTCCTTCACACATGGCAGTATATGGATCATGATGACATTTTCATGGCAATCAGTTGCACTTCTTTTGTAGTTGTAATTGGAGTTGATACTACAGTATATTTGTCTATATATGTTGTTATGTGTGGCTTATTCACACATGGCATTTTAGTATTTAATGTCTGTACTTTAATTATACCATGACTAGACCCTCATATGCAGTTCCACCTGTATTATATCACCTGCCTTATAGGGTATTATTAAGGTCTTTTGGATAGCAATGCACTATGGGAGTTGTAGTTTAATTCCATATGTCTGAGCTCATCATGGCTAGTCATGCTCACTGTCCCTTCTATGCATCCTGTGTCCACCTACTGTGGACATTATCATGCTCCTCTGCCTCTTGGTTGTCATTTTTGACAACTGATTGTTACAGCACATGTCTAGTTGTGTTTAGTAGATTTTCGCCAGACCTGAAGTGATGTTTTTGCAGTTCACTGAAACTGGAAGTGAGGTCATTTTTGCCCTTAGCGTGCATTCCATGTAGATTACAGTTGTTGTGCATTGTGGAAGTCATTAGTGGCAATTAAGTGAGGGATATAGTGAGCTGAAGCTGCATGGTAAGTAGTCTGCTGTTGGTCTGGAGAATCCGTTTGTATCATCTGATGCTGTGCTGCTGACTGTCTTGAGAAAGGTCCCTATTGGTGACCGAAACTTCGACTATTTTATGATGCTTAATCATTAAACTATTGCTTTTTATGCTGTGAATACCTGGTGAGTGCCCCTCATTACCATATATATATATATATATATATATATATCCAGTTATCCCGGCACTCATATTTTTCCATACAGTTGCTCCGCTTATACCTTCCAGGGAATAAATCCCCCAATGCATAGAAATGAAGAGAGGTGGCACTCAGCGACCTATGGTTGCAGTTTAAAAAATTTAATCCAACGTTTCCGGCAACTGCTCACCCCATTTCTCCCTCACCACTGCTCCATCCCAATCCACACCTGCTCCTCTCCATTACCCCTGCCATCTCCCCCTATGTCATATATGTCTCTCTCTCTCTCTCTCTCTATATATATACTAATATAATTAGAATGTTGTGTCTGTCTATTTGTTAAAAATTGACGCCAAAAAAATACTAAACCGATTTACATGAAAACTGCATAATTTTGTAGTTTTCAACTCAATCTGTCATGTTAAAGCTGAGCAACAAAACTTATTGACATCATCAATGCAAGAGATAGGTGTGGCACCATAGGCGCCTGGTAAGGGGTGGGGGAGAGGTGCTTTGGACCCATGTTCACTTAAATAGGATAGACCAAATAGCACTCTGGTCCTGAATCAGACCCGCTTGCAAGTGCTCTCGATGGTCCCCGACTGCGCATGCGTCACCTCCGGCATGTGCATGCACGAGACACATACTGCGACAGCAGCTCCGTCGCAACAGGTCTCGCTACTAGACAGGGCGGCTGTCGATGTTGATTGACAGCTTGCCCCGTTTTGTAGGCAGGGAGGGGGGGGTGGCTGCACAAACGCGAGTGTTCCCTTAGGAACGCCTGGTGTTTGTGGGCGGCCCTACTGACATCACTCGTGATGTCAGTAGTGGACTTCCTGCTTTATTAGAGCAGGAAGTCCTCTCGGGCTTGCGAGAGCTGAGACCCTACCACAAGGGTCTCCTTGCAAGCCCGATGGTCGCGATAATCGCGACCATCGCCAGGCCGCCCGCAAAAGCTGTGGGTGGTCACCCACAGCTTAGCGAGCAGCCTGGTGGCGGGAAACAAAATCCCGCCCTGATTCAGAGCGACTCTGAATCAGGCCCTCTGTGCACAGGGCACACAGTGACATTGGTGTGAGTGGTTGGTGAAGACCTGCTGCCACCAGTCAGTATAGTGCTGCTGGTCACGTGGGCTAATCACGCTACAGGGCCCCTATGCAAAGCAATACAACTAGAACACCTCAAATAAAATGTTGACAGAAGCTGTGGGCAGCAGCTAGTATAATATAGAAAAGTTTTAGATATATTTTTTTAAACTATAAAACTTTCTTTAAAAAATAAAAATACAATTTTGGGGACATTTTTGGATAAAATATTAGCCAGTTATTATTATTAATACATATTATTTACAGGGTGCCACAAGTGGTCCGCAGCGCTGTACATACAGTAAAGGGTACACAGAACAATACATTACAATACAGTAACCACATTGTAAACAGAGCACAAGTAACAATTAGCAACACAATTCTCCATACACAATACAGCTGGGAAGGTGAAAGCTGTCATAGAAGTGCTAGAGAAGAAGGCTGTGAGACAGTGAGGAGGAGGACCCTGCTCCTAGGAGCTTACAATCTAGGGGAGAGGGGAGACAGACAGATGACATGAGGGATGAGTGTGTAGATGGGGACCTGAGTGCAGGGTGTAGTAGGTTTTACCGCCAGATGCATGTCCGGCGTTTCAAATCCCGACAGTGGCAGCCCGGCAAGGGTGAAAATCCCGATCGTCAAAAGGTAAGTATGTTGTAACCTAATTCTACCCCCTAACCATAACCCTCCTTAGGGGTGCCTAACCCTAACCTCCCCCCCAAATGCCTAACCCTAATCCCCCCTCTATGTGCCTAAAACTAACCCCCCCTTCCCTGCCGCCTTAACCTAAGTCCCCCGGGGGAGGTGCCTAACCCTAACCCTCCCTTCCCCTAGCCTGCCCCTAACCCTCCCGTCGGCTTCCAAACTACATCCCGAGTGCAGGAAGTAGGCAAAGTAGAGATGGCTGAGGCAGGAGGGACAAGTGGTTAACAGCATATTTCAATTAAGATTATTTTCCTAAGTTTTAAAATATGTAGTGAACACTCCTGATTCTGCAACTGTTGCAGATAGTAATAATGTATATTTATTTAAATATAAAATTTTGTTTATTTATGTAACTTAAATTTAGCTTAAATGTTAGAATATACTGCAGCACTTTAAAAAGAGTTAATTGTTATTTGCATTTAGATATACAGTATAGCACAAATGCTGTATCTTCCCTTAATGAAACCTTGTGCAATTATTTCTTAGTGAATTGCACCATATTTGGAAGGGTAGGGAGGACACGCTGCTTGGCGTCTCCCCTGTTTTAAGAGACTTTACCTTACATTGTGTTGAAATTATATGTGATACCGCTTACCACTGTTTGATGCCGCTGTTCTAAATATACATGAACCACTTACCACTATGTGATGCCATTAGTTACACATGCCATCAGAATCGCTACTAATCACGGAGCAGAATACTTAAGATAGTACTAGCTATTCATGTGCCTGAGAATTAAACTCAGCCAGCCTCTCTATACATACTGGTGACTGACTGAACCCAGCTACTCCAGAGTGTGTATTACCATTTAAAACAGTCCAATTGTTTTAATACTGTATGTCTGGTTGTTGACAAACATTTAATAAGCAGTGGATGGAGCACAGCATCTTAAATTAACTTGGAGATTTTGTGTCTCACTTTAATATAGATTACCTGCAAGACATTATGAATGTTTAAAATTTAAACTTTGCTCCTAAATGAAACATTGCTGAGAGGATACTTTGTTTCCAACTCCAATATAACTATATGTGAGATGCCAATAAGATATCCTAAAATGTGATATAGCTACACTAAGCATACTTGGGACACGCATGATACGTGCTTAATAACAACATATAACAGACTATAACGAGAGATACGATGATTGAATAGTCTATATCATTTAGTGGAGATGATGTACTAATAACTAACATCGTACCGTACATTTATATCGCACAATTAACTTAGTACTTTCAATAATTCTATGTGTATAAATTTCAAAGCACTTGAGACCCGATTAATAGCATACTATAAATGACATTGGGGTCTATTCAGCATTGATTTTTTTTACATAAAAAATATGGAAACTATGATTTCCGTATTTTGTATGTAGCTCCCCTATTCAGCAATGGGATAATGGAGAAGATAACACAATTATCTTCTCCATTGATTCCCATCTTGCTGAATACCGCACTGTAGGGATCAGCCATTGATCTCTACAGTGCTTTAACACTTTTTATAGCAAAAAGTGTTAAATCACTCGATAAATATTTCCATTATATAACGCCATTTCAGAATGGCGTTACATGAAGAAAATACTTATATTTCCTGAAAACTGCAGGGACAGAGGGAAATGTTCCCATAAGTCCCTGCAGCATCCTGTAAGCCTGCCCAGTCTCTGTTCCAGCTTCCCGGTGATCGGCGGCAGGTAAGTCACTCTAGAGGCTTTTAAACCCCCCAAAATTGATTGATATGTGTATACAGGCTTTATACTAGCCTGTCTACATGTATATTTATGTGCGATTATATTTGACATTTATATATAAATGTTAAATATAGAAGCACATAAATATACATGTATACAGGCTAGTATAAAGCCTGTATACACATATCAATCAATTTCGGGAGGCTGGAGATGTACTTACCCCTCCGCAGTCACTGGGAAGCCAGGACGGAGAATGCTCCCGAGCGCATGACTGAGCATGCGCAGGGAACAAACACAAGGGAATGTATTCAGAATCCCGAAAACAAACCCTTCTGTGACATCGCAGGGACAGCGTGTTACCGCAACCGCTGCCCCAAACAAAATAATGCTGAATAGCTTACATATTTTATCATAATTGATAAAATATCATGACGATGTTGCCTGATAATATTCTGGGCAACATCGTCACTGTTGCTGAATAGAGCCCATTGTGTCATAAATAAAATATGGCTGTCTAAAAGTAATGTTCTCAACGTTAACTGTTTGGGCGTGTTTCAATAATTCTTTAAGTCTGTATAGATAAGTTCTATGACAGGCTATGTACAGCGGCATCACTTAAAAGTTACCAGATATATAGTGCAAGTGAAGAACACACATAGTATTAATTGTTCTAGAGCCAATCCATTCACCTCAAAATATATATATCCTATTAAGTACGGAAGGATATTATCCAATATATAGACACCTGGGGAAAGCAGCGTAAATACGAAGAGAGGACTGATGATTCCCACAGATATAATCTTTGAATAAGATGACATTTAAATCTAAACTACTGTTACAAAATTGGTGGTACTAACATCAAAAATCTAAAAAATTTACTCTCTCTATATATAGTTATTTTCCCTAGCGATTGTGCACAATCATAGTGTCAGCTTTATATTTTGATATATCAACAGTACAAAATTTGAAAAGGATATTTAAGAAAGCCAATATTAGGCTGCGAGCACTATAAACTATTTTAGTTCTATAAAACGGACAACATAAGTACAAACAAAAATAATCTTTATTGGAAAAATAACACACAACGAAGGATATTGTCATAACTGTATTCACAAATTTTCATGTACACATTAATCTATTATATTTCGCCTTTAGAATTGAATTAATAAAAGCTACATTTTAATTTGATAACCAGATCTCTACTGTACCAAGTAAATATGAGAAAGATATAATCTGTGTGTGCCCTACATAAGAATACTTTTTTCTTTTCTTCTTTTACCATATTTGAATAGGTAAGTACATGGATTACATCAAGAAGGAGGCGACCACTGGGCTGAAAACACCACCGTGCATGCTCAGAGGGCTCCTGGGTCATAAACCCGGAAGTCCCAGCACCGCAAAGTACAGCTCTTATTGGGAGAGTTGTCCTCTGCTAAAATCATCATGGATACGGTGCTACTAAACGCTGGTATGTATGCAATGACTGGCTCGATGCATCACATCCAAAATGCATCCGACCTCAAACTGGTACATCCATACTTTTACCTAGGTCAGCAGTGATCTTGGTGATGTGGGTCTTAGGAACCGCTTTAAAAAATTGGGGTCCTACCTGTCCATTTCTGAGTCCCATTGGAACATAGGTTTTCTGTGATAATCTTACAGTTTGTGAGATATAATGAAAGAGAAACAGTTTTCTAAAGTGGTATTTTGCTTTCCTACAGTAAGTACACTATCAAATGTTGATCCAAGCAGCATCTTATGAGTTCCCATTTTTCCATCATGGTGATAAGTAACATTACAAGATAGCCATTGTTATAAATTAAAACTTCAATTATGTTTAAAACATGTGAACATACTGTTTTATACTGGACAGCCACATTATGTGTTCCAAGCCTTAAAGCTTTTTAAACAATTTACACATCAATAACGTCTTTCATTTTTTGCAGGTCCATCCAAACTGCCTACTATGAGCAACCCCGCTAACCACTTATCCCATCCTATGTGATTTTCTGTTTTGCCTGGCATCAAAACATTTATGTACTGTGCAGTTGCAGTAAAATATGTTAGGGACGCTAAAATAATATATAAACAGTAAGTAAGCTATGACCATGTCAACATTTGTCTCGCTTTAATTTTTTGGAAGCACCTTCTAGTGTAGTTTGTGAATCTGATAATGGTGGCCCCATAAATTATATCCACATCAAATCTTTTCATTTAGTATCAGCCAGTCTATTGTGAGAAGCAGATTTTATACCTTTTATACATGAAAAGACACATTCGGCATCAGCTGAGCTGATAGGTAATACTACAGCAATATTGGCTAGCATTACAAAGCTGGAGAATTCCAGATTATTTTCAGATTTCAGGATTTTTATAAAATCTTAAAAAGAGTTTTCTCCTGAAAGTTGCTAAAACGTGCTTAAATTTCAAGAAGTCGTTATGCAAATCTACCTCATCAATTATGGGTGTTTCACCTAAAGCAAAGAGCTGAATTAAAACTTCTAGTTCTTCATTTCCATGGTCTTTTAAATCAGCTGATAAATCTGGATAATGTTTGGGATTTCTAACAACATTTAAACAGGTCAGTAGACCCAGGGAACTTTTTTTGAGGTTTCCAATGACAGCAAATTGCTTGATATTGTCAGTACATAACTTGTGAACAGGACACCCTGGTAGGAGAAAGGTCATCATCCTCAGCTACACACCCAGTGACAGTCTTCATGATGTTTAAATTCATCTAGCCCCTGGCAGCTTTTTGAACTCCCGATTGCACAGTTGGAAGAAAGAAGTGAATGTTGTCGCGTAATTTGGTATAGTCAGAGAGCTGAGAATGCTGGGAAAGCCTGCTAAAGCTCTCTTCGATAATAAACATTAAGATCATGACAAAACATGACAACACAAAACGCTTACTCCGAGACCCTACCCATATGCTGTGAGGCCCCACAATGAGCGACCAGCAAAAATTGTGTTTTTTAATTAATAAAGAATTAACAGTAATTCATTTCCATTTAAAAATGTTTTAGTTGCCTCCATCGTGTTTTAATATGCTCGTATGTAAAATGCCACGATCTTCGCTTGTAAACTGTGGATTTGTATAGAAAGACAGAAGGACAAATTTTCACTTTTATATAGTAGATTAGGTAATTATAGTTTGCTATATCATAGGATTCAACACAAATGACAAACACTGCAGATTTTTTAAGTTCTTATTTCAGATTTTCTCCAATTGATTATGACAGTTTTCATCATTTGTTTTATTGAAACATATTATTATGGGCTCCATTACATCCAAAATGATGAAAAGAAGAGTAAGAAAACTAGTTATTTTAATTTTTACAAGTAGCCCTTTAGTGTTAGCATCCATGTTTTTCTTGCCAAAGTGTTCTAAGGCAGTGGTTCCCAAACTTTTTTGAATCACGGCACCCTAGAGTATCAGCATTGTCTTTCACGGCACCTCTAGTTTAAGTTTGTTATTGAGAGAATCAGAATTTTTTTTTGTGAAGTAAATTGTGCTTACCTGTTATCCTTAGGTTCAGTTATGTGGTGGTGGACAGGTTTGCGCTTCTGTTTGTCCACATATTTAAGTTAAATAGACCTTAAATTATTTGTTTTTGTCCTGGACCACCAACCTGAGGCACCCCAGCAAGTGTCCCGAGGCACCCCAGGGAGCCACGGCGCACAGTTTGGGAAACATTGTTCTAAGGCTTTAATTAGTGCTGGGTAAGATTTTAGAACAGCACTAACTGCTTGATAGAAACTCAACTGCATAATCTGTTTTGGTTCTTTAAAATGAATGTCTATGCTGTTATTTATTTTGTGAATCTCATGCAAAACTGATTCCCTAACAGGACTGTTATGAAAAAAAAAATACAACTGTGTCAGTTCTATGTGTTTAACCTCTGCAATGTTTTTGGCAACCTAGGAGAGGGCTAAAGACACTCTGGGCCTGATTCAGACCCGGTCGCAAGCGCTGTGCGCTCGCAACCGGGTCGATGGTCAGTGGCAAACGCAGGATTTTGAAAGGGGGGTTCCAAATAATTGGTTACAGACCCAATGACAAAAACTTCTAACCAGAACAAGCTTGCAACATACACTTTATTGTGTACTTCAAGTGTATTCATATAAATAACAATAAATAATATAAATAACAAGGCATCTGGGCATAAAGCTTGCTTATGCACAATGTGTAACAGTATGTACGAACAAAATTTAAACTACCAGTGCAATTTCAACATTTGAACTAAACGAAAAGTAATTTAACAGTACTTTAAATGTCAATATGTTCCAGTTCCATTCTACGGTTTTGGAGGCCAATAAAATCTGCCAGGACATGATCTACAGCAGGGGGGTTTTATTATGTATATGGAGCAAAGCAAAACCATTCAGACGGCTTTGCCCCATAGTGCTGCGCAGATGGGTTTTTAGAAGCTTTAGAGAACTAAAGCTGCGCTCTGCTTCACAGGTAGTGACTGGAAGTACACATAATATCTGAAGTAGGGTGTTTATATTGGGGTATGCCAGCTTACTAGCATGGCATAGAGATTCAAAAGGTGTGGAGGGGAGAATGGCTGTATCCTGAGCTTTCCAATGATTTTTCCATAGCATCAGCTCAGCATGGAATGTTCTTGGAGAAGGAAGATCATCCTCATACATATTAGTGAAATTAGTTATCATTTGGCTCTGATCTGCACTGTTTGTAACAATTACAGATGGAATGATGGTCAGTGCTGTTATGGCTTTTGTCTGATGATCAGAGAAGCGAACATCAAGCTCTGTAATAAGATGGTCAAGATACGGGACAGTAATGACTAGGGGTGAGCGGGTTCGGATTTCTGAAATCCGAACCCCACTGAGGCCCCCCGATCCGAGGCCGATCCGAGTCAGGCTCGACTTTTCCCGCCTGACTCGGATCTGAAATCGAGGCAAAACGTCATCATCCCGCCTTCCGGGTCTCGCGGGTTTTGGATCCTATATAAGGTACCTGCGTCGGCGCCATTTTCTCACTCGGCTGTGGACAGTGAAGAGGGAGGGTGGGAGTTAGGGCTGGCTGGGCTGTGTAGTGTAGTGTAGTGCAGAGTAGTGTTGTGCTGTGCTGCGCTGCTGTTGTCCACTACTTCAAAGTCCATAGGGGCTGGCTGTGTTGTGCTGTGCTGCTGTTGTTAATAGGGGCTGTGTCCACTACTTCAAAGTCCATAGGGGCTGGCTGGACTGTGTTGTGCAGTCAGTACTCCATAGGGGCTGTGTCCACTCCAAAGTCCTGTGCACTGTCCCAGTCCTAAAGGGGTGATGTAGTGTTGTCCAGGGGGTGCTCTGTCCATCAGGGGTGCTCCCCCCAAGTGCTAAAAAAATAATATTTTTTCTGTGTTTGTGAATTGTGTGCGCAGTAGCCGCACGTGCATCAACAAAGTAGTGCCAAGCGTGCGCCTGTGTCGTAAGTAAAGGGCCGGCTGGCTTGACCGTTAAAGGGTGCTGTAACCCCCAAAGTACACTCCAGTCCAAACCCCCAAAAAAAATATTTTCTGTGTTTGTGAATTGTGTGCACAGTAGCCGCACGTGCATCAACAAAGTAGTGCCAAGCGTGTGCCTGTGTCATAAGTAAAGGGCCGGCTGGCTTGACCGTTAAAGGGTGCTGTAACCCCCAAAGTACACTCCAGTCCAAACCCAAAAAAAAAATATTTTCTGTGTTTGTGAATTGTGTGCGCAGTAGCCGCACGTGCATCAACAAAGTAGTGCCAAGCGTGCGCCTGTGTCATAAGTAAAGGGCCGGCTGGCTTGACCGTTAAAGGGTGCTGTAACCCCCAAAGTACACTCCAAACCAAATAACAAAATATTTTTTCTGTGTTTGTGAATTGCGTGCGCAGTAGCCGCACGTGCATCAACAAAGTAGTGCCAAGCGTGCGCCTGTGTCATAAGTAAAGGGCCGGCTGGCTTGACCGTTAAAGGGTGCTGTAACCCCAAAAGTACACTCCAAACCAAATAAAAAAATATTTTTTCTGTGTTTGTGAATTGTGTGCGCAGTAGCCGCACATGCATCAAAAAAGTAGTGCCAAGCGTGCACCTGTGTCATAAGTAAAGGGCCGGCTGGCTTGACCGTTAAAGGGTGCTGCAACCCCCAAAGTACACTCCAGTCCAAACCAAATAAAAAAATATTTTCTGTGTTTGTGAACTGTGTGCGCAGTAGCCGCACGTGCATCAACAAAGTAGTGCCAAGCGTGCGCCTGTGTCATAAGTAAAGGGCCGGCTGGCTTGACCGTTAAAGGGTGCTGTAACCCCCAAAACACATTCAAAACCAAATAATAAAATATTTTTTCTGTGTTTGTGAATTGTGTGCGCAGTAGCCGCACGTGCATCAACAAAGTAGTGCCAAGCATGCGCCTGTGTCATAAGTAAAGGGCCGGCTGGCTTGACTGTTAAAGGGTGCTATAACCCCCAAAGTACACTCCAAACCAAATAAAAAAATATTTTCTGTGTTTGTGAATTGTGTGCGCAGTAGCCGCACGTGCATCAACAAAGTAGTGCCAAGCGTGCGCCTGTGTCATAAGTAAAGGGCCATCTGGCTTGACCGTTAAAGGCTGCTGTAACCCCCAAAGTACACTCCAGTCCAAACCAAAAAAATATATATTTTCTGTGTTTGTGAATTGTGTGCACTGTGGCTGCACGTGCATCAACAAAGGAGCAGTGCCAAGCGTGCGCCTGTGTCCCATAAGTAAAGAGCCAGCTGGCTCATTTCTTAAAGAGTGGTGTAACCCACAAAGTGCACTACTCTCCAGCAAAAATAAAAAAATATTTTCTGTGTTTGTGTGCGCTTTAGCCGCACGTATATATCAATATAACATAAATGGAGGACCAAACTTTCTCCGATAAAAATAAAATAGGGAAAGATCAAGAACCACTTCCTCCTAGTGCTGTTGCTGCTGCTGGGAGTTGTTCATCATCCCAGAGAGGAAGTAGGAACACCACCACTTTTACTAAACAATTGACCCTCCAACAGTCCCTAGCGATGAGGATGAAGTACGACAGCAGTCATCCTGAAGCAAAACGTATAACTGAGGCCTTGACTGCTATGTTGGTGTTAGACGTGGGTCCGGTATCCGCCATTAGTGCAGTGGGATTTAGACAATTGATGGAGGTAGTGTGTCCCCGGTTCCAAATCCCGTCTAGATTCCACCTGCATCCTCAAAGCAGCAGCGACAAGCGTGCGTCTGTCTGTTAAAGGGTGGTGTAACCCTCAAAGTGCGCTCCACAAACAATAAAAATATTATTTTTTTTCTGTCTTTGTGAATTGTGTGGGCTGTAGCCGCACCTGCATCCTCAAAGCAGCAGCAAGCGTGCGTCTGTCTGTTAAAGGGTGGTGTAACCCTCAAAGTGCGCTCCACAAACAATTAAAAAATTCTTATTTTTTTTTCTGTCTTTGTGAAATGTGTGGGCTGTAGCCGCACCTGCATCCTTAAAGCAGCAGCGACAAGCGTGCATCTGTCTGTTAAAGGGTGGTGTAACCCTCAAAGTGCGCTCCACAAACAATAAAAATATTCTTTTTTTTCTGTCTTTGTGAATTGTGTGGGCTGTAGCCGCACTTGCATCCTCAAAGCAGCAGCGACAAGCGTGCGTCTGTCTGTTAAAGGGTGGTGTAACCCTCAAAGTGCTCCAAAAAATAAAAAATATTTTTTTTATGTGTTTGTGACTTGTGTGCGATGTAGCCGCATGTGCAGCAACACAGTAGCAGTGCCAAGCGTGCGCCTATGTCATAAGTCAAGGGCCGGTTTGGACATCTGGTCCGGACTGAAGGACGTGCCAACAATTTCTGACAAGTCTACTGTCACTGCATATGATACTGTCCTCAAAGCAGCAGCGACAAGCGTGCGTCTGTATGTTAAAGGGTGGTGTAACCCTCAAAGTGTTCTCCACAAACAATAAAAATATTCTTTTTTTTTCTGTCTTTGTGAAATGTGTGGGCTGTAGCCGCACCCGCATCCTTAAAGCAGCAGCAACAAGCGTGCGTCTGTCTGTTAAAGGGTGGTGTAACCCTCAAAGTGCGCTCCACAAACAATTAAAAAATTCTTATTTTTTTTTGTCTTTGTGAAATTTGTGGGCTGTAGCTGCACCTGCATCCTTAAAGCAGCAGCGACAAGCGTGCGTCTGTCTGTTAAAGGGTGGTGACACCCTCAAAGTGCGCTCCACAAACAATAAAAATATTCTTCTTTTTTTTTCTGTCTTTGTGAAATGTGTGGGCTGTAGCCGCACCTGCATCCTTAAAGCAGCAGCGACAAGCGTGCGTCTGTCTGTTAAAGGATTACATCGGTGACAGCATCCAAGTAGGCATGTCAGACAGTCCGTACCTGTACTGGCAGGCAAAAGCGCAATTTGGAGGTCCCTGTACAAACTGGCTCTATTTTACCTGAGTTGCCCCCCCCTCCAGTGTGTACTCCGAAAGAGTGTTTAGTGCAGCCGGGAACCTTGTCAGCAAAAGGCGTAGGAGGTTGCTTCCACAAAATGTGGAGAAGATGATGTTCATAAAATGAATTATCAACTCTTCCAGGGAGACCAGCCTCCAGAACGTACAGAGGGACCTGTGGTTGTGGATTCCAGCGGGGACGAATTAATACTCTGAGGATGAGGATGTACACAACACTGAAGAGGGTGAGGAATCGGAGGATGAGGACGACATCTTGCCTCCGTAGAGCCAGTTTGTGTAGGGACAGATTAATTGCCAGCTTGTTTTGTGGGGGCCCAAACGAACCAATCATTTCAGCCACAGTCGTGTGGCAGACCCTGGCGCTGAAATGTTTGGTTTGTTAAAGTGTGCATGTCCTGTTTATACAACATAAGGTTGGGTGGGAGGACAATTCCATCTTGCACCTCTTTTTTTTCTTTGCATTATGTACTGTTTGGGGCCTAGTTTTTCAAACTGCCATCCTGTCTGCCACTGCAGTGTCACTCCTAGATGGGCCACGTGTTTGTGCCGCCCACTTATGTCGCTTAGCATAGTCATCCAGCTACCTCGGTGCAACCTTTTGGACATAAAAACACTATTGTGAGGTGTGAGGTGTTCAGAATAGACTGGAAATGAGTGGAAATTAAGGTTATTGAGGTTAATAATAGCATAGGAGCAGAAAAACACACAAATTCTGTGATTTTAGCTGTTTTTATGCTTTTTAAAAAAAAATACAGATCCAAAACACAAAACCCAGAACCCAAAACACGGAAGGGTGGTTTTGGCAAAACCAATCCAGATCCAAAACACGAAGAAAGATCCAGATCCAAAACCAAAACACGAAAAGTGGCCGGTGCACACCCCTAGTAATGACACGCCTGTAATAGATATCAGTATTTTCTGCTGGCACATTGCTTCTATGGGTTTGATGACCACAGGTACGTGGGAGACTAGGTGTAACTCCTAACATTAATCCTAGATCACTGGCTTTCTTAAAGAGCATGGCATGCTCATTATCAATATCCTGTCTGATTCCTGCCATTGTAACTTTTAGAACCTCAACTGCAGAACAGGCCTTCACAATGTCATTTGCTTTAGCATGTAGTAAGACAGTAAGTACTTTAACAAACGACATACAGTGCTGTACTACTTCTAAAGTAATGATGTGGTCAAAAGTAGTTAAAGTAAGGTGCAGAGATTTGGCATCAACCACACTATCTTTACTCCAGGATGCTGGATTTTCTGATGGTGGATTATAAATGTCCACAAAACATTTCACTATTGCAGGATACAAGTCAAGGAAGGTCTCCAGTGCATGATGCCGTTCTATCCAACGGGTAGAGACTGCACAGAGACTTCAACCTTTTTCTTGTAGCTTCTGGGCACTCACTAGAAATAGCAGCCTCAAGAGCAGTTTGGCGTTTTGGGTGAGAGTCAAAAAAAGTGTGTACTCGATCCACAGCACCAAACATATTCCTCACCATGGGAATATTAGAAGCTGCCATGATGGCTAGGTTTAAAACATGGGAGCAGCAATGAGTATAGACCGCCTTTGGGTACTGACGAGATATAATTGCAGCAGCACCTTTCACCTTCCCTGCCATTGACCCTGCACCGTCATATGCCTGACCACGAAGTTTGTTCAAAGAAAGTCCGGCCATATTCACGCCTGTGAGGATTTGTTGTGCAATATTTTGCCCAGTGACCCCCTCGCTGCATTCTATAAATCTTAGGAACTCCTCTCTAATTAAACCTTCTTTACTGACAAATCGAACGACAAGAGCTAGTTGTTCTTTATTGCTGATGTCAGCTGTTTCATCAGCTATGACGGTAAAGAATTCATCCACATCTGCAACTATCATCCTAGTCAGAATGTTTCCACAGATGTCTATGATTTCGTTTTGAACCCGCCAGCTAGTGTACCTTGAATTTTTGGCTGACTTACTTAGATGTTCTTTCAACTCACTGTCTCCCTCACTTCTGTAATCTAATATAGCCTTGAAGTTGCCTTTGTTAGCAGAGTCACCTGCGTCACTGTCTCTATGGCCTCTTAGAGCAATATTTTGTCGCCCACACAGAATGATGGCGCTAATTATTGGTCTAAGCTTTGCTCGATTTTCTTCAAAATTCCTACCCCTTTCTGCATTTAGATAGTGGTCCACTGGCTTCTGGAGTCCCTTATAAGTGTTTTTAAACTCTGTGCCTAGTGATACAGCATTCATATGGGTTAAACTCACTTGGTGCTTATTTAATGCGCTAGCCATTTTTGTCCAGTTACAATATGGCACAGACACAAAGTTTTCTGCTGCACCACTTGGCAGAGAGAAAAGAGTACAGAAAACACAAAGTCCGGCATCAAGGCATTTGGAATATGCCAGCCATTTGAATTGTGACAGATAGTCATGTTGGAGCTTGCGTTGCTTTCCATACAACAGCTTCTTTGGAAATTGAAAATCTTTTGGGGGTTTATAAAAATTCTCTAGAACATTGAACTTCTCTGCATCACTCAGGGCATGAGATAGGGCAATGCTGATGTCCGGTTGAGATGGATTAAGCTGTTCCACAAGTAGAACGCTCGGTGCATTCCCTGTGTCTGCCTCATTATCTGAGCATCCTTCTGAAAGACCTGGACATTCGTCTAAGTTTATTATTGATGTGGTTATTTCAGCAGAGGATGCTCCTGCCTCACTCTCAGAGTTTCCCTCCAAAAGAACCGTGCCAGGGTGTTCTACCAAATAGCTTTCAGAAGCAGTGGAAGCCGTCACTGTAGCTTTTGAAGCTGCTTTAAAATATTTCTGGATAGCACACTTTTGTTTACATGGCCACTTTGACATTGTTCTTATGTCGGAAACAACTTGTGACTGTTCTATAAGATACAATTAAAGTAAAATATGTAAAAAAAAATTAAAAATGATATGGTATTATCATGGATAAAAACAAAACACATCCCTACCACATACTAATGGTGCATACACACTATCAGATAAAGTGTACAATTTAAACTATAACGATCAGATCGTTATCACTCAAATAGTACACTTTAATGCCCCCTCAAACGACGCTCAATGAGTGGGCATGAATGGTCGATAACGATATCTACCATCGCCCATGCATGCAGGCCAACATGGTCGATATCGACCATGTTAACCAGTTTACTATAGGGACCCACGATCAACAGTAGTAGGGGAGTTGCTGCATGTGCTGTATGCTCGATCCAGCACATGCAGAACGATCAGACAACGATCGTCTGATCATTGTCTGAAACAAGCAATGATACCCCCAGCATTGATACTGCACAATCAAAATAACCCCTCCCCCTTAGCCTGCACACTAAACAATACTGACACAGACTAGACAGATACACATACACACACAGCAGCACTCCCCTAAAAAAACAATGAATGCAGAGTCAAAATACATATAGCAGTGATCTGGCATAATTTATTAAATATTATCCTCCCCCCCCCCTCCCTGGGAATAACATACAGCAGCTGGCATCATCTAAAAATTATTATCCTCCCATTCCCGGGAATAATATACAGCAGCTGACATCATCCAATAAATATCCTCCCACCCCCGGGAATAACATACAGCAGCTGACATCATCCAATAAATATCCTCCCATTCCCCCACCCCCCGGGAATAACATACAGCAGACAGCTGGCATAATCTAATAAATGTTATCCAGGATAATATTTATTAGATTATGCCAACTGTCTGCTGTATATTATTCCCGGGGGGATGGGAGGATAATATTTATTAGCTTATGCCATCTGTCTGCTATTCCCAGGGGTGGGGGGATGGGAGGATAATATTTATTATCTTATGCCAGGCTGTCTGCTATTCCCATAATTCCCCCACCCCCCTGGAATAACATATAGAAGACATCTGGCATAATCTAATAAATATTATCCTCCCCCCAGCTGTCTGCTATTCCCAGGGGTGTGGGGATATTTATTAGATTATGCCAGGCTGTCAGCTAATCCCAGGGGCGGGGGGATGGGAGGATAATATTTATTAGTTTATGCCACCTGTCTGCTATTCCCATTCCCCCACCCCCCTGGAATAACATACAGAAAACAGCTGGCATAATCTAATAAATATTATCCTCCCCTCTTCATCCCCCCACTGCATACAAGGAGCAATCGAATGTAATCATTAATACTCCTTTATATGAACCCCTCCTGGCTGCTCCGCCGCCCGTACCTCTCATCTCTCTGCTACACACCACGCTCGCCCTCCCCCCCCAGCAGTAGAATAACATGGCACCTGCATTCAAAAAAAAAAATACTGGGACTCCCAGCCCCCGCCGCCCGCCCGTCCCCCCCCCCGAGCAGTAGAATAATATGGCACCTGCATTCAAAAAAAAAAATACTGGGACTCCCAGCCCCCGCCGCCCGCCTGCCCCCCCCACCCCCACAGCAGTAGAATAGCAGTAGAACAGCAGTAGCAGTAGAATATGGCAGGGCCAGGGGGGGCGGACGGGCGGGCGGCGGGGGCTGGGAGTCCGAGTATTTTTTTTTTTTAATGGTGCCTTACCATTCAAAAAAAAAATACTCGGACTCCCAGCCCCCGCCGCTCGCCCGCCCGCAAGTTCCACGGCGCTCCCCCAACACATACTGCAGCTTGAACAATTCGCCAGCCACTTACATCTTGCGGCCCGGCCGAACTCAACAGCTCCGGAGGCGCAGTCCACAGAGCGCCACTGACAGCTGCATGAGAGGCGCTGATGTCACGGTGCCTGCCTGGGAACTGGCTGGGAGAGGCTTGCGCGCTGCAGCTCCCCCTACAGCCAGCCCAGGCAGTGTCAGTATTTCTTAAAAAAAAAAAAAAAATTGTTAAGCAGCGCTGCTCGCCGGGTCGAACAGGGGGGGTTTCCAGGGACTAGGAAACCCCCCTGCGTGCGCGGCTGATGGTAGGCCAGTGCGCATGCGCACGACGGAGCCGGCTCTGTTGTGTTCATGCGCGAGACCCGGATAGCGACGGGCACTCCGTCGCTCCGGGTCTCATACCAAAGGGGCATGGGCATACTGTCGATGTTGAGAGACAGTACGCCCCATTTGGTGGGAGGGCTGGGGGCGTGGCTGCCCAGACTGAGGCGTTCCCATGGGAACGCCTGCCGAAAGAACTCCCACTGACAAGTGATGTCAGTGGGAGTGCTTTCGGCTCTGTTAGAGCCGAAAGCTCTCTGGGGCTTGTGGCAACGAGACCCTACCACAAGGGTCTCGTCGCAAGCCCGATGGCTGCGATAGTCTTGACCATCGCGACCATCTCCCTGGCCGCTCGCTATAGCTGTGGGTGGTCACCCACAGATATGCGAGCGGCCAGGAGGCCGCTCTAAAAAACAAGAAGGCCAGCCCTAATTCAGTGCGAGCGCTCTGTCACAGTGTGTATAGTGAGCGGCCAGGCAGATGGTCGCGATGGTCAAGACCATCAGGCTTGCGATAAGACCCTTGTGGTAGGGTCTCGTTGCCGCAAGCCCCAGAGAGCTTTCGGCTCTAACAGAGCCTAAAGCTCTCCCACTGACATCGCTTGTGATGTCAGTGAGGTCGGCCCCAGACGGTAGGCATTCCCATGGGAACGCCTCCATTTTTGTAACCACGCCCCTGGCCCGCCCACCAAAGGGGGCGTGCTGTCACTCAACATCGACAGCACGCCCCCTTTGGTACGTGACCCGGAGCGACGGTTTGCTCGTCGCTATCCAGGTCTCGCGCATGCGCACGACGGAGTCGGCTCCGTCGTGCGCATGCGCACTGGGCCACCATCGACCCACTGCATCAGCTTTACCCCTGCACCATTTCTTCTTCTCATCATGACAGAAGCTCCATCTGTGCCTAGGCCCACTACTTTATTCAGATCAATATCAACTTTGTTAAAGTATTAAGTATGGCAACAACAGTTTAATTAGTTTTCCCATGCTCAATAGTAGCAATATCCGCCAGTGTTGTTCTCCCAAGGTCCTTGCTGGTAAAGTAAGTAATATATATAACTAGTTGGAGTAACTGGCATTGCCGTGGATTTTAAGAATGTTTGTTTACACATCATCCTCCAACAACTTGTCCTTAGGCAGGCCTCACGAAAAGTGTGACAAACTTCCCCATCAACAGTCCTAAGGTCTTCGAAGGAAGTAGGACCTGTAATGGTGTAAAGCAAACTTCGGAGATAGAACTATTCAAAATGTGATGGATGTACAGTGTAAACACAGCCAAGAGCTTCTGTTGCTCTGATACCAGGATGACCATCTACAGCGACTCCCTGTTTTCTGTGCATAAAAACTTTTTGAGAAGCATTCCATGTGTAATATTTTGGCAGCTCACAGTACAGCAAGGTCCTTGCAAAGTCATCATTTTGACATAGTTCGAAGAAAGAATTCAATGTTGTCGCGTAATTTGTTATAGTCAGACAGCTGAGAATGCTGGGAAAGCCTGCTAAAGCGCTCTTTGATAATAAACATTAAGATCATGACAAAACATGACAACACAAAACGCTCGCTCCGAGGCCCTATCCATATGTCGTGAGGCCCCACAATGAGTGTACAGCAAAAATTGTGTTTTTAATTAATTAAAAATTAACAGTAATTAATTTCAATTTCCAATTTTTTTAGTTGCCTCGGGCATGTTTTAATATGCTCATATGTAAAATTTCACCTTCTTGGCTTGTAAGCTGTGGATTTGTATAGAAAGACAGAAGGACAGATATAGTATAAATATCTGGAGT
This sequence comes from Taudactylus pleione, assembly GCA_031769625.1. Taxonomy (NCBI): domain Eukaryota; kingdom Metazoa; phylum Chordata; class Amphibia; order Anura; family Myobatrachidae; genus Taudactylus; species Taudactylus pleione. The sequence continues at coordinate 27,108,936 of JAUIMM010000085.1, forward strand.
ACCCGGCATTGCCCGGGATTTTAAGAATCTTTGTTTACACATCATCCTCCAACCAACCTCTCCTTAGGCAGGCCTCACGAAAAGTGTGACAAACTTCCCCATCAACAGTCCTAAGGTCTTCGACGGAAGTAGGACCTGTAATGGTGTAAAGCAAACTTCGGAGATAGAAGCACTCAAAATTTGTAGGATGTACAGTATAAACACGCCAAGATCTTCTGTTGCTCTGATACCAGGATGACCATCTACAATGACTCCCTGTTTAAAAAAAATTTCTGTGCAGAAAACATGTGTAATATTTTGGCAGCTCACAGTACAGCAGGGTCCTTGCAAAGTCATCCTTTAGACACAGTTGGAAGAAAGAAGTGAATTTTGTTGCGTAATTTGATATAGTCAGAGAGCTGAAAACGCTGGCAAAGCCTGCTAAAGCTCTCTTCGATAAGAAACACTAAGAATATGATGAAACATGACAACACAAAACGCTTGCTCCGAGGCCCTACCCATATGCTGTGAGGCCCCACAATGAGCGTCCAGCAAAAATTGTGTTTTTTAATTAATAAAAAATTAACAGTAATTCATTTCCATTTAAAAATGTTTTAGTTGCCTCCGCCATGTTTTAATATTCTTGTATGTAAAATGTCAGGATCTTTGCTTGTAAACTGTGGATTTGTATAGAAAGACAGAAAGACAGAAGGACAAATTTTTGCTTTTATATAGTAGAGTAGAAAAGAAAAAATAGTAGATAAGCTAAATCCTTTTCTAATTCCGTACCTGACCTGTAGAAGGTGAATGCTATGCAAAAATGATGTTTTTTAATTAATTAAAATTAACAGTAATTAATTTCGATGTAGTAGAGAAGATACAAAAGAAAAAATAGTAGATAAGATAAATCCTTTTGTAATTCCGTACCTGACCTGTAGAGGGCGAATACTATGCAAAAATTGTGGATTTTCATTAATTAAAAATTAATAGTAATTCATTTTGATTTCAAATTTTTTTAGTTGCCTCCGCCGTTTTTTAATATTCCCTTATGTAAAATTTCACGATCGTGGCTTGTAAACTGTGGATTTGTATAGAAAGACAGAAGGACAAATTTTCACTTTTATATAGATTAGCTAATTATAGTTTGCTATATCATAGGATTCAACACAAATGACAAAGACTCCGGATTTTTTAAGTTCTTATTTCAGATTTTCTCCAATTGATTAAGACAGTTTTCGTCATTTGCGAGACACAGGAATGGTTCTGATAAACCCCATTAGGAAACTTGATATAATTTGCTTTATGTTAGGAACAAAATTTTATATTCATTAAATTGTATGGTAAATGTGAAAGATTTAGTAAATTTACATTTGACAGAACCATTACAGTATGCACCTTTGTACTTTAACTACAAACAGTGGCATTAATTGGTGGGTGCAGGTGATGCAAATCACACCGGGTGTCATAATCCAGGGGGGGTGACACCAAAATGCTGGCTCCTCCTCAGTGACAGGGAGCCAAGCGCTGCACTGTGATGTTATTGTGTAACATCTGGCTAGCAGTCACTAAGTAGGAGCCACCAGTGCAGGGAAAATCTCTGGGGGCAGCCCAGTGACGCCACTGACTACAAAAGCTATAACTGAAACAGAAACTAACTACCTGCAACTCTATCAGGAACCCAAATTTTGTTTCTGCAGCATGAATCTTGGCCATTCAGTAAGTAAGCTGTTCTTTACCTGTACTTGTCTTTCTTTAGTTGTATCAGTATTTGAGTTCTGTTTTACAGCAGCATGCATAAAGATGTTGTTTTCTCACAATTGAAATTGCTTTCAAATGTTGTCCAGATGCCCCATCTCTACCTTCAGCATTTACATGTCTATGTTGGAAATTCTTACAGCCACTTGTAAATTAACGGTGGCCATACACGGGACGATTGATCACACGATTTGGGAAGTTTCTACAGGTTGGACAGACCAATCATTTGAAAATAGTTGTATTTTGAGTCTTCTGCGACCCTGATGCGCGTCCCCGCCGTCGTCTAGTTGGATCGCAGATCAGATGGTTTTGCAGAGAGATCTCAACTGATCGTGTAGGAATTGACACACATTATGTGATGTGATAGATCAAATCGTATGGTCTTATGTGAAATAGTTGCATTTTAAATCCAAATCATCCTGTATCTTAAGGGAAGAATTTTCAAGGGAAATCGTACAACTGATCTGACCAACTTTTGAATCTCACTGTGTATGGCCACCTAAGGTCTTCATCTTTGTTTTACAACAAGTTGCACAGAACATTTTACCATGTTTGTAATGTAACCTTGGATATTCAACATTTCACTTTTTTTAATCATTCCCTTTTTTGACTTTTTGCTGCAGAGGATGTAGTAAAGCTACAAATGAAGAGAGTATGTGTGCTTTAGAAAAAATGCAAGGGTTGAAAGGCAGTTGCATAGACTGAGAGAACAGTCTATGCACTTATTGTGCTACACACCACAATAAATTCAATGCCCAGGATGATGAACTGTCTCTGCTGATGATGGCTGGTCTGTCTGGAAAGAACAACGACGTAGAGGAACTGTAGCCTGGTAGTAGTTAGCTGTTAAGTTGCTGGTAGACAGGGTGAATGCAGCTGAAAATCAGGTGAGAATGTGTGTTTTAGAAAAACTTCAAGGCTTGGAAGGAGGTCACATCTGTACAGAAAAATAATGATGCACCTCACAATGGTGCCAATAAGAAATTATTTCTCATGCTAATTTGAAAGAGGGAGTGGGTGTGCTGTAAGGTAATTAACTGATGGTTGGGAGCCGTTTTAATTGGTGGTGTCATATCTTTTGGTAGTAGGTCTATAGATCAGGGGAGGGGGGTGAATTAAAGTGCTGCACCTATGTATATTATTGGTGTGTGTTATCGTGTGGATTGTGATGCTGGTGTGTGGCATGGAAATGATGATGATGAAGACACTAATGTTGTGAGTAAAAAAATAAGTCACAATGCTCTCCAGTAAAGACAAAATTAAATGAAACTAAGTATCAGGTGAACAACTTCAGAGAGTATCTTTTGTGTAGGTAGTGGTAGGAGACTACAACACAACTCACTTTATGTATAGAAACCTGTGGGGATATCTGGTTAAACTTTTAGAGAGCACCTTTGTACTTACAGTCTTAACTCAAGTCTGTTGCTATACAGTATGTCCCTCTATATTTTTATCAACAGTGTAGCATTGAGAGCTGTAAAGGCTCTTCTGTAAAGGCTCTTCTCCCAGGTATATACTGTAACTGTGCAGCGTCCTGCAGTGTGAGAATAACATGGCCATCAGGGGAACCAAGAGGGGAGTTACTAATTGCTTGTTGGAGGAACCAGAGTCTCCCCCATAGTACTTCTTACCGGTCAGTGGCAGCAGTGTCTCTCCCCAGACAGGCACACATTGCTGCGTACTGGTCTGCGGAGAGTCTAGGGAGGCTGCTGGAGCTGAAGCAGTCTCTCTCTGTGTGTGGGGGGGAATTTGCAGATCCCCCGAATCTAGGATCTGTTTCTGAATGAAGGGTGCACGACGCCCTCCTGTGCAGCATGCCCATACTGTTTGTTCATATTTTTTCGTAGTATGTCACATGCCTCCATGATTTAGCCACACAACCAGTACTCAGGCCCATCCTTGTACTCTAGGGACCCGCTGGACATACAACTATGCATATGTAGCCATAAGGCCGTACATGCACTTAGCAAAAAGGTGAAAAGGGAGGGGAAGATCCCTCTCTAGCTGGGCTTCCCCATTGGGGAAACCAGGCTAACACCATCTTCAGATGGTGCTAACTAACAAAGACAAGCTCCAAAAAGCTAAACTTTTCAGAGCATTAAATAGCTTAATATTGCTGTCTCCATTGAGAAATATGGGGATGGCTGATGTGACCGATTTAATATTGATGTCTTCTACATTAAAGTATTTTTTGCCATGTTATCAAAATACTGATACTCATGTGGCAACTGCAGTTTCCCCACTACTCGGAATAAATAAGCATAGGCCCCTTACTTTGGGATAGCTGCTCCCTATCATACTTGGTGGGGGTGTCATTTCTGGAACACGAGCACCATCACTTCCTTGCAGTGGTTACTGGAGCAAACAACATACCCATTTAGACTCTACACCACAGATGAGTCAATGCAGGGGGTCCATCTGCACCTTAAGTGATGACATACAAACGCTAGTTCTTAGGGTTGGTTACATTATGTGCCCAGTAGTGGTGGGAGAGATGTACTACGCATCGCATTTCGGATGCGGTACATCCCAACACTTATTGGGTACATACTGGTGTTAATAATGCCGGTATGTACCTAGAATTGCGTTTACAATCCCAAATGACTGCTCTTCCAAAAACTGCTGCCCTTTGTGAAGAAGAGACTTCTGAGTTTATGACCCAGAAGTCCCTCTGTACATGCATCTTTAGACGTGCGCACCATGGGGGATGCTGGGAGAGATTGGATCCCTCCCAGGGCACAACACAAGAAACTCACAGGTTTCTAATGGGCAACACCATCTATATATAGCATTGCCCACAGGGTCTAAGCTCCGGAAAGTAACGTATTCCGGAGCTTGGTACATATGGAAATGGGGACAAAACTCCAACAGTTTTCTGAGTTCTGGTCGCATTTTCCCTTTAATACATTTACTAATATGGTACTCACATCTTGCTATTTTACTGGGTTAAACAATATTGGATTTGTTCTTGACTGAAGTCAAATCATTATAGTTTCTTTTAAATTTTATTTGCCATTATCTAGATCTCGCTATAAACATTGAAAAAGGTATAGTATAATGAAAAGTGAATGTGAACAAAAACCTCTATTCTACCTTGCACACTATAAGGCGTGGGGTAGACATAACTGAGCTGGCTGTAGATACCACTAGTGCCGCAGTGTTACACACATATAAGGGTCACTCTATTACATTTGTGGCTGCAGCAGTCCCTGAAACCCGCTCACCCGCCTCGCTCCTTACGCCGGTGGAGAGTGTGTGAGTGGTGGTGATGCGCTGATCACCTGCCGGAGCCGAGCATGCTCCCTGCACACGGGAGGAGGAGACTAGTAGCAGCAGTGGTTGGGTCTCTCTAGCCGGGCAGCCAGGATCAGTAACGCCGGAGCCCGTCATTATGGAGGAAGAAGCGTAGGATTATAAGGGAGACGGGGGAGATACGCTCCGTAGCTAGATTACAGGCTGGGGTGATATATCCGAGCCCCGGGCACCGCGTACAGCTCAGCACTAGCGTGTCATGGGGAACGAAGGCAGCGTAGAGGGAGGAGAAGGGCTGGGTGGATATCCAGAGGGGATGGCAGCGGACGGGAAAGGGGGCTTCGCCCAGATCCCCGCTGGAATGGAGGCTGATATGAGCCGGCTGAGCGAGGAGGAGAGGAAGCAGATCGCCGCCGTCATGTCCAGGGCTCACGAGCTGCCGAGAGGGAGTCAGACGGATCGCCCGGCGCTAAGGCATGGTGGCATCTCTCTCTCTCTCTCATGTTATATACTATGCATGTCATTATCTCTGCCGGTGACGGGGGATACTCCCTCCGCTGCTCACACCGGAGCATCCCCCGTCACAATATGTCTGATGATCTGCGGACAGCTCCAGTCTCATTCCCCGGCCCCCGAACCATTACATCCTCCCCCTTCCTGAAGGACGTGACACGCTGTGTGTGTGTGTGTGTGTGTGTGTTTGCAACCTATCCGTCCCTGGGTCACCCTCTAGCTCCCCGGTCACCGTGTCTGTTGGTGAATGTATGTATGAGCTGGGTAACCCATGATACCCATATAGAAATTACATACATAGGTGGCAGCAGAGGGTGTGATGCTGGGACGTGCCCCCGTTCTGCATGGATGAGTCTGACGGCTCTCACTCAGAGGTGCAGCCCTACACTGTTCCGGGATCCTGTCTCTTTAAATAGATACCCACATATCAGGGCTGGGAAGTCGCCTCCTGCTCAGTGGGAAATGGTTAATTATTGAATGCTTATAAGATCTCACAATTTTTATAGAATAGGGAAGGAGGTATTGGCGGCACGCCTGCGGCATTACATCTTTGCTGCTAGTCTAATAGTACATTATTATGTTGTTTTTAGTGTGTGATACAGGTGTCATAGGGGGATCTGATTGTATTACTGTACCTTCTCAGTCAGTAGCAGTGCCTATGCATTGCGGTGACCAGGCTCCTGCCCTAGCGGCTGTGGGATTAGCCGTGGTTTCATTACAGCTCCCTGAGCCTTCTCCATGGTGCTGAAGTTCTGTATGCTGCTGCATAGTGCTCACATCGGGGCCATGCCTTGTGTGTATAACGTCGGGGCCATGTTCTTCACTAGTGAGAAGCCCCCACAAAGCATTAATACAGTAGTTATCAACAAGTGTATCACATTTATACATGGTTACATTTTAGCTGAGCAATATTTATACCAATAACTGTATTGCATAACTAGGTATTACCGTTATATAGTGGGTACTTGTTACATAGTTTATTGTCTATTTGCATTTACTGTTTTTGCGTTAGCTTGTATTATAGCATCCTTTGTTTGGATTACACATTTTCTTTAAGGATCCATGTGGTTATATGCGGTTAGTTGTGAAATATGTTGGAGTTTTTGATCGTAATTGTAACATTATTTACACTTAAATTAAATAATATTTTAGTATAGCTTGTATACTGCACATGTATAGATACAAAATACAATCAATCATTATCTACACTTTCATACTGCAGAGATTAGTTGCATGACATTAATGCATATTAAAGATTTGAATGCTGTGGTGAAATCCATTGATGCTTTTCCTTACTATATAGTACATCTCAAACTGGCAGGTACACGGATATTCTATGTTATATAATTCTATAAACTTTAGCGTATTGGATTTATATTCAATTCTGTCTTTTAACAGAGGTACAATATATGCTATTTTGCAGTGGTGCCACTGAATTTATGGCAGTGAGAGATCATGTAATATAAAGTGCACTGAAACATAGATTTACTGTACTGCACATTCCATTCATTCATTAAAGATCAGTGTAGTCTTTCTGAGGGACAATATATTGATATACATCACTGTGCCATCAATGAAAATCAGTGCCAGAATGCATATTGATTGTAATTCTAGTCTATTCATGTTGTTATGGTCCTCCTTTTTGCTTTTTCTCATTTTAGATTTCTTCTACAGGGCAGTGACAAAGCCATTGGAAATGGCAATTTGCATATATTATCAAGCTAAAGGGAATGACAACATCATTAAGAGAAGTTTATGTGTTGTTGTTTTTTTTATATGGACATGAATTGGCTGAAACTCTGTATTGTGCTGATTCTGGGTAGAAAAATAAATTAACTATTGATATTTTAGGAAAGCAAGTATTTCACAGTTGATATTTAAACATAACTCCTCTTATCTTTACACATATATTATTATTGCCATCCATGCTTGCCAATTTTAACTTGTTTGATTGTTTTGGTTGACATTAATAATTAATTTTTTTCTTTACTGCTATTAAAACATAAACATTGAATTATTGGAATATCAAATATTGTTGACTGTAGAAAGCACTGCTCCGTATAAGTTCACTGACCTGGGAATAATAGCGACTGATTCAATTAAGGAAGTTGGAACATCCCTGCGCTGTTCAGCTGCTGACATATTTGCCCTGTACTATAGCAAAATTGTTAGTTTTCCTGTACACCTCTATGGGGTGTGAAGAAAAACTAGCTGTGATGCGGGTCACAATGTGCCATTCTGGAATGGCACATAGCAGCCAACGTTTATAATTGAATGGCTCCCATAGTGACAAAAACACAATTTGCTGAGGGATATCCTATTTTCAGGATTGCACTGAACAGCAGATTCTCACTGGAGCCTTTCACAGTCAATTTCTCATTAAGTTAAGCTTTTAACTTTGTCATCTAATTTACAGAATATTCATGTTAGAGAGAATATTGGTAAATGTTTTGGATACTTTTGTTTTACCTTTATGTAACTGTAAATTTGAGTTTTAGAAGAAACTGCTTTACTTCCATTGGGACAGTTCCATTTATTTTTAATTAAGTTAGATGTAACTAGTAACTGATAATTTTGGAAAATGAAAATGAACTAACACCCCTTTCATACAGAAAAGCAATTTGCCGGGTCAAGGATTTGGACCCGGTAGTTTGCGGATCAACACGGATCCTTTTTCTGTGTGAAAGGGTCAACCTGGGTCAAAATTCCCGGGACTTCGACCCTGCTTTTTACCAGGGTAGAAGTCCCGGGAATTGTGACCCAGGTTGACCCTTTCACACAGGATAAATACCTGGTTTGATCCACAAATTATATGGTCCAAATGCTTGACCTGGCAATTTGCTTTTATGTGTGAAGAGGTCTACAGGTTGGGACTGGCAAAAAAACCTGTGCCTCAAATGCCGGGTAAAACCCGGGTTTTTTACTTTTCGCTGTGTGAAAGTGGTATAAGTGTGCAATGAACATAAAAATGTCTGTGATAGGGTCTTTGAATGGTTGCTACACACAGTAATCATAACCACAAGCCTTGTTGCCCCATCACTGAAACTCATTGTGGTTTTTCTTCCTCCATATACGGTCTAATGGTTTTCTGTGGTAAATAGTGTTTTGCTACTGTTGCACAATATCTGACATTCCTATGACAAAAAAGCAGAAGGGTTTGTGATTATTAAAGACATAGGCCGTAAGTGCATTGCAGTAGAGTATGTCATATTTTATAACTGTTGCTTCACGAAAGTAGAAAACACTAGTCAATAATTCAATACTTTCTCTTTCTTGCAATCACTTTTACTAAAAATTTTCCTGAACTGAGCAATTTATCTTTAAGCCCGGTCTTATCTTTAAGCTTGGTCAGTGAATTAATCGGTTGTCTGATACAGGGCACTAAGTAGGGATGTGTGAGCGGTGCTGCTGAACTGAGCACAGGCCTCTGTGGGGGGCACCGTTGCCGAGGCATGGCCCTTGGTTCTTGCTAGCAGGATGCTTGAAACGCCACCCTGCAGCTAGGATCATTGCTGCAGCGCCACCCAAAGCGTCCTTCAGATAGGCACTGCAGTCTGAGCAGCCGATTGGAGCACCCTCGGGATGCTCTGGCCAGTACTGCACTTACCAGTACTGGCGGCCCCACTGCCTCTACGCGAAGTAATGACATCATGCCCTTTGGGGATATGGCCGGCACAGGATGAAGTTGAGCCCTGTTACAGCACGTGGCTGACACCATCTTTTTGAGCCTAGCACACTGATCTAACATGCAGATGAAAAATCCTGCCAAGAAATTATTCAGTACAGAGAGTTAAGCAAACTTAGTTTACTTTGACGGTCTCGGAATAGAGACTCCTTGGTGTGATGAGTGTCCCCTGGAGCTCAGCAGGGATTTCAGTCGAAAGGTAGTCAGTGCAAGGGTATTTCTTTTTTTGCACACTAATTTCTTGTAATTTCTTTATTCCCAGTTTGAATATTATGTGGATGAGAAAATAAATATTTTTATTGTATTAACTTCAATACAATGAATAGAATGCAATATGAAAGCTTGAGAAAAAGACAGTGTTAGGTAGGGAATATACCCCTCAAATTAAATGTTTTTCAACAATTTTAAAGAGGCACATATGATTTAAAAGGATATGCATCTTAGTCTTCATTCTAGCACCCTGCACGGAAGTGGATAGATCCTCTTCAGTTTTTGTACCCTGGCGTCATCAGTTACTGTCCAACGTCATTTCCTACTATCCACGTGGACATAGATATGGGGGAATATAAACCTGTGGAGAGCGAAGCCAGCCAACGCGCCTTAAGCGTGGCAAGCGAAGGCAGCCCGCGATGGAACAAGTTTCTTTTTTTGGTGGACTGTATGGGCATGGAAACGTACTTCCATCCTCACTGTACGTCACATTCAGGTACTAATACTGAAGGGTAAATATACCTTACCCACCATGCACCTGTCACAACCAATGCATTTCCTCTATACTGCCTATTGTGTCACTCTCTGCTCTGGTGCTTCTAGCACGCAAGTTACTGTATATCAGATGCAGGGTGCTAGAATAAAGACTACATCTGCGTCTGATTTCACTGCCCAAATATCACTAATCCTTCATGCACAGAGTGACACAAATAACAAAAGTAGCATCCTAGTGAATTATCTTTAATACAGTAATTAAAAGGGATTCATAAACAATTGGTGGTTTTATGTTGTGTGTCCCACTTTATTGACAGTGCTTGGTAGTCCTCTTCCAAGATTAACTAGTATATGGCTGGCAGTAGCTGTTCCAGGTTTTCAGGATTTTGTATAATACACACTAAAAACATCTGTCACTCTGGTATGGGTACCCATCTTTACTTCAGTTGGGGATTGTTTTTATATTCACATTACCAATTTTCTGTTAATAAAATTAGTCAGATACAAGTGCAGGTATATAAAGGTGAAAATTAATTGTAGATAAAAATAATAGATGATAAATAAATTAATTTGAAACAGTTAAACCCCAAAGTGAATTGACATTACATATATTTTAATATTTAACAGTTAGATAATGACCATTACTTACTGTAGTACTCTTTGACAAATACATGCTAAACACCAATATGTAATAACATGGTTTCAAATGTCTCAATTTTTCATATATATAGGGAATGCACAACCAATAATATTACATGACCTAGTGCACCAAAGCAAAGTTGGCATCTATATATATATATTGAGCAAAAAAAGTGTAATAATGAAAATCATCTTTTTATGATTTGTCTAGTTAATAAAACTATAACATTTTAAAGAAAGACAGTAATAAAAACACACATCATACATTGTTACTAATAACACAATCGATGTATTGATTAAAGTCAGTGAGTAGGCATATGAATTGGATTTTCACAGAAATATGACAGGCATCAGGGAGAATCTGCTGAGTAATTCCCTGCATTAAATGGTTCGAGACCTTACAATTAAGTTTAATCTGTTGCAAGCATTAGGACTTTGCTTAACTAGAGAAAAATCCTCCCGGTTCGCTTAGCAGTTGGTGAAACAACTTCGTTATTGGATCCAGTTAAAATGGTAAAGTTGCTAAACAATAAATGGTATATCAACTAAGTTACAGATGGCATGGCTGTTTAGTTTTATTAATTCAATTGTTGTTCTGTTCTTCCACTTGATACAGCAGAATCCTTAACAGCCTTTCTGACATTCAAGAAAAGGAGTCAGAAAAGTTTATCCTTCTCTACTATGCTAAAATATTTAGGGTTTGGTTTCACATCAAATTCTTAAACTACATATATGAAGTTTGGTGTCTACATTCCTCATCAGTGGTATCATACATTTTAAAGCATTTAACTTGATGCTTAACCACTTTCTCCACTTAAATAAATACCTATGTCAATCTACCAGCAACTGGACTCCTTAGGACTGATTCAGAGGTGGATGCACTGCTGATGTTGGACACAGTGTAGCGATTTTTTGCTTCTGCACATGTATCTATTGGTGCGTATCCACTAGGCAATTAAAATGAGTGATTGAACGATAATGACATCGTTATCGTTCAATCGCTCATTAATCATTCACAAATCGGGTATTAAAATGTCAAAGACGACCAGCGATGCGCGCTCCCGCTGGTCGTTTTCCACATCAATCATCTCCCGAACATGCCGGTCAATCTGCCGGTAACGACATAATGGGCATATTCGGGGATGAGGGAGGGAGCCTGCACTGAACGACATATAGTTCAGTGTAGTCACTACAGGGGATGAGGAACGATTGTATGATTACAATGTTGTAATTGTACTGTCGTTCCACTATCTGCTAGTGGATACGCACCTTTAGTTGCACCACTGATTGTGTCTGAACAGAGGCCCTCATTCAGAGCCGTTCGCTATTTGCGTTCATTCGTTCAAAAACTAGGGGTGGCTATTCAAATGAACCGTTCGCTGTTTGCGGTCTGTTCACGCCTCTAGGTCTGAACGAGCGAACAAAACTTGTGTTCGTTTTTTGGGAAAATACGCCCCCTGGCTGCTCGCATCCTACGTCATGTCCGCTATTTTTTAGATTAATCGAGTACATCGACAAGGGTATGAACTGCTCGCTATTCTTGGGGTTGGTGTTTGCTACCACAATTGTGCGAGCAGTTCTGACTATAAAATAACCCAGTGACGTGGTCCATGACGCTGCTGTTTTAAATATGCACACCCATAAAACGCCCGTTTTGACCTTTAAGCACGCCTGCGTTCTGATTTCCACTCCCCATTTTCAAGCACCTTCCCCTGTTACCACCCACATACGCCTCTTTCTGTCACTGAAATTATCAGGCATTCGCTATTTTGCGAGCACATGAATTTCGGCCGCACTGACTGGTTAGCGCATGCGTATAACGATCCGTACGCATGCGCAGTTGGGCTAACATCGCTCGGAACGAACGAGCGGCCGCTTACGAGCGGCTCTGAATCAGGCCCAGAGTCACAATTGTGATTTCAGACACACACAAGTTGAATTGTATTGAAAATGTAGTGGGCATTCCTGGGCGTTGACAGGGATGTGTCTGAGCGCATGAATGGATATGTTCAATCTTATGAGCAAGCATTGGCATATGTAAAATGGGTGCAGGGTGTGCAGTCTATACAGGCCCTTGGGTCCTGCAGGGCCCACGCCACACACCCTACACTCAGACGTCATGTCACCAGCGATCTGGGTCAAGGAGGACCCACACCGCACACCATGTACCTAGATGCCATGTTACAGAAGACCTGTGTCCAGGGGGACCCACACCGCACACCCTGCACCATGACACCACGTTATCTGAGACCTGTGCATATGCAGGAGACTCTGGTACAGTTCCAGAGTTTACTGCACCACAGGGAGGAGTGCGCCCACACAGAGTAGTCTGCACACGGGCTCCCTCCGCTCTTAAACCGCCTCTTTGGGCATGTTATGGAAGTGTTGCAGGCGTGTCGGTGAAAGTGGTTGCATACACAGCTGCTCAACTGTTCACATAGGACGTCATACTCCTATGGAAAAACTGCACCTGCCATATGGCAGGTGTAAGTTTCAATGGATCGACCGATGGTGTGTCTAAAGATGCACCAGGCGGTATTTCAGTGTGTACGGATGCTGAAAGTGGGCATTTCTGTCCTTGCACATGTGGATGCATGGATGTACACAAGGGAAAGGCTTAATATTTGCATTAAGTCACAGATGGGCGAACCACCAATAAACGCAGTTGGGAGCGCTTCTGCAGCTGCCTCTGAATCATCCTACTTAACTCTGTACAAGTACCTCTCTAGCTGCGGTCACTGTGCCTTCTCTTCATGATCTACTAATCGGGGGACAGAAGTCAGATAAATAAGAGAATGGGGGTCTGCATCTGCATTGGTTGATTGGGAGAGGTCTTGACCTGAGTTGAGCGTTTGAAGATAAATACAGACTGTGAGAGCCCATTATATTCTCAAAATGCAAGAGCAGTAGCTAATGTCAATTGAGGCGGCGTAACAGCAGCAAAACATATGGCTTAGAAATACATATACAATGTGCTGCTAATGTGTTTGTGAGTTTAAAGCGCTTTCTATTTGCATGCATATATATTCAGAGTGCTTCACTTAGCCAGATAAGCTTTATCCTCACCAATCCTCTATTGCTTCTACTTACAATTCTGCCCCAAGATATATCTGTCCAACAAACTGTTGAGGTTCTGTAGTGGTTTTGTAATGTAAATGATTAAAATCACTGCTACAGTAGCAACAAGTATGTAACTTTCAGTGCATATGTTTCACATGCATCAGTATTACATGTGAATATTTTCTATGTTCTGTTTTGAGATTTGCCTTTGAATTTGTTTTCTCAAAAGTCAAAATCTTCTTGATACAGATTGACATAACTAGTTTCAATTGTTGGTCTTGAAAATTGTGATTTAAGGACTAGTCATCATTTTTGTTAAGGACGAACAAATTGAGTTTGGTTTATTTTATTTGTAAGACGGAATTACAGTATATGCACTCTTACCCAAATATTACAATTGAGCTTTTTTCCCCTCACAGGGGACAACATTTTAATCCTCCCCTGAAATCAGTATGAAAATGGTTTCAAGCCAGTAAATAATAATAATAATAATAATAAATAGATTAGGCAATGGCATACTTAACAGATGTGTCCTGCTACATCTTTGCTGCGCATGCAGTGAATCGCGCCGAACAAGGCGTGTGCCCGCGAGCAGATATGCGCACTGCTTTCGCAGATGTGCCTCCATAGGAATGCATGGTGCAATCGCAGTGCGCGCCATAGCGTGCCATAGCTTATGCTGCTGCGGGCAATCGTGTGGCGTGATGCGTGCGCACGTTTGTAGTGTGATCGGCAAAGATGTAGCAGGACACATCTGTACTCTATTATCTTTCATATAAATGACACCATAAGGGCTCTGTAGCACAATGCATTGAAGTAAAAGATATAACAAAATACAAAATGGTACAGACAAGAAAATAACTATACATATATATACAGTCAGGTGCATAAATATTGGGACATTGGCAGAATTTTCATATTTTGGCCTCTATTCACCGCCACAATGGCTTTGAAATGAAACAAACAAGATGTGCTTTAAAAAGTGGGAGGCACATATAGAAACCATTGTAATTCCTACACCGTTCACCTGATTTGGATGTAATTACTCTCAAATTAAATCTGAAAGTCTGCAGTTAAAGCACATCTTGTTTGTTTCATTTCAAAGCCATTGTGGTGGTGAATAGAGGCCAAAATATGAAAATTCTGTCAATGTCCCAATATTTATGCACCTGACTGTACAAGGTACAAAAGGTAAAGGGCCCTTTACAATCTAGAGGAGCTGTGGGTGGACATAAATTGGTCTATTTATGAAAGCTTGGTGAGAGATAAAATTGTGAAAGATAAAGTACCAACCAATCTGCTCCTAACTGTCATTTTTCAAACACAGCATGTAAAATGGCAGTTAGAAACTGATTGGTACTTTATCTCACAATTTTATCTCTCTCCAAGCTTTCATGAAGAAACCCGTAAGAGAGCAAAGCAAGAGGAACAGAGTATAGGAGTGCACATGCTGCTGATCAGGAGGAGATTGGCGGTAGACTTCAATGAGTAAATTCGTTTTAAAGGGGGGGGGTGTAGAGTGACGAGACAGAAAAAAACAAGGGCAGCAGAGTTAAGAAGAAGGGTAAGGCAGTAGATGGGAAGACCAGAGATGAGTACATAGCCATTGTCGATGCAAGATATGATGAGGGGATAAGAGTTTTAGTAGCATTCAAGGTGAGAAAGAGAGAGATCTTGGGAATATTGCAGAGGTGGAAATGGCAGGATTGGGAGGGGGACTGGATGTGAGAGAGATTTTGGAAGCACAGTGATATCCAGCAGGAGAAAGATGACAGATAGGAGGTGACATGGGTAAGGACTGGAGTGAAGGGATCAGGATAAGAGAGGAAAATATGGGTATCATCGGCACATAGGTGGTAACGGGGCCCAAAGGAGCTGATGTCACAGTGGGAAATGGAGTAAACGGAGAAGAGAAGGGGGAAGCTGAGACGAGGTAGAGGTGGGTGAAGGGAAAGAGAAGTAGTTGTTTGTCAAGTATAAGGTGAACCATGAAAAAGCTGCGTCATGGAGTTCAACGGAGTGTATGGTTTGCAGGAGGATGGGGTGGTAAACAGTGTCAAATTCTGCTGTGAGGTGGACGGGAATGAGAATAGAGTAGTGGCCTCTGGATTTGGCTGAGAGGAGGTCATCAGTGAGCTTGGTAGGGCAGTTGTGGTGCAGTGAAGAGACCACAAGCAGTTATGGGAGTCATTAGCCAGTCGGACTTTGTGTCATGATGGAAAAAAAGAAGCAATCAGTTTTATAGTTGCATAGTGCTCAGTGTACAGCCAATATAGGTGTAACATGACTGACAAAGAGGCTGATTCAGAGTTGGTAGCAAAGCAAAAAAGAGCAAGTAACTGTGCACCTGGGCTAAACCATGCTGCACTGCAGGTGGGACAGATTTAAAATGTGCAAAGAAATTTAGATTTGGGAGGAGCTTGTCCTACAGATGTTTCCTTTCTTTCTGTTGCTTCAAACATACCAAATAGTCCCATTTGGCATGCCAGGCTCCGTGCTACTCGGCCACGCCGAGCATCTTTTTCGCTCAAAATGTGCGTATTAACGGCATAATTAAAACACATAGAAGTGACTAAACTGTGTATAATACATAAATGTATTTGCATTGCATCTCTTACAGCGCAACATGGTTTGTCCACGTGCAAAGTTACTTGTTTATTTTGCATTGCTCATAACTCAACATCAGCCCCCAAATCTGTTTGTGCTATTGAAATGCCTGAAAGCTTTAAGTGTTAATAAGCTGTGAGACATAACAGTAAATCCATTAACTCAAACTGTGTATACAAGGAGTATTCAGCATTCAGTCTCCAGGTGCTGTGGAACTACACATCCCAGGTAGCCCTGCCACAGTTTTAGCATGCCCTGATAGCAATACTGTGGCAGGGTATGCTAGGATATGTAGTTTCACAGCACCTGGAAGGCCACATGTTGAATACCCCTGGTTTATACCTTCCTATTATGTCAACATTAATTCATTTAAGTATATTGATATATTTTAAAGTTCATTCAGTAAGCACAAGTGGTATTATTCACAGCTAATAAAATGTATCCTTAATACACTGAGGGGTATATTTACTAAGCCTTGGAGGGAGATAAAGTAAACAGTGATAAGGTACCAGCCAATCAGCTCCTAACTGCCATGTCACAGACTGGGTTTGAAAAATGTCAGTTAGGAGCTGATTGGCTGGTACCTTATCTCCGTCGACTGTATCTCCATCCAAGGCTTAGTAAATAGACCCCTGAAGCTGTTATTGGCCAGCACTAAATACATACAAATTAATTGTGAACTGCACAACCATAAACATTGTCAATATATTTAAAAAATTATCCTTACCCAATTCATACAAACACTACTCTAACCAAACAATATAACATGTTACTAGTAATGGATATTTCATGTGTTGCTATATTGATGTAAGTGACTCCTAATGCTATTAATTTGTATGGAAAATCAATAATTACTTAATTTTGCTAATTACTGATCACTATTGCAAATGTACTGTATTAACCATTATTTTTTCCAACTGTAATTAGTAATCAGCACCTGAAACTTGTCTGTAATAAATGCATAAGTAGGTAGACAGTATCCTTCTTTAATGTAGTGTGTCCGATTTGCCTACTGGCTTACTGGCAGCTTGGAAAAAAACAAATCCTAATATTGTTTTCCTTAGGGTACAGTTTAGTTTTTCCCAATAGTTGATAAGCCATGAGAGCATGTGTTGTGATATACATAAAGTATCTGAATTTTATCTTTAATATTAAATTACAGCATTCTATGCTTGTAAGGGAACAGGGGGCCTGATTCAGACCCGGTCGCAAGCGCTGAGCGCTCGCAACCGGGTCGATGGTGGCCCAGAGCGCATGCGCACGACGGAGCTGGCTCCATCGTGCGCACGCGCGAGACCCGGATAGCGAAGGGTAGTCCGCCACTCCGGGTCTCGTACCAAAGGGGGCGTGCTGTCAATGTTGAGTGACAGCACGCCCCCTTTGGTGGGCAGGTCGGCGGGGTGGCTGCCCAGACGGAGGCGTTCCCATGGGAGAGCTTTCGGCTCTGTTTGAGCCGAAAGCTCTCTGGGGCTTGCGGCAACGAGACCCTACCACAAGGGTCTCATCGCAAGCCCGATGGTCGCGATGGTCTTGAACATCGCGACCATCTTCCTGGCCGCTCGATATAGCTGTGGGTGGTCACCCACAGCTATGCGAGCGGCCAGGAGGCCGTTCTAAAAAAAAAAAAAGACTGGCCCAGATTCAGAGCGAGCGCTCTGTCAGAGCGTCCGGCTCTGAATCAGGGCCTGGGTTCCTTAGATCATTCA
Organism: Taudactylus pleione; assembly: GCA_031769625.1. NCBI lineage: Eukaryota > Metazoa > Chordata > Amphibia > Anura > Myobatrachidae > Taudactylus > Taudactylus pleione. Next base: position 27,126,837 of record JAUIMM010000085.1, read on the forward strand.
GATTGACACCAGATATAGCTGCAACACATAATTGTTTAGTATAGAAGGTTTACTTCAATAATATGTAACCTTAGCAGCATAACAAGCATGATAAACAGTCACCAGGTGAGTACAGAGAGCCTGATTCAGAGATGGACGCTTATGCTGCTGTGTCTGTGTATGCAGCGCCTGTGCAAAATTATGCAAATGTCGCAGATGCCTAGATTTGCTTTTCTCCCCAGTGCCTTCACAAATCCATGCATCTGCATACAATGATGCAGAATTGGTTGTAGATCCATTGATGATCGGGCTGCTAAGTAACCCTATGGTTGCACAGAAGGGCCGAGTGTACTGAGATGTGGGAGCCATTTTTATTGTATACAGAATCGCAGATGCAGGCTGCGACATGCCTTGAAAATGGTTGTGACACACTTGCATTTTCTCTACCGCTCCCCTATTACCTCCCCCAAACACTCCCTGACTGTCAATCACACTGCAAATAACTAATCTCTGCAAGCGACAACAGTAATGTATCTTGATGCATGCGCAGTGCCACTTAGTTAACCGATAGACGCTCAACTGCGTAAATATCAAAATTGCATTCCCAATATGACCAGTGATAAGAGTATTAGTTCTTAACCTGAATACACACCTATACAATTGTACAGGTGCGTATGCAGGAGCGTTAGCTGTTAAACGACTTAAAGCTGTAACTGTAACTGTCGGAAAGAGATGTCGCATTTTATGTGCTGTTTAATATGTTAGATGCCGACCTCCCAATTCCATAGAGGAATGTACACAATGAGCTATTTCTAGCTCAGTGTATATGGAGTCACAGGGGGTCAGTACACACTACTCATGTGATCGGTAGCAGTTAACCCAATCAGCCGAGTGATGGCAAAGATGTGCCAGCTTTAGTCAGTCCTTTTCCTCGAGATTAAATCAACTTTCTCCCTTATATTCCTTGGGAGCTCTTCCAATACACACAGAATAGTAGAAAAGGGAGGGGGGTTTAACCCCCTATTGTTCCTCAGCACACTGAATTATACTTGCAACAATATATGAACACTATATGGTAATAGAACTTCAGAGATATTCTTGAACCTGAAAAGTACTACCAGATTGATTGAGCAGCTGCCATTTTTTTATTTATTTTTTTATTTTATTTTGACACACAGAATAGTGTTAGGCTGCAGGGTGGGATCAGAGCATCTCAAGTGGCTTAGACACACACAATAGCCTGGCTGTATGAGTACATTAAATTGATAAATTTAAATAACCTGTATTTAGCTGGTGGCAATGGACAGAGTTACCTCACTCATAGACAGGGGCCCCGAAAGGGGGGGGTACTAATTACCTGGGCCCGGGCTTGCTGGAAGGGCCCACCAGGGGGCCTGACCCGGTGCGCCCCCCCCCTCCGTACATCACAGCAGCCCAGCACACTGTGTGCTGTGTGCTGGGCTGCACTGGGAGACTCCAGTGCCTGTGGGGGGAGTGATAACACTGATTAGGCCATGTCCCCTTTACCTGGGCCCAGTGCGGCTATCCACGCACCTGCTCATAGAGTGCTGGGAGGTGGTGCTGCTCGGCCAGGCTTTCAGGTGACCGGACTGACCCATATGGCCATCACTACTTCTGGCATTTGCCAGGATTGCCAGATAGTCCAGTCCTGTAATGTAATAACATACCTATAAAAAGCAGAATACACAACATTAATAACCAGTGTCGGACTGGGACATGAAGGGCCCTCCGGGGCATGCAGTGGTAGGGGCCCATGCTTAAGGGGTGTGGCCATCCACCAGAGGAGGTGTGGTCAGCCCCCACAGATGCTTGGCTAGCCATTAGGCCAATTAGGCCAAGCTAGGTGTAGTTTCTATAGAAGGAAATCAAGCCCCCATGCTGATCACTGGTCCTGCTCCACCAGGTAACTGCATCTAATAGAGTAACAATCTATAATTTGAGGTCTAGAACCTGACATCTAGAGGCAGTGGTGGCCAACTGCAGATATCCCCTGTACCCCTGTGGGGCAGTCCAACCCTGTTAATAACAATACTGACTAGGTCACTTAGTCCTACATCTGAAATGCAACAGTTTTCTATAAGCTAAATGGTAAAGTCTGTAAAAAAACCAGGACTATAAAAGTATCTGAATGTGTCACAGTACTATGAAACACAAGGTGCATGGCATGGATTGGTGGTTAGCCCCTTGTTTTGTCACAATGGTGTATTAACCACTTAACTGACAATTTTTTTTCCAAAAAATGCTCAGAAATTTAAATTTTTTATGATTGAATTAGGTCAAGAACATCTTTTTAAAACTTTTCCAACACGATTTTATAAAAATAAATATTTTTTTAAACACTGTATACCATAATAATAGGGATCGAGATACACTGGAGCCTGCAGCCGCATTGGGAGGGGGTGCCGCCGGATGCCTAATCACTGTGGCCAACAGTGAACGGGACACACTGGAGGGGCAGCCATGGTTGCAGAGGGAGCAGCAGGTCCCTCTGATGTAGGCGGCTGCTGGAAGATTAGCTTCCCGCTGCCGCCTAGTGGGCACTTCTGACTGGTCGCATCAGACGAGACCATGTCAGGGAAAGCCAAGCCTGGTGTGGTTGCATCTGATGCGACCGTGCCAGGCAAGTGGTTAAAGGGCAGTAAAGCAGTCCAATTTGTGATCCATGGGCCTGATTCAGAGTTGTACAGTATGCCAATGTTCACGCAGGTGAGCGATTACCGGGCGACTGCGCATGCATCACAGTCGCAATGTGCATGCTACACTAGCCCAGAGTATTTATTAAAAAGTGATTGACAGGCAGGGGACATTTTGTAGGAGGTAACAGGGAGTGGGGAAAAAAACATGGACGTGTCACAACTGTTTTCATTGTGTGTATCAGCTGCAGACTGCGATCCTGTACGCCTCCAGTGTCTCAGTTACTGTACACATTCTGATTGACCATAGACTCAGTATGGAAGTTGATATTTACGTGATCTGTGTCCAATGCTGCGTATGTGTACATAGTTGTGGACAGCTGCGATGGCTCTGGTGGGCATCTCCGTACAAGTCACTGCTGCTGCATTAGAATATTTTAACACATTCACAGCTGCGAGAACTGCAGCTGCGGCAGCATTAGCGTACAACTCTGATTTAGACCCCATGTATTTTAGCAGGGTACTGTAGATGTAATGCCATCGAGATGTAAAGACATAACATGTTCAGGGTCTGTTTTATCTACAGTAAGTACCTCCCCTAGGCCAAGGGTGTTGTACTGTGTTCCCAATTACCCCAATCGCATTGCCTTGCCCATAACTCCATGTCAAGTCACTTTGGCCCTGATTCAGAGCTCTGAATCAGGGCCCACCTCCATTAATATGGAGCGTCCTCCTGGACGCTCGTATAGCTGTGGGTCACCACCCACAGCATATACGAGCGTGCAGGATGATGGTCGCGATGGTCTTGACCATCGCGACCATCGAAACTGCGAGCAAAAGCCTGCGGTTGGGTTTTTCAACCGCAAGGCCAGGAGTGATTTTGGCTCTATCAGAGCCAAAATCACTCCAACTGACATCACTAGTCATGTCAGTGGGGCCGGCTTCAGACGGTAGGCGTTCCCTTGGGAACGCCTACGTCTGGCAGGCACACCCCCGGCACGCCCAACAAAGGGGGCGTGCTGTCAGTCACCATCGACAGCACGCCCCCTTTGATGAGACACTCCGAGCGAAGGAAAGTCCTTCGCTCGTCGGGTCTCGCGCATGCGCAGTGGGGACCATCGACCCACTTGCGAGCGGACAGACGCTCGCGAGTGGGTCTGAATGAGGGCCTTTATGTTCTCCACTTGTACTGCCCCTATTTGTAGCAATGTGCAGCCTCTGTGCTATGCTTTTATACCTGTCCAGTGCAGTAAGTTGATAATCAGTTAAGGATGCCAAAATGATCTTTCAGCATAAAATTAAAATGCTATGCGATTTCTCAGTGTGCTCCATTAATGAATTAAATTGAAAGATCAGGTCTGGTTGCAGAACTAATCTCTCATATTACTGGAATAGCTGTGTAAAAATTAGCAGTCTGCAGTCTGCACTATTATTTCAGAGCTTCCATCAGTAGCTGATTAATGATTATTGTCCTCCATATCATATCCAAAACTGCAGTCACCGTATTACTGAGCCTTTGTGGCCTTTGTCTAAATCCGAACCAGGGCATGTCTTATTCCTGCTAAGATTACTCCACCTTGTAGGAAGGTAACATTCAGAGGTATATTTACTAAAGTGAGAGTTTTTGAAAGTGGAGATGTTGCCTGTAGCAACCAATCAGATTCTACTTTTAACTAGCACCTTCTAGAAGATATATTTAGAATCTGATTGGTTGCTATGGGCAACATCTCCACTTCTAAACACTCTAATTTTAGTAGATTTGCCCCTTAGAATCAAAAGCTAAACTAGTTAGAACCTTAATTGGATACTTTAAAGAGTAATATATACATAATGCAATCAAATGCAGGGCATTGCCCATGCAGAAGCTGTTGAATCATGTACAGTACTTGTCAGAATTCACAATGTATTTGTTGAGATGTGACTAGAGAATTTATTTTCATTTCAGAAAAAGTAGAATTGGATAAACTGGGAAGTGAGTAATGTATAACAACAAGAGACATCTAAGGGCCTGATTTAGTACGGATCGCAACTGTGAATGCAATAGTGATTACACACGCAGTCTCACTGCGAAGATATGCTAATCCACTGTGATCGCTATGCCGTCTCAGCAAACATAAGGATGCCCACCTTACCTTACATACATCCGTAATACTTAGCAAGACTGCGAAACCATCGGTAACATCGAGTACCATCGCAGCCTCATGCATACTTGCACAAGCTCTGACCTTACTCAAGCTACATATTGCATCGCCCCTGCAACGGCATTCAAATACACTGGCACGCCTGCGTTTCCCTGACCACCCCACGTCACCTCCCCCAAACAGTTCTTCCTGTCAGTCACTCTGCAGTGGGTCTGCGTAGTCACTGTGATCGCAGTCCCGTGCGCAGTGGCTGGTCCGCGCACGAGAAATGTGATGCATACGCATGCGCAGAATGCAACAATCAGACAATTGTGTGCAATATCGCAGTTGTGATTCTTGCTGAATGAGGCCCTAAGAGCTTTTGAAAGAGAACAGACAGCCTCTGTAGCCTGGTATAGCTTGCCACTACCAGAGCAGCTCATGCTTTGTGGGCCAACAGTTTTCGGGATAAACAGCACAACCTATTTAGAGCAGTGGCTCTTTAGTTATTTCCAAAACTGGTGCACATAAAATACTTGCAGCAAAATGAAAAGCTTCAAGGCCTGATTCATCACGGATCACAATTGCACCCACGTATGCAGATCGGCCGTTGGTGCGTACTGCGCATGCGTATGCACTGCAGTGCGCGTGCGCAGGTTAGCATTGCAATCGCACTGTGAACATGAACACAGATACAGGACCTCATTCAGAGCCGGTCGCACAGAGCGTGCGGTCGGTCTGAATGAGGGGAGGACGTCTTGAATTTTCAAGACGTCCTCCTTTGCGGTGGTAAGGCTGTGGGTTAACAACACCCACAGCCTTACGACCGCCTAAGGTGATGGTCGCGATGGTCAAGACCATCGCGACCATCGGGGCTTACGACAAGACCCTAGGGTAGGGTCTCCCTTGTCGTAAGCCCCGGAGAGCTTTCGGCTCTGTCTGAGCCGGAAGCTCTCCACTGACATCACTAGTGATGTCAGTGGGGCCGCCCCCAAACGGTAGGCGTTCCCATGGGAATGCCCCCGTTTGGGCTGCCACCCCCCCGGCCCGCCTTCCAAACGGGGTGAACTGTCAATCAACATCGACAGCTCGCCCCCTTTGGATCGAGACCCGCTACAACCGGCGCTGTCGGTCGTAGCGGGTCTCACGCATGCGCACGACGGAGCAGTCGTGCGCATGCTGTGTGGGGGGGCCATCGACCCAGTCCGAGCGCATCAGCGCTAACAACCGGGTCTGAATGACCCCCACAATGCCATCGCAGTGAGTGACGGGACGTCATCGTTTGGGGGTGGTGACGGAGTGGTCAGAAAAATGCAGGCGTGCCTGTCTGTTTGAATGCTGTTGCATGGGTGTGCATATATTAGCCACTGCGACGGCATATGCAGCTTGTGTACTCTGCGTGATGGGCCGATGTTACTCGCTGTTACCGATGTATTCGCAGGACTGCGAGGGCTTATGGATGTGGGCATCTCTATGCTGACTGTGCAGTTGCAAACATTAGCATATTTTCGCAGCACAACTGCATGCGATTATGCAGCCGCGATTGCAATAGCGGTCTCTGATGAATCAGGCCCTCAGTTAGCTGTTACATATTAAAATACAAGGCTGCTTGGTTTTACTAGGTAGGTGAAATATTTAAATTGTACAGAAATTCTAAAAAAAGATAGATATGTAAAATCTGCTTATGCAGTGCGACAATTGTATGCAGCACTGTATAGAGAAATATTTCACATTCACATCAGCCCCTGCCCTATTGGAGCATGCAATCTACGCTCCCTGCTACACAAGCACGCAACAGGGTTATTTTTTGTCTAAATTAAATTATCAATATATATTCTGCAGCTGCCCAGCCAAGAACTGTACTTAACGAACCCCAAGATCTATCCCAGTGATGTTGAGTGATCAGAATCATATTCCTGGAGACCCTTCACCCGTACTTCACCAGCTTCTGCACGATCATCGTCACAAGATACTCCCTGGTCTTGAATTTAGCTGGTGTTTCATAGAGCTGTTCCTTCAACCGAAAGGTCACAGTTCATCCCACATTCTAAAGGTCATTGGCTCTAACTCAGCGTGCATGCTCCAACTTTCCAACTCAGCAGTGGCTTCATTGTTTCACTCAGGGCTCTGGTATCTGCCTTCGCCTGACACAGAATTTCCTGGATGTGTGTGGCTCCCCGAGCATGTTTGGCGATATTCTGGCTGCCCCCTCCTGGAGTGGGCAGCCAGGTCAGCACAGTGGGGGGCGTGGTGCAGCATAATGGTGCTTGGCGGGACATGACGTGGCACTGGGGGCTGAGCGGGGGCTTGACCATGTGATTGCATCATCGTGGCCCCGCTCCAGCTACACAATGCCAAGATTACCGGCATTGTGAAGGAGTGGGCGGGGCCACAATGACGCGATTCAGCGAGAATCGCTTCACCTGCCCTCCCGCTGTGGAGGTGTGTGAGTAGGGTTGCGTGGGGTCCAGGGGTATGTGGGCAAGTGGCGGCTGGCCGGGAGACCCTTTGCTCACATTTCCAGACAGCTGCGAACACCACCCGATTTTTGGGAGCCCCATGGCCGTATCTGGAAAGTTAAGCAAGTATGTCACCAGGCCTGCTCTCATCCCCCGATCTATTGTTCCTTCCTTCTTGATGGTAGTTGGAGGGAGCTGTCAGCAGAGACATGCCAATTGCTAGATAGACAAAATAGTTATAAAAATCGATTTTGTATATGTATTCCTAATTAATGGTTTCTAATGTCATTACATAAATTTCATAGAATTAACAAATAATAATTTGTGTATCTATAATGGGACAGAACATTGCTTACACAAACTGTGTGATTCAGACTTGGAAGAAAAGCAATAAATGGAGCAAACTTGCACCATGACAAATCCATGTTTCAGGTTGGGCATATTTAAAATGTGCAAAGAGATTTAGAATTTGCTGAACTCTAAGTTGCAGTGTAAAAATAAATTTGTCCAGCATTTGTGGGCTACATGCAAAAGCAGCCAGTATTTACTCCCATCTCTGAATCAACCCCATAGTTTTCACAAATCATTATACATACAGTATATAAATGTCACTTATGAATTATTTATACTTAACTTACTTTTTCTTAACCCAACAGTAGTCACTGTAAACACTCAATTATTAGGAATGTAGTAGAGGTGGAGGACTGCATATACCTGACCCACTGAAAATCAAAACTCCTAACCAAAAGGTATTAGTGAGGGGTGTGGCATGAGTAGTCGACAGATTGTCAACATGGACAATAGGTAGATCACCAATATGTTGATATACAATTAGGTCGGCATGATTAAAATGTCAACATGTTCAGAATATCAACATTTAACATGTCGGCACCAGAACGTCAACATGTGTTTTTTTGTTTATTTTAGCCTAAAACTAACCCTAAACCTAACCCTAAAAATCAACAAAATAACATATGTCGACATTCTGGTATCAACGTGGTAAATGTTAACATTCTAAATGTGTCGACATTTTAACAATGTTGACATAATTGTATGTCAACATATTGGTTGGCGACCTATTGTCCATGTCGACATTCTGACTGTCTACATTCAGAAACTGTCAACATTTTGGTGTCAACATTCTGACTGTCGACCTACTGAATGTCGTCTACCTGACCGGATACCATTAGTTAGATACATTATGCTAGATATATACAGTCAGGTGCATAAATATTGGGACATTGACAGAATTTTCATATTTTGGCCTCTATTCACCACCACAATGGCTTTGAAATTAAACAAACAAGATGTGCTTTAACTGCAGACTTTCAGATTTAATTTGAGGGTAATTACATCCAAATCAGGTGAATGGTGTAGGAATTACAACGGTTTCTATATGTGCCTCCCACTTTTTAAGGGGCCAAAAGTAATGGTTCTAGTAGTGCTAGTTAGCGTTCCCAGGGGTGACTCCCAGGTTACCTGGCTCTCAATGTGGATGCATTTATGTATGTGCCTTTATCAGGAGGCCTTACATTTGACAAAATTTTATGTGCCTTTATCAGGAGGCCTTATAATTGGCATATTTTACATTTGGGGTGAGCGTTCGGGCGTAGGGCTCCCAGGGCTGGTCTGGCTGGACCCCCTCATGGCAACACCACTTAATACACATAGTTGCTTTTTACATCACATATTATGTTTGTATTTTTTTCATGTAATATTTCACATATATTTTAACCCCTTTTTCCAACACTCATTAATTAGCCTTACACTTCTATACTTTACACTGCACTGTCACTCTTTTACCATTTTTCGTGTGATGCCCTGGGGGGGTCCTGGGCTGGACGTTTTTCGGGGTGCACTGCGCCCCGGACATGAACCTCCTAATGTTAGGGACTGCTAGTGACAGAGAAGCCGTGACGAGGCCTAGCAGCTTTCCATGTATTTGCAAATACATGCAACTAATATCTCTGAATTTCTATGACCATATAGTCTTCATATATTGTTGCAAGTACTATTCAGTGTGCTGAGGAACAATAGGGGGTTAAATCCCCCTCCTTTTTCTATCCTGTTGGGATGCCCACCAGCTATGGCGCGAACTCACCAATGTGCGTGCAAAGATGCACCATCTTATACTGTAGGTTGGAGTCCTGTCATTATGATGTGCACTGCAGGCCACATTCAGCTATGCAGTGGAGGATTTAAACTGATTAAGTTATGTTTTCTTTGAACCTTGATAATAATGCATAATAATTCTGCCATTACAATACATGGATAGCTGCTGCCAGATAATTTGATTTAGACTGGTTCTCCCAAACTAGAATTCTGGCATACTATATCATCCAACAGACTGTCCTGTGAATCCAAATTCTCCTGTCACTTCCTTTCATAGTGTCCCACTTGAATGTATTACAGTATATACTTTAGATCTTATGGACTTGCTGATTTTCTCCAAGACTGACCAGCAATCTACAGGGTAAATGATGTATTTGAAGTTACAAGGTGGTTTCTGAGGTTAACAACGTATATTGTATATATGTTTTATATTATGAAGAGTGCTGAGGTATGTGCTTTAGGCTGTGTGTAGCAAGTAATGAAAATAATGTAATGGTAATATTTACAGACTTTAATGTGTGAAAATTCACTGCAGCATTTTATTGTAATGCCTTATGGCATGAGCATTTTCCATGCAAAAGAACTGAAAATTAAATCAGCAGCTGGAAAATGCTGTTTGACCATTGTAGAAGGCCCCAGTCCTCTGGTGTATCTACTGTAGGTCCTGGGTGTGTAATGCACACAAGCCAATGAGTCAAAGACCCTGTTGTCAAAGACCTTATTGTTTGATGGGTCCCTGCCATCCAAGAGTTCCCTAATCACTTCAGCTGTATCAAAACTGATAGATTTATAATGCACCTGTGGACGCCGTGCTGTGCTGCCTGCACCACTCACTCCACTCACTGAATCATTGATAAGTGCAGCGAGGGCCAGGAAGACACCACCAGCATTGTAACCCCCCTGACACTTTTCATTTTTGTTGTTGTTGTGAGGTTGGCGCTCAGGCATTACTCCTACATGCATTCTCTTCCCTCTGCATCCACAAACCACGTCTGTCCTGTCTCCAGGCAAGATACAAAATGTTTATACTAGGTTCATAAAGTAAAGATGTGGAGTGACCTACTTAGAATCAGTGGGCCAAATGTAATTGGGTGAGAGTTTACAAAATGTGAGAGTCCGAGAAAAATGTAACAGAGAAAATTTGCATGTTTTAAGACTCAAAAAACTCTCACAATTTAAAATCTCATCCAAATGTTGTCCATTTTGAAGATAAAAGTTAACCAAAGTGAGAGTTTGCTGCTAAAATGTCACATTTTCTAATCTCTCACCCAATTACATTTGGCCCAGTGTCTCTTATGGACCCAGAAGTCCCTCTGGTGTCATTCTGCACATGCGCTGCAAAGGGTGCTGGGAGGGATATTGGATTTCTCTCACATCACTCTGTGAATAGAAGCCCACAAGCTTCTATTGGGAATGCCAATGATGGCGTTGTCTATCACATCCAAGCTTGGTGCATATAAGAAATGCAGTCAAACCCCTGAAACTGGCTTTTTCTGTGGTTTGATATAATTTCTGGCTTTACTGCATCCTGCCCAGTAAAAGATAACTGGACTCGATCAGTCCTGCTTCTCTAAGGATTGGCTTATTCATTTGATTTGCTTTGTCAATCTTCTGACTATGCAGGGAGGTCAATTAGGCACAAACTCCCTTTCAAGGAGGGACAGGGAGAGTAAGGCTATGGGGGGGGTATTCATTTGGAGTGAAAAGTCCGTGCTGGACTTATCGCTCCACATCGGAGGTTTTCCTGGGATAAAGTACCCGGTGAGAGCCGGCGGAAAGGTAAGTATCGCCAAAAAACTGGAATTTTCGTGTAATATTCCAGGGACCCCCCTAAAAATGTCTAGACATGGGGGATCACTATGGGTACCCCCATTTTTACCTGCTGAAGGAAGGCGGAGTTTCTGATAGCCGCGGCAGGTGCATATTTGCGGCTATGATGAAGTGGTGAAGAATAGCACTCAGATTTTTTTTTTGTAAAAATAACTCTTCCTATCAAATTAGGGGTACATAAAAATGGGGGTAAGCATATTTTTAAGTCCCTAAAATGATATTTAAAAATTCTGCAAAAATGCACCTGCCGCTACTCCTGCAATGAAGGAAACACCTGCCACATTTAATGCAACCCCTCTGGAATCCATTTTGCTATGTTTGAACTGTGTTCCCTATTTTTTTTTTTTACACCCCAAAATTAAACATAATTTTTGGGGATGTCCCGATTTTTTTTTTTTACACAGATCTTTTTTATTGGTCATTCCCACGATAACTGTTCCTGTTTATCGTGTCTCAGTTTTATCTGCTAGCAAGCAACTTGTCATATGTTTCTCTATGAGATTGTTTTGGAAATAGGTCTAGTATTAATGCAGTGTATGGATTAAGGTGAGAACTGACAGATCTTATCCACACTGAGTTTTCCTACTGCAGCAGCACTCCTCCTTTCAGACATCTCTCTCAGAAGGGTATTCAATATGGGAGCGAAAAGTCCGTGCTGGACTTTTCGCTCCACATCGGAGATTTTCCTGGGATAAAGTATCGGGCGCGCGCCCGCTTTATCCCCGTATTCAATTTGAAAGCTACGAAAACGGGACCCGGCGAATTAGGATCAGCGAAAAAAAATGAAATTTACCTGAAATTGTAGGACCACCCCTAAAACTGTAAAAACATGGGAGATCACTATGGGTACCCCCGTTTTAGCCTGCAAATGAAAGTCGGGGTTTTAAATAGCGGCTGCAGGTGTTTTTTTCCCGACATTGAAGAAGTGATGCAGAAGAGCACTTAGGTTTTTTTTTTCGTTTTTTTAAGTGGTCCCATCAAATTTGGGGTACATGAAAATGGGTACTAGCATATTTTTAAGTCCCTAAAGTCTTTATTTCAAAATTTTGCAAATATGCACCTGCCGCTAATAGCCTATTCTAGAATACACCTGCCGCATACTTGCAGAATAGCCCTGAACCTATTTCCCTATTTTTAAACAATTTTTTCCCTTTTTTTTTTTTTATTTAATCCAAATTTTCAATAATTTTTTTGGGGTGTCCCTATTTTTTTTTAAAACTTTTTTTGCCACAGTTTGTTTTACAATTACATGCCCAGGGATGCAGGCTATTTTTTTTAAGCCTGCACCCCTAAACCCCAATTCTGCACTTTTTTTCGCCACCTATTCAGTGGTGAAAAGTTATCCCCGATTTTTTTTCAAAGACTTTTCGAACCTGCGAAAAGTCTTTGAAATTGAATACGGTGTAAAACCAAAACCAGCGAAACTGACATCATCGGTGCGAAATTATCGCAAAAACTGACTTTTCCCTCCAAATTGAATTGCCCTGTCAGAGTTTTGTATATTTCTCTATTCTGAGCCTCTGTAAATCAATTGGCAGCACCCATGGGCGTAACTACCATAGGTGCAAAGGTGCATCTGCTTTGGTGCCCAGAGCTGAGGCTGGGCCCATCTTCCTTGTCATAGTTACATGTGTTGTATACATTTTTCACCATTGGGTGGTACTTAGGGGCCCTTACAAACTTTTGCTATAGGGCCTTCAAATACCTAGTTATGCCCCTGTCAGCAGCTGTAGATGACCCCTACTGTTTGTGGCCCTCTCACAGATGCTTATTCTCTCCATCACCAGATGCAGGGGGAGCTGACAAGGATCATCTCCCAGCACAGTTCCTCAGACTTTCCTAAGCTTCAGTAGCTCCTCTTTATGTTGCGCTGCACTGGTTTCCCGCTCTGCGAGCCACTTTCATTGTCACTGCCCACAACAGAGCTTTTAAAGGCCCATGCCCAGTCTCCATGGCAATCACCCACAGGTCACTGCATTAACACCTTCATTCCCACAGTCTCAGTAGAAATAGCAGTGGGGGTTACAGATTTAGGGGGAAATGTACTAAGCCCTGGAGAGAGATAAAGTGAATAGAGCTAAAGGACCTCATTCAGAGTCGGTCGTAAGCGGCCGCTCGGTCGTACCCAGCGATGTTCGCAAAACAGCACATGTGTAAGTTTCGCAATGCGCATGCGCAAACTAGCTGTTGCGATCGGAAATTTCTCTCTCCTTCAACTTGGCCAGGTCGTTAGTTTGAGTGACAGGATGAGGCGTTTGTGGGTGGTAACAGGGGAAGGTGCTTGTGAACGGGGGAGTGGAGATCCGAACGCAGGCGTGCCTGACTATGCAAACGGTGTTTTATGGGAGTGCATAATTAACTAAGTAGTGTCATGGCACATGTGACATGGGAGGTTTTTACACAGACTTGATCGTAGTGCTTAAGAGAGGGTATGGTCAACCTTAAGCTCTACGACCAGCTCCGATGGTCTCGATTAATCCTTATATGCCTGGAGATGACGTGTATTGCGAATGAGAAGGGGGCATGTTTTTAGTCTTACGGCCGCATCCTCCCCTTGCTCGTCCAGCTAAAGATCTCATCTTAACGACGCAACTTGCGAGCGCTTCATTTGCATATCCGGCCCCTTTTCCGTTACGACCGAGCAGCCGCAACAACCGACTCTGAATGAGGTTCAAAGTACCAACTAATCAGCTCCTAGCTGTCATTTTACAGGCTAATTGGTTGGTACATTATCGCTCTGAACTTTATCTCTTTCCAAGGCTTAGTACATTTACCCCTAAATGTCTCAAGAATCCCTAGACTAATGTTGAAGTGGTATGTATCCCATCATTAGAAACACAAACCAGTGTTCAGAGAATATTGTTTTTCATTATGGTCTTACCCCCAAATGTCCCACTTTTGGCAGGACAGTCCCACTTTTTGGGCACTATGGGGTGTGGGGGTTGTGACCACGGGGATAGCCCAGCAGATTGGGGAGTGCTGGGCATGCCCCCAGAGTAATGGAAACAGGGTGTGCCATGGTGCCATGCCCCCTTCCCACGAGGCCAAGCCCCTTTTTGGGGTCCCAAATTCCCAAATTTAAACTACCATATTAGATACCTTACCGCTGCGCTCAACCTGGCATAAAACTGGGTGTATCTATGTAAGACATGTGGTATGACAGATTTCATCACATAAACATGTAATATATAATAAAATAACTTCACACTGAAAAGTGGCACATATGGTATCCAACATGAAAAAGGTCATCAGGTGACCCTCACTTGTCTTCAGCTCTCACCTTCAGCCACTTGGTCAAATTACAATATCTGTCTCTCCTTTCATCTTCGATCTCGATCATCAGGAATGCTTCATCATCGAATATTAACGAAGAGTCCACTCATTGTTTGAGGAAAGGAATGTGACATGGAGAAAAAGGGAAGACCATAGGTGATACAAAAGAAACCTTTATGAAAACGTCTTCAAACAAATTATTGTGAGTAGGGTACACCCACTGTGCTTGATAGTATTGACATGGGTGTTCACTTCTGTTCCATATATACGTTTGTTGAGGTGACGGAATTGTATTTAAAGAAACCTTTATGGGTGGCATCCTCTGTCCTTCAGAGTGAGTAGGGTATGATGGCTTATACTCTATGCTAAAGAAAAAAGAGAACAAACATTTATTTAGGACATACTACACCATTGGTTCTGTTTGTTCTTTTACTACACATAGAGGAATTACATCCCCAGGATAGACCTTTTGGACAAGTTTCAGGTCCATATCAGGACTATTATTATACACGGACTTCTAAGCACTAGTGACTAAGGGGCCTCCGATGATTAAGTATTGTTCTCGCTGCGAGGGATACTTAAGTATACAACTCGCAGCGGGGGATAGTTTACACCGGAGCAATTCATCATTGCTCCGGTGCGGTGACAGCTGCTCCGAAATTCAGCTGTCCCATCGGTTAGTATCGCAGCTACAGATGTAGCTGCGTTACTTGCCTCCTCCCCGTCGGCCCGGCTATGCATGCGTGACCTGAGGTTTGCTGAATATCAGGGGGTCCTATCCGCATGGTTAACGGGCCATTTATTGATGATGAATTGGTGCCTATATCATTTATATTTTTCTCCCCTTTTCATGCTGGATATGTGCCACTTTTCAGTGTGAAGTTATATTACTATATATTATTACATGTTTACGTGTTTATATCTGTCATACCACGTGTCTTACATAAATACACCCAGTTTTATGCCAGGTTGAGGGCAGTGGTAGGGTATCTCATATCTTTTTCTTTAGTCCTTTTGGTGGTGGGTGGCCCCACACCATTGATATTCTCCCACTGTGGCTGCCGGTGTGCGCGGTGGTTCTCTATATACATTTTTGTTTGAGTTAAACTACCATGTGTTGGGAGGTATTTGACCTACTAGACTGTCCACTAAACTGGTCCTCCATTCTATCATTGACATGAGGAGCCCAGCAACATTAGGTGCATCTTTAATGAACATTTATAAATATACATTTAAAAACAGTTTTCCACACATTCATTGTTTGCTATAAGTATTTCATGTAAACAAAATGTATATTTGTCCCCCTGAGGAGTTTATAGACTGGCTGGTCCAGGGAAAAGATTCTTTTAAGTCTTAGATCGGTGGCAGCTGTTGATTTTCAGGACTACCTATTCCCTCAGTCACATGGACAGTGGGATCCCAATGGGAAATCGAGCTATTGATATACGAAAAATGATCTGAAACAAAAAAAACCCACAAAACAAAAAGAAGGTGGAAAAGTCTGCTAAACTTTGATACAGGTGATAAAGAGAATAAGGGGTATATTTACTAAAGTGCCTGGTTTTAGAAATGCAGATGTTGCCAATAGCAACGAATCAGATTCTAGCATTTATCTTGTAGAAGGTGCTAGATAAATGTTAAGTAGAATCTGATTGGTTGCTATGGGCAACATCTCCATTTCTAAAAATCCGCACTTTAGTAAATATACCCCTAAGGGCTGTATTTATTAACATTATTTTTACTAAAATAAAGTGAAAAAGGGTGTTTTCACACCCTTTTCACATTATTTTAGTTTCACCTGTAGTTACTATACGGCAATTGGAGTAGAATTAGTAAAATTCTACTCCAACCCCCAGTATCACTTATTTTTAGTAAAGCAGATCGCATTTACCATTTTTAGTAAAGCAGATCGCATTTCCCATAATTGTAATGGGAAATGTGATCCGACCTAAGTTACTAAAAATAAATTGTAAAAGAATACTGGGGGAAGCCCTGTGATAATAACGCCACCTGGAGGTGGCGTTATCCAGGGTCTCCCCCGGTTACCGGGCTTCCACTCTGCTCTAACGGGGAGAGCAGAGGCGGGAGCCGGTACCAGTAATCAGCTGTGTGGTCTAAGCAGACCGCAAGCTGATTACTGTAAAAAAAAGAAAAAAAAATTAAACATTTTTTTTTTCACTTACCTGAATCCAGGGACCGGTGATCGGGCCTCCGGTGATGGCTCCTCTCCGGTGAGCTGGTCTCCCATAGTACACTGGGGCCCGGTCATCAGGTGATCGGGCCCCAGTGCAGTATGGGAGATCACCTGATCGGGAAGCCAGGAGAAGATCACCGGAGGCCAGGAGGATGCAGGTAAGTGTAATGAAGGGAGGGGGGGGTCGCGGGTTGGGTCCGCGATCGCGGGGGGCGGGGCTTAGCACCTGGGGGCCAGGGCTTAGCGTCGGTGGGGGGGTAGTAGCGGTGGTCGGTCGGCGCATGCGCGGGCTCTTAGTCGCGGTATTTTTTCCGAAAATACCGCGACTAGAGTGCGGATGGGATCCGCAGGGACAGAGCTTTATCGCAAGCTCTGTCCCTGCAAGGGATTTATAGTAAATCCCTGTGATATTGCCTGAATTTGCAATGCGAATTCACTCGGTAATATCACACTACAATCCGCATTCAATATGCGGATTGTAGTAAATAGAGCCCTAAGAGTGGACAAATAAACCACATCACAGAGTCAACAAGAAGAACGTGATTAAAACATTTAAAAAAAAATTTGAGGTAAAAGGGAGTAAAGTGTAGATACATTACAACAGGGCAGCTTCAGCACAGAGGCAGCAGGGGGAAGGTAGAAATAAGACAGTCTGATGAACAGAGAAGAAAATTTAAAGCGTATAAATGCACTTTTCGCCTGTTTTCAAAGTATCTCCATATTCACTTCCCCTACGTGAAAACTCCATAGGCAAAAACAGGCGAAAAAGTTTTTTCAGCAGAAGGCAGGAGAAAAGAAGTGCAAAATCCATAGTTTGGGGTACAACTGTGAGAACTTGGTTCCCTTTGGACCCCCCCCCCCCACCCAATGACTAATATGGCAAAAAAAAAATTAAGTTAATTCACCCCAAAAAAGACATGTAATTTTTGGGGCAAAAATGAAAAAAGTGTTGGAAAATGGAAAAAAGCGGGGGGCCTGGTACTTTGTGGGCTATATGGTTGGGACAGGTGTTTTTGGAATTGCAGCAGGTGTATTTTTGAGATCTTTTAATTCTTCATTTTAGAGATATCAAAATATACTAACACCCATTTTCAGGTACCCCAAATTTAACCTCAGTACTTATTTTTCAGAAAAAAACTTTACTTTCTATCATTTTTCCACACATTTGCAAATATGCATATAACAGCCCATTGCAACAAAATAAGTTCATTAAATACCTTTATTATAGCTACAACTACTATTCTATATGGATTCCCAGGGTCCCTGAAGCTTTTTATGGGGTACAGACTGATTTCCCCACAAAAAAAGAGGTTCTTTTCTCTAGTTTTGCTTTGGAGAACATTCGCCTATCTGCGTTTTTGGGTGTTTTTCAATTGAATAGGGCGAAAAGCGGGACTCGCATGGAAAAAACGACGTGGCAAAACAGGCAAATAAGGCGAATTCAATCCGCTTTTCGCCAGACGGCACTTTTCGCGGCTAATTGAACTCTGCCCTTAGATGGAAAGTTAAATTATTTGCTGATAAAGTGTTAATAGAAAATATTACAGACTTACATGAAAAGGTGGATGCCTGGATATTAATAAAAGTGCAAAAAAAACATAAATGCACCTTAAGGTATTTCATAACAGCCAAAGAAAATAGAAACAGAATTAAATATAAACATCCCTCAACGAATGGTGGAAATAAATTACTGTATGTTATACATATTCACAAGAGATAACTGAATGAAGCTGGTGGAAACGGAATTAGTTGTTCAATAATAGACCTGAGTAACTGGTAACTGTGCTCTCCTCTGCTGTCACTTCCAGTAATAAAGAAAGCCTCCCTTGAGGGAATAAAGGAGAGTCGTTCTTTATATTTCTCCAAGCCCCGTTCCCTCATTACCGCCGGACATGTGCTTCTTACTGATAAAGAAACTGCTATAGCTTGTTTTTGATGATGAGGCAGAGCCAATGAAGTCTTTCAAGATTAATTGAATTCGTTGGCGCAGCCATTAGAAAGCTAAATATTGAAATTTATTGTCAGCGATGCCTTAAATTTTCCATAGGAGAAATATGCTGAAAAATGGGGTGAATATCTCTTTTAATCAAAAAAGAAATATTAGTCTTTAATAGTTCTATGTATTACTGTTATTGCAGCAAAAAGTAGTTTAAATTGTAACTGTAATTGCTTTCTGGATTTTACTACACTCCTTTACATAACAATATACGGTACAGTACTATATTTGAGGCATATAATCAAGTCTTTCTTGCCAGTTTCATGCAAAGGTGTACAGTATCATTATGAAGGTTCTATTTAATGTCCTGTCTAAAGGTGGATACACAATAGGACGACAGATCGGCCGTCTGCCTGATCCGCCGTCCTATCTGACAATTGGCAAGTGCCAGTGACGTGCGGTGAGGTAAATGGTTGGGGAGGCACTTGCTGGTATTAGAGCCAGATTTACAGATACATATATGAACCCGAGGGTTCGTGTCAGCATGATACAAAGGTGCAGCAGAATATAGTGCTGGAAATATGGTGTGTTTTGATCAGGGATGTATGGAAAGGTAGACATGGGAGGCAGTGCCTCACCTGCCATACACTTTTTACTGCACAGTTTTGACTATAAAAAATAGAATAATACAAATATTATATTTATAATATTTTCTTTACATTTTTCTTATAATCTTATAGTCAAAAATATGGAGTATACCTAAGTATGACAGGAAAGGCTCTACCTCACCTGAACGCACATCTCAGGTAAGTGCATATTAATTGTCTGCCCGTTGTGCCGTACCTGATGGCACAACTGGGCTGGCATTTACATGTGCCTGCCCAGTTGTGATGTCAGTCACCCGCAGCCTCTGCAGAAAGTGTACGGACAGTTGGCTGACCACCCTTACACACAGCACGATGTGCAGATATATAGGGCCTAAGTTTTGGTTATTTTAAGTTATCGTATATACTCGAGTATAAGGCAAGTTTTTCAGCACATTTTTTGTGCTGAAAAAGTACCCCCTCGGCTTATACTCGAGTGAAGTGTGTAGCGCTGACCGGACGGAGTTCGGTCAGCGCTACACAGCACAAACACACAGCCGCCGGAGCCGGCAGCTGTGTGTTTCTTGTAATCAGCAGCTGCTGAGAGTCTGTCAGACTCTCAGCGGCTGCTGCTGCTCCCACTGCGGGAGCCATCTTCCGGCTCCCGCAGTGGGTAATGGGAGAGATGTCATGAGTAATGACGTCTCTCCCAATCAAAGCGGCCGGAGGAGCTGTTAGCGGCGGGACCAGGAGCGGGAGTTTCAGGTAAGTGATTTTTTTATTTATTCTTATTACGTCTCTCTCTACTAGGGGGGAGGGACTACTGGGGGCACTACCAGGGGGCGATTACTACAGGGGGCATTACCAGGGGGGAATTACTACAGGGGTCACTACCAGGGGGCGATTACTACAGGGGACACTACCAGGGGGTATTACTACAGGGGTCACTGCCAGGGGGTGATTACTACAGGGGACACTACCAGGGGTATTACTACAGGGGGCACTAAAAGGGGGGATTACCACTGGGGGACTACCAGGGGGGGATTACTACTGGGGGCACTAAAAGTGGGGGATTACCAGTGGAGGCACTACCAGGGGGGGATTACTACTGGGGGCACTGAAAGAGGGGATTACCACTGGGGGCACTACCAGGGGGGATTAC
The DNA here is from genome assembly GCA_031769625.1 of Taudactylus pleione. Taxonomy (NCBI): domain Eukaryota; kingdom Metazoa; phylum Chordata; class Amphibia; order Anura; family Myobatrachidae; genus Taudactylus; species Taudactylus pleione. The sequence continues at coordinate 27,147,140 of JAUIMM010000085.1, forward strand.
TACTGGGGGCACAACCAGGGGGAATTACTACTGGGGGCGCTACCAGCTGCTGCATTTCCCACCCGAGGCTTATACTCGAGTCAATAATTTTACCCAGTTTTTTGTGGTAAAAGTAGGTACCTCGGCTTATATTCGGGTCGACTTATACTCGAGTATATACGGTAGTAACGTTGTGCTTCCTGATGACAATTAGCGTCTTCACAGTTTCCTATGAGAAGTACACTATTGGACATCAGCTATTTATAAATCTCAATAGTGGATAGAAGGTCTCATTGGTGCAGATCTACTGGGGAAAACTAAATGAACATATAGTGTACACTGGGCCTGATTCAGCAGCGTACGCAGTTACAACTGCAATCGCCTACGGATCGCAGCTGCAAAAATTTGCTAATGCTTGCCAAAGCACAGCCGACATAGGGATGCCCACTGCTGCTTTCTCATATTTGTCCAACTTCGCTTTTCTGCATTGGTACCATCAACGCACAGCAGGTCTGCCCAGTCGCAGAAACTGCAAGGCTTGCAGCATGCAGTGAGTACTCAAGCAGCGTAGGCTTTCGCAGTGGCTAATGTATGCATTCCCATGAACCAGTGTTCAAACGGACAGGCAAATCTGCATATTTTTGACCACACCCCCGTCACCACCCCCAAATGCTACAGCCTGTCACTCACTTTGCGATGGTTTCCTCTGTGCGTCTGTAATCGTAGCGCACATGCAGTGCAGCTTATACGCATGCACAATGGCAAACAATCGCTCGATGTGCATCCGTATTCACATTTGCGATCGGTATTGAATCAGGCCCACTGTGTATAATTCAATGTGGATGTATAAAACTCACTAATTTTGGTGAAAAGGTTGACATGTTTTGTTGATAGTACAGTCAATAAGTTGACATGCAATTAGTCGACAGGGACATAATGTCAACAGGTACAAAAGGTCAACTGACAAAAGGTTGACAGTGCAAACGGTTAACTGGATTAAAAGGTAAACAGGCAAAATTTACTAAGCGGCGGGTTCTCCCGGCATTTTGGTGGTGGTGTGGTGGCGGTTTTGCTATCTGCAGATTTACTAATGCCAAAACCGCTGCAAATCCGCCATCAAAACACATTTTAGAATCGAATAGAACAAGGCTGCCATTTAGAAACCACTGCAAAACCGCCAATAAACCCCGGGGGTTTAGAACAGAACAGAACCCGCCGTCCAACCACCACCAAACTGCCAGGGTTTAGAAAATGTTGCCCAACATGTCCAAATGGTCAACACAAAAATGGGTTAGGGTAGGGTTAGGCACTTGGGGGAGGGTTAGGCTAAGGTTAGGTTTTGGCACTATGGGGATGGTTAGGGTTAGCCACCAGGGGGAGAGTTAGAGTCAGGCATTAGGGGGAGGGTTAGGGTTTAGGATTAGTGAAAAAAAATAATATATATATATATATATATCGGTTGAGAAACATCCATCAAATTGTTCCAGTAAAATCGTTTTAAGAACTACTTGACTTCTAAGAGCCTTTCTAGGAATTTTCTCCCTATCAAGCGATAGAAAATAAGCTTATACCACTGAGTGTTCCATATCATCGAGATCGAGTGTTTATTCAGACCAGTTCCATTTTTGTATATACCCCTAATGAAGTCCCATATGTGGACGAAACACGTAGGGTCATCGCTTTGAAAAACCTGCACCTACCACATGAGAGGTCCACCTAAGAGCTCACACCTGTAAGGGTGTGGGTGGCAGATAACATCTATCCTTCTGTACTGGGGCAGGTTTACAAAAAGTTGTTTTATGCAATTTATGTATTGATTTGTATTGTAAATTGTTTTATATATTTTTACCTCTGTTGATATACCAAGAATAAAATATTCAGGTATAAGAATTATGGGCTGCTATAGGGCTTTTATTTTATGAATAATATCCAAAACATAAACAAATGGTGATTTGAAGACTAATTAGAAGGTTGTGTTTGACCAACAGCTAATATTGCAATAAATCCCCCTAAGTGGTGGAAATTTCTCCTATTCAATTAATATTCAAAGTTGTAGCCCACCTAAGGTACCCCCTCTTTATCATTTCTATTTTTAGGTCCTCTACTAGTAGAGGTCCACCTAATTGGTGCAGCTGAACCAGTGTAAGCACGATATAAGGGTTCATCTTGTAAATATAATATATATGTGTGTGTCGACCTTTTAAACCTATCTACCTACTGGGGAAAAATAAAATAAAATATGTGTGTATGCTGTGTATAATCAATGTTCTTAGTTCTGGATGTATAAAACCAATTTTGGTAAAAAGGTTGACATTTTTTGTTGATAGTACAGTAACTCCTCCTGTCAGTTCAATAAAAAATAATTCTTTCAGCAACGCTGAGGTCTCCTCAGCGGGAACATTTGGCATCCTAAACTCTCACAACTGATTCCTCATCATTACTATTTTGATGAAGGAGCAGAAACGTGTATCAAGCCATTAAACATTTACTTTTGGGACTTCTTTGTCTAAACCAGAAATACTTGCTAAGGGCTAAGCACCTGCATGGTCTATTTGCTATATATGGGACAATATGACATTGTAGAATTAGTGCTTTATGACACTTATTAGCAATCTGCCAATTTTGCAGTTTTAAATGTATTATGATTATGAAATAGAGTGAAAAACAAGAGATTGTTGCTGGCAGGATTCCTTTGAATGCAGTAACATTCGCTGTCAGGAAGAGTTACTACAGTGTCTACACTTTTTCACTAAAATAGCATATTATACGTATTATACGTTCAGAGCGAAGAACATTCAATTAAACATAGTGTACACTATATTTTTGTCTGGCTTGCCACATCTGTAAGTCCAAAGCAAGTTAATAAGTTAAGACGGAAAAGAACAGACTTAGAAAGAAAAAGGGAACAAACAGAAGACAAAATAAACCAAATAAACATAGACACCACTGAAACCAAATGTTTAGGCTCTTTTAAAAGACATGTGAGGCAGGTCCAAGCGAATGTGCAGTGGTATGGTAAGTCCAAAGCAAGCGAACCTAACTGTCCCTACCTGAGTCTTCAGCTTCCAGTGGCGGAAGCGTGTCCTCACTCTGCCTATACTGCACAGGAAGATGCACAATGTATTTGTCAAGGACCGTTGACAAAGTACCTAGGCAGGTACAAAACGCGTTGGTCTTATAAACAAAGTGGAGGAAGAAAAGCGGACTACCAGTGGATCAAGCCGTCACGATAATCACGGACCCTCTGACGTAATTCCTGGCCGCCGCGCTCAGCTGCCGCTACCTCACAAATAAATTTTGCGGCTTCCCGTGCAGTATAGGCAGAGTGAGGACACGCTGCCGGCACTGGAAGCTGAAGACTCAGGTAGGGACAGTTAGGTTCGCTTGCTTTGGACTTACCATACCACTGCACGTTTGGACCTGCCTCACATGTCTTTTAAAAGAGCCTAAACATTTGGTTTCAGTGGTGTTTATTTGGTTTATTTTGTCTTCTGTTTGTCCCCTTTTTCTTTCTAAGTCTGTTCTTTTCCGTCTTAACTTATTTATATCCTTTTTTATTTTTAGCATCAGCGCTCGTTTCTATTCTCCTTTAAACTTGATTTTTTTATAACTGAGCAGCTTTTTAAACTAATATCCGAGCGCAGTTCTTTCAAACATTCTTTTGCCACATCTGTGCCAAAGAAACCTTCTGTCTACTACTGTATATCGCTTTTAGGGGAAATTGGATTCCCCTTGTTTTCCACCATAACTGCTCAACAACTTCTAAAGTGTTGAACCACGAGTCTTGTCTTCAATATTTATTAAACTCAGACATTCTCTGGTGTAAAACCACTTTGTAAAAATTTCTTTGTTCTAGTTGCAAAATTTAGGGTTTTTAACAGAGAAACTCAGCACATGTTCTCTTTATACTAACCAGAGCTCAATTCTGCTGTTGTTTTAATGGACTTTGGTGTATATGTATATAGAGTACCTATATATTATTGTCAAATTTATTGTCTCATGAATTTCATAGTAATGAGTGTTGCGTTAGTGATTTTCAGGGCTCATAACTTTTTATGTCCTCCTAGCATATGTCATAAGTTTTTCAGTTCCATTTAATTTTTTATATACACATAAAGCTCTGGTGGTTTGCATACATTTTTATCTGTAATTTGACCTATACATACAGTACCTAGAAAGAAAGCAAAGGTTAAAGCGGCACTGTCATATGACTACTAGATGTTACATATCCTCACCCTACCCGATCCTGCTCCATGCAGTTATATTCCCAGCGCTCCTCCAGTTTTTCTTACAACCCAAGCCATAAACCACAAGGAGAGGTTTGAGGGACCAATCACAAACTGCAATTTAGAGTTAGCAGCTTATGATTGGACCTCCCATTCAATGTCTCCCTTTGCCATCATTTAACAGTGACAAGTAGAGTGAATTTGCTGGATCTATAGTACAGATCCAGTGGAGAACAAGAAATAATGTCTGAATAGAGCAAGATGAAAATGCTAGGGTGGGGAGAAGTGTAGTGCGACTGATTGTGTAGGTGGTAGTGAAGCTATATCAGTTCTCTGGTTGCTGGAATGTATGTGCACTCAGGATATGACTAAGATGTCTTCATTATCCTATAACTACTAGGAGATAAAAAATAAAATTACAATACATTTGCTTTAACTCTATGCAGATTAGGGATGTGCGCCGGACCATTTTTGCCGGATTTGGATTTGGATTTGGTTCTAATTCGTCGTCCGGCTTTGGATTTGGATTTGGATTTGCCAAACTGCGGTGACTGGCTTTGGATTTGGATTTGGATTTGGATTTGGATTTTTTTACAATAATTGACAAAAAAAGCTAAAATCACATAAATTGGTCTTTTTTTTCTTCCTAGAGTATTATTAACCTCAATAACATTAATTTCCAGTCAATTTAGACCATATCACAGCTTATAATATTGTTTTCAACATTATTGGCCAAAGGTTGCAGTGAGCTGACTGGTTACTAAGCGACAAAGCAGCGGCACAACGACACAGACACCACAGTATAAAGCACATCTATGACACATTGCCACACAGCAGTGGCAGAAATGAAAAGTAGTGCACCCACCCAGTGGGGTACGGCCAGCAGAGTCACAGTACTTGTTTACAAAGTGGGCTACGGCCCTAGGAGTCACAGTGCACAATCTTATTAGCATTACACCGCACATAGGGCCTGATTCACATTACACCATAAAGTAGTGTCTCTTATTTATGTTACGACACACAGTAGTGCCCCTTTTACACAATGCCCACAGTAGTGACCCTTTTACACAATGCCCACAGTAGCGGTGTCCCTTACACAATGTCCCCCAGCAGTGGTGCCCCCTATGCAGTCCCCTTAGTAGTACGGTCCACTATGCAGTGCCCCCAGTTGAATGCTCCCCAGTAGTATGCCCCCCATTAGCAGGCCCCCCCAGTAGTATGTCCCCCATTAGCAGGCCCCCCCAGTAGTATGCCCCCCATTAGCATGCCACCCAGTAGTATGCCCCCCCAGTAGTATGGCTCCCCCAGTAGTAGGCTGCCCCAGTAGCAGGCCCCCCCAGTAGTAGGCTGCTCCAGTAGTAGCCCCCCCTGTAGTATGGGCCCCCCCTGTAGTATGGCCCCCCCTGTAGTAGGCCCCCCCAGTAGTATGGCCCCCCCAGTAGCAGGCCCCTCAGTAGTATGGCCCCCCCAGTAGCAGACCCCCCCCAGTAGTATAGCCCCCCCAGTAGCAGGCCCCTCTGTAGTATGGCCCCCCCAGTAGTATAGCCCTGCCCAGTAGCAGACCCCCCCCAGTAGTGCAGACCCCCCCAGTAGTATAGCCCCCCCCCAGTAGCAGGCCCCTCTGTAGTATGGCCCCCCAATAGTGCAGATCCCCCCCAGTAGTATGGCCCCCCCAGTAGCAGACCCCCCCCCAGTAGTATAGCCCCCCCCAGTAGCAGGCCCCTCTGTAGTATGGCCCCCCCAGTAGTATTGCCTCCCCCAGTAGCAGACCCCCCCCCAGTAGTGCAGACCCCCCCCCAGTAGTATAGCCCCCCCAGTAGCAGGCCCCTCTGTAGTATGGCCCCCCCAGTAGTATAGCCCCCCCCCAGTAGCAGACCCCCCCAGTAGTGCAGACCCCCCCCCAGTAGCGCCCCCGGACCTTTGACAAGTAAAAAAATAAAAAAAATAAAACTTACCTGTATCCCCGCTCCCGCGCCGTCCGCTCTGTCACACGCTGAGGAGGGAGCCGGAAGACGGAGCTCATGTGTGAGCTCCAGCCGGCTCCCTCCGTGCAGCAGCCAATGAGAGTCTGTGTGACTCTCATTGGCTGCTGTAACAAACACACAGCTGCCGCTGGCGGCTGTGTGTCTGTGTCTGTGTAGGGCAGAGCGCTATCACTGCGCTCTGCCCTACACGCGAGGAGACCTGATGTCGGATTCTCTAGTGAGAATCCGACATCAGGCGGCCGCCGTTCGGCCCCGAACGGGGATCCGAGTCAGGCGGTGAACACCCGAACAGGGTTCGGGTGGACTCGGATCCCCAATGTTCGGAGCGGTTCGGATTCCACAGAATCCGAACCGCTCATCTCTAATGCAGATAGGTGACATGCATGCATATTGTATTTCTGTGTATACAGGGCATGATTCGGCAAGGAACTCAGTTGCTAATACGCACGCATCAATAGATTAATTTGCATTGCGCATGCATCACAATGCACAAACTAGCAATTGCGATGGGAACTGCATTTGCAGAGGCTACGCAGACCTAGGGCAAAGTGACTGACAGGAAGTGCCGTTTGTGGGTGGTGACGGGGGGGTCGTCAGGTGAAAGCAGACGTGCCAGTGTGTTTCAAAGCCAATGCATGGGCATGCATAAATTAGCCACTGCGTTACCAGACACCGCCTGAGGTCTCATAGCGTGCGCAGAATTTAGCAAATCCTGCGTGAGGTCTGACCTGCCTTAACCATGCGTATGGGTCCAATGTTACTCTTTGTTACCAATTGTTTTACTATGTTCCCCTGGTATACGGATGTGAGTAAGGGGAAGTAGGCATCCTTATGTCAGGCTGCGTTTGCATGTGACTACACACATTTAAATAGCACAGCTAATATTAGCAACTGCGGTGCGTGCGTATAAGCAGAATTGCGATCCTTGCTGAATCAGACCCACAGTACGTTAAATGGAAGAGATTATGCTGTGTTCAAGACACGTGGGAGAGTATAATTAGGTCTTATTTCATTTCAGGAAAAATGTGATACTCCTGTGACTCATTGTACTAGAGCCAGCCATTACACTTTTGCTCACTGTGTGAAACTTTTTATGGGTTGATAGTCCCATCACACCCACACCTAAAGAACAAAATAAATCCATAAAATAATCTACCTGTCCAAATGTTGTGTAATATGAAGAAACATGAGAATACTTTAACTGTAATCCCTCATGTTTGTCATGGTGATTCGCATTAAGTAGAAATAATTAATGCATCACACTAAACCCATTAAAAAAAAGGTGAACAATATAAACAGCAGTTTCTACATAACTATGTTTGAATTTAAGCCCATATGTAACCATACTAATGACACACCATTCAAAGGAAGCGCACATTAAAGAAATATATGGCAAATTATTTTAAATGTATATACATAGCATCAATAGCAAACATATAGTTTTTAGATAGTTAATCACACATTTCTGAGAATGCTGGCACAATTTATACATCTAATGCATATTTCCACATTTGTCATTGCATAAGCATCCAGGCCTGGTTGAAGTAAAAAGAATAAATATATTTATCACAGTATAGCATATAACAAATACTCATGAACCATACTCAGGGTTGGACTGACCCACAGGGGTACAGGGGAAATCCTTGGTGGGCCCCACTGCCTGGTGGCCCCATCCCTTCTTCTAGGCTACCTGGTGAAGCAGGACCATTGATGTACATGTATGCTTGGCTTGTTTCTATGGAGACTACACCAAGATGTGCCACTGAGGTGCCTGGCCACACCCTCGGTGGTGGCTTGCCACACCCCTTAAGCATGGGCCCCTACCACCTGGAACCTGTGGGCCCTTCATGTGCCAGTCCGATACTGACCATACTGCTTTGTGAGCTTATATTGGAGCACATATATGAGGATCATTAGTTTACAACATACCAAAGATACTGTACTCAACAATTGTTTCTCTGGAGCTATCAAAAATTTAATCATACACATTTTACAAACAGAACTGTGAATAAACCAATTCATGTGCAATGGCATGGCAAATTATTATATAAAGATATACTTTTTACCAGTGTCTTTGAACTGCTGATAGCACTGTGTAGAGAGAAAAAACAACCACAAGCTATTAAAGGAATAAACAATTAAGAAGTAATTAGTAAGATAAAATGTAACTTTTTACGTTGCATAAAAATTATGTTGTTGTTTAACTTCATACATATTTTTCCTTTATTGCAGAAATCAAAACATTGATGCTTCCCAATCACCAAGACATCCAAGTAAGCCTCCTGATCCAGGGCCAACTGGTCTAAGTAAAAGCAGAACAGTGGATGCTTTCAAAACTGAAATGAAAACACCTGGTCGAAGTCCTTCATCTATGAGCTTGAGAGAGCCTAAAACTAGACCTGATAACGTAGAAGATCAGAAGACTAGTATGATGAGTGGTTTTCTTGCAGACAGTAATCCAATAAGTATGGTCTCTTCTGTAGTTAACAAATTTAATCCATTTGAAGCAAAATCTGATTCCAGTGCACAAAAAGAAGATCTGACTAAGAAACAAAGAGAACCTGAAAAAAGAGAAGATCCTAAAGGAAATGTCAGACCTGTCCTTCAATCGCACCAGTCACCAGGACATGACCAACAAGGACATGCTAAACCCACAACACCAACTCAACAGCAGTCTACTAAACCTATACAACAGCAATCTGAGACAAGGCCACTTTATACACAACAGAGTCCTGCAAGGACATCAACACAATCATCAAATGCCACAAAATTACTTCCACACACTCCTGTCCCCAAAGAACCATTGCCTGAAACTGTAACCCCCATGAAACCCTTAATTCAACAGCCAAAACATACTACCTCATTATCCCAAGGACGAGATTTTAAAAAAGAATCAGTGGAGCAAGACATCTCTTCTAAATCATTACCACCAACAATGGGAAAACAGAGCTTTCCACAACCTGGAATTTCAAAATTACCCACAGATGTATCTAAAATAGCACCACAAACACCAGAGCCTGAAAAACAGTCCACACAGCCTCAAGGTACTGCCAAACAAACTATACAACAATCTGGTTCTATAAAGCCACAACCACAGCAAATGATGACTGCTAAGAATCTCCAGCAGCAAGTATCACCCATGAAGCAACCGTTGCAACAACCTGATCCTGCAAAACATCAAGGACCTGCTACACAGCCACAGCAGGCTTCACCCATGACAAGCACAAAACAAACAGTACAGAAGCCACAGCCAACACAGCCTAGTGACATTAGAAAGCCTGACCAGATATCAGGGAAATCAGTGCCTACTTCACAAACACAGCCCATAACAGAGCTACCACAGCAAATAGAAAAAGGATCTATTAAACCGCAAGAAGGCACATCACGGAAAGTGTCTAAAGCAGACTCACAGACTATGTGTCCTCTGTGTAAAACAACCAAATTGCTGTTGGACCCAAAAGAAAAACCCAATTATAATACCTGCACCCATTGTAAAACTACTGTATGCAGTTTGTGCGGCTTCAATCCCAATCCACATATAACTGAGGTAAGTAAAAATGTTTATAGCTAAAAAATATAAAATTAGATATTTCTGAAAGCAAGGTATTGTAGGCAAATGCAAAAAGTTAATAGTATTATATATTATCGCCCATTTGCAAGACGCCACAGTGCTAGACTGTGGGGAAAACAGGAAATATAGATGTGTCCTCATACACTGTGGCTTCACTTGCCCCAAACAGCCCCTCCCAGTGAGCCAGGTACCGGGCAACTTGGCTGCGCGAAGCGTCTTATTTGCTCAAAATGTGCATATTATACACACAGGAAGCGACAACATTACTTTGCTAGGTTACACTGATCAATTTGATATGTGACATTTGTACAACTGAGCATATGAGTCTGAATCTGCATACTGAGTGCTGTGATGCAGCAGCCACGGCTTTTTCTCACGCCAAGTTCAGTTGTGCTTCATCTACATACATGTTTAAAACTAATTCCTGTGCTGTTAAAGTCACAGACCAGCGTCTCTAATACACTGTGAGGGGTGTTTTGATGCAATTAAGATGCAAAATTTAAAGAAAAAGTCGCTACACTACGCTGCTTGGTGCAGCTTAGTCATGCAGGGCGTCTCACACCATATGGCGTGTTGAGTTTAGGGGGTCTATTTACTAAGCAGTATTAGGAGACAGAGTGAAAAGTGATAAGAAAGTGATAAGGTGCCAGCCAATCAGCTCCCAACTGTCATCTCACAGGCTGTGTTTAAAAAATGACAGTTGGGAGCTGATTGGCTGGCATCTTATCACTTTCTTATCACGTTTCACTCTGTCTCCTAACACTGCTTAGTATATAGACCCCTAGGTGTATGAGGACACAGTTGTAACTTTTAGAACTTTTTTTTTGCGCTGAATCTGGAATTATTGCTGTAAGACCAACGCACCTCAGCAATACTCACTTAGGATATGGCTGCATACACTTTCATTAGGTACCCTCTTTAGCCCTGCAAAAACCGAATTTGCCACTGGTTCATCTTCATTTGCATTTCAGTTGGATTTTCTTCACTTGCAATCCATGGGAAGTTATCTAATTGTAATCCATGGGAAAAGATAATTGTAATACACAGGAAAATATTATTCTTGTAATCCACAGAGAGTAAAAATAATAAGCAAGGAGATGCTGAGAGCCATTAATTGCTTGGGTGTGTGCAGAACCAGCATGCCCATTGCTGACAGTACCTGCTAGAACATGCAGGCTCTTGTAGAACTACAAGTGCAGGAATGCCCTTGCGGCCTGGATTTATCGGAATCTTTAGTGCCACAATGTAAAGTGCAGTTAAATAAAAACAAAAATACCATAACAGAGTCCTTTATTTTAAATAAAAAACATCAGCTCTATTCCATCATTTTTCCGATTCTAAATCCTGACTTGTTCTTTTATTATATTTTCCGTTAATCCAGTAGATTATAAAAATGGTTCCAATTGTCATTTCAAAGTAATAGCTTAATGTGGCCTATTATAATTTGCAATGGTTTATTCATCAGACATTATTAGAAATGCAATTTCCTTTTTGAGTAACAAAAGTAAGTACATCGAAGTCTCAACAGTTAGTGTTGTCCCCTTTGGCAGAAATAAGTTAATGTAAGCGTTTCTGGTTTATGATTAAATCTCATGAACTGGGACAGATTTCCACCTATTCCTTTAAACTGCTTCAACTGTGTAATGTTTGAAGGAATTCTTACATGTCTGCTTCTTCATCCAGCAAGTTTTTTCAACACTGCTTGGATCTCTGAAATATACTCCTGGCCAGTACAATTCTCAGAAGACTGTTATGGGGCTTATACATCAGGCAGCTATCAGGGCAAATTTCCGTTCTGCCGATGAATCAGGGAATCATGAGTCAGGGGATCTGGAAACTCCAACATGTTGCACAATCTTGATTTGCTCATTACGACCCAAAAATGATCGGAATTGGCAAGTCGGGTATTGTTGGATCAGATCGGCAGAAAGGCGAACCATTTATCTATGGTACACATTAGTCCTTTATATAGTTATTTGTGTTTTGTTTTTTTATTTTTTTAATTTGGCTATACTAATATTTAAAGTATTCTGCTTTAACTAAAATGTGAAGTAACTAGACACTTTGGGGATGATGCAGTGCCGGATGCATATTGGTCACAAATACATATGTGTTCATACAGAACCATGCAATCAGCATATACAGTACCTTAATTGTGTGTGAATCCTTTAAAGTATGATGACATACTTTTAAGCATATAATCATACTGTTGAGATGACATGTCACCATCATGTTGACGATGACTGGTGTTTTAATGGTTTTTATATATAAGTAATAAACACAAAATACATCCTATCTTCCACCTCACCAGCAGGGTGTAACCTGGACTTTGAGTAGTAGTGCTGGGAACACCTTTTAGCACTCTTAAATATTTATGTGAATGTTTTGTAATCTTAAAGGACTAGATGGGATGAATCAAGCATTGCATTTTGATTGCGATGCGTCCCGTCAATGATCGCATGCATTCCAGCGGTTAGTAATGCCGTATACATGAAGACTTAAGCAAATGACAGCTCTCTCGATAAGAGCTGTCATTTGCGGTGTGGAGACTTCCAAGATTATGACCCGGCAGTCTTTCTGTGCATGCGCGTCCGACAGCCTGCGTGTGCGCAAGTCGTAGGGGAACCTGGGAGAGATCCTATTGGATACGTCTTGGGGAAGACTCATATAAGAAGCCCATATATCTACAGATGGCATTGCTTAACGAGAACATGCTCCAGAAAGCTTTCTTCTCGGAGGTTGGTGCATATGGTGATTGCGGTCAAGCCCCGAAAACAGCATTCTCGTAGGGGGTGTGGTATAAAAGATAGACAGTAAAAAGGTCCACAGTGTCTAGATTAGGGGTGGGCTATGAGCGGCCCCCAAGATGTTGTAAAACTACACATCCCAGTATGTCCTGCTACATATAGGGGGGAATTCAGTTAGCTGCAGAGTTTACCCCACTGCTAACTGATTGCACTGCCCAATTCAGTTAGCTGTAAGAACCCCGCAGGCTGATTACCGGAGGCAGGATTGTTTCTGGCAGCCTCAGGAGCTGTGAGGAAAAATCAACATTAAAAATTAGCATTTTAACGCATGGGGAGACACATTGATTCTGCATTTTATGTGGAATCAGTGGGTTAGCGCACATTGACCCACTATTTACTGTGCAGGGAAAAGGCTAATTCATTGAATATCTATTCTCTGTGCAGCGCAAACAATTAGCTGCGGCTAATTGAATTCCCCCTTTATTGTTTTTGCTTGCAGGTTAAATGCTGGCTGCTTTTGTATGTAGCCCACAAATAATGGACAGATCTATTTTTACACTACAATTTAGATTGGAGTTTACCCCCCTCTCAATTCTAAATCTCTCTGCACATTTCAAATCTGCCCTGCCTGCAGTGCAACATGGTTTTGCCAAGTTGCAAAGTTACTTTGCACCCAACTCAGAATCAGACCTCATGTCTGAACATTTAGAGGAGAGTACATCTGTAATAAAGAAGCTGGGCTTTAAAGTGAGATGACTCAGCATTTACCGCTAAGTGCTATGTACTAAACTTTTCTGTATGCTATTATGAAAATCAACATAGACTCTATTATAATAGTTATTATACATGTCATACATTGGTATTAGAACAGTAATGATATTGCCACTAATAGAGTTATTGCCACTAATAGAGTTTGTAGGTTTATGTGAGAAGTCCTAGGAGTCAGCTTTTCTAATGTGGGTATATGAAATATATTGCTATAACATGCCTATTCTATTGTATGGCATATGGAATAAATAATATGTCAGGTACAGTAAAATTCTAGAAATAGATTAATAATTTTAATAATACTATTTTCTTTCTAATTTCTAGTGTGGTTGTCATAAAGTTATAGGTTAGCCAAGGTACAGCGCCAAAATAGTTCCTTTGAGAAGTAATGTAAAACTATCTCTCCATCTGACTGGACACAGTTCAATTTCACATTGCTACTGTAACTGGAAACAGTGTAATTGAGATGCTTTGGAGAGCTGTAGAAAGTTGTAGTGTTTAGGATAGCTAATACAGGATCCTGTTTTTTCAAGATGCTTTTGTGGTCTATTCTTCAGTTTAATTAGACCATTTAAGATGAGATTGTCACCCATAGTCTGTATTGATAAAAAGGAGCTATTTTCTAAATACCCCGACTATTTGCTCCTCTGTGTACGCTATGCACTGTCTGATTTGTTGATTATTTTGGCAAACACTTTTGTTATAAATTATTTAGATGTTATGTGTGTAATTGTGCATCCTTTGTTCTCATGAAGGTCCCAGTATTTACTATTACCATTTTAAATAGAAATAAATAATTTTTAAGGTATTTACTTGTGTCTTAGTTTATAAATTTTAGGTGTAAGAAAAAGAGATATAGTTAACATAAATATTGCTCAAAAAAGTATATTACAACTTTAAATATAAATATGTCTTTATGACGTGGTCAAAGATGAGATTTCTAAATTTATCATTGTTTGGGCAAAAAATTATAAATATACATATTTTCAACTGAAGTGATTTTGGTTTTCTGCATTGCTGGGGAAATTTCATAGAATATTTATAATGTATGAAAGTTATGTCCACTTGTCAAAAACTGTTTTTACCTCTATGCAGTAGTTTGTCTAACTCTGGTAGTGTGTATCCTTTATCTTGTACATAACATTTCCCTAATATAATGAAAAACAACATTTATAGAATGCAGTTTCCTGATTTTATTAATGGCCTCAAATACACAACATTGTGGGATAAACTTCCCATTCATGTCTCCTAATGAAAACATTTTATTAGAATATTGTTTATTTGAGCAAAACACAATGCAAACATTGTAAACGGCCTGTGAGTGTGTGTTTTTCTATTTATTTTATAGGACAATTAGTATAAGTCATCCTTGTCATTTAAGCATGTAATAATAGAAATCATAGTGAATACAAAATATACCAACACATTTATTTTCTAACTTAAATGAACCAGCATAACAATTGCCTCATATAAACCAAATAAAATAATTTAATTGCAAACATCACATCATAAACTGCATAGCAGACAGTGTTCAGGATATATATATAATACATTTCTTTTTTCTATAATTAAATATGAGCTCATTTTTCCAATATCTCAAAATCTAACTTAGGATTGTTAGTAGTAATACAAAGGGCATTGATAGGTAGGAATGACTGCATAAAGGTGGTCACACACAGGCTGCTACATACAGCTCAACCCAAAAAGTCAAGCAGCAGTTTCATTGTTCACTTTGTCTTTTTATGGCCATATTGGATGAGATCTTGTTATGTGGTATCTGTGACAAGTGGACAAATCACTTCCTGCTTCACTGTTGCTTGTTAATGTGGTTTAAAAATAACTACACATATATGGGGTAGATGTACTAAGCCTTGGAGAGAGATAAAGTGTAAAGAGATAAAGTACCAATCTGTCAGCTCCTAACTGTCATTTTTCAAACACAGCCTGTAAACTGGCAGTTAGGAGCTGTTTGGTTGGTACTTTATCTCTTTCCACTTTATCGCCCTCCAATTCTTAGTACATCTCCATAAGCTCATAGCAGCCATCAGGCGATCACAGTTTTCACCATGCTCAAAAATGAGCCAATCATTATTAAGCATTACAGACATTTTGAGGCCACTGATGCTGTGATTTTAGGACAACCGCCCACAGCGTGCATAGCCAGCTTAAGGATGGTTACACAATGGATTGTTTCCAAAGAGCAATCTCCGGTCCCTGTTCAGTTACAGTGGGGAAGCACATTTTCTATATGCTGTGCCTTCCGGTTTCTATTTATAGAACTTACTTTACACATTTCTTTTACTGACAGTTTTGGGTCTTCGCACACATACGCACTTTCTCTGTGCCTGTGTTCAGTGTAACAGAATTCAGCAATAATGCACCTACAAATAAAGAAGATGGTTTCCCATGGAGTTAGGTACACACCAGTCTCCTTGCCTGTGCCAATTGATGGATCAATGCAGGGAAAATAGAGGAGCCTGCACTATATTCATAACTGTTTGCTGGCACACATGCTAGCTGTAGTCTATAGACCTCTATAAGATGAACAATATGGACAGTATAATGTAACAAATGTAATTTGCTAGGAGAAATCCTGCTGATTGTGAATGCAGCCCTTCAGGTTGTAGCCTTCATGAGATTA
Organism: Taudactylus pleione; assembly: GCA_031769625.1. Lineage (NCBI taxonomy): Eukaryota > Metazoa > Chordata > Amphibia > Anura > Myobatrachidae > Taudactylus > Taudactylus pleione. The sequence goes on from JAUIMM010000085.1 coordinate 27,163,057, forward strand.
GCCTGTTAACTCTTTCCTTTCTGGATTGTTCATGTTAGGGGGAGCATTGTTAAATCATATTAGTTCTATGTGGAACCATGTTCTCTATTTTAAGGTACTTGTATCTGAATTTTGATGACAATCAACACACCCCATATTAGCAAAACATGGGTGCAGAGATGAACCCTTACATTGGCCAGTATTGTTGCTAGATAGGGGGGGTAAAATAATCGACTGCAGTGCATTTATAAAGAAAAATTATTAGTATAACACATAATTCTTTTAATTTTAAAATCTCTATTAAAATGTAAACCATTGTTTACTTGTTTTAATTAGACACAGCCTGATGTTATTTTCTTTATACAAACTCCATTTTAAATTAAACATTCACACAGATTGCTATAACATTTTATTGATTTTTGAAACTGTATATTTTAACATTACTGTTTGCTGTGTATCAGCATTGATGTTAAATTAAAGAGATTTTTTTTAACACTTGAGTAAATTATACATTGATATGCATTGCTAAAGAGGTCAACTGCAGCGAGCCATCTGCACCTTTGTTGTGTCTCCTGGCAACTGTAATTCACTACTATGCCACCCCATGTGACCAGCCTTACTGTAAGCCAGCACAGGAAGCACACTTGTTTAAACAGACAAGATGATAAGTATTTCTGTCCTGCTAATATTGTGTTAGTTGCTTGCTCATGTGGAGCACTGATAAGCATTTTACAATACCAGTTACTTTAACATGTTTAATTATTTGTGTAAGGGTGCAGTGCAGCATTATTATTATTATTATTATTGTCAAATTTTATTCACAGGTGAAAAATAGATATTTACACAGTTTTTGTAATGTCATTGTAACCAACTGATATTTATTATTGTATATTTATACAGTATTATGATTTCTATCATTACAAAATGCCTAAAAGGTACACAAGGTTGTTGTTATTTTTTTGTTCTGAAAAGATGCACAATGACAGACATTAAGATACAAATGTTAATGACAAATTTTGTTAATGTTAATTTGTCTACATAGTTGCGGACACTACAAATGGATTGGTACAGGATTATCAGCCATTACTACATTTTATAACAGCCTGTAAAAAACTATTTACCAGTCTGAAAAAAATAAATAATGACCATAAAAAATCAAACCTTTACAGTTTATAATAAGAGTGATAACAAAAAGTAATCCCCCAGCACTCAGAATGAAATCAGCAATAAGATTTGAAAAACGACATGGTGGTAGATAATTCAGAGATCGCAGTTGCATTATTATAATAAGACTCATAAGAGTGATGTTGGCATTGTTTAGGGTGATATACTCTGTATTTAAAATCTCTGATTCCCATTCTGTTGTAGTTGAGGATTCTACTTTCTGCTCTGGTCGATTTATGTAATAGCTTAATAATGTATCAGTAAACAATGCAAGTGCTCTGAGTACTTTTTTTATAATAAAAAAAGCCAAAGAGAAACTATGTAACCTATGAGTTTATCCATATTCACCTTTTCATTTTACTCAAATAAGGGACAAGTGCAGTCAGGGAATCTACTAAATGTTAATCTTTTTCCACCTTTTTCAAATAAAAAACACACATACTGTTGGTTGTAACTAGCTGTGGGCGACCGGTGCATTGCACAGAGCGCAGAGGCTCTGTGGGCGGCACCGTTGCCCCCCCTCCACCAACCCTTGCTCCTGGCTAGCAGGGTGCCTGGAATGGCACCATGCAACCATGATAACTCTGGCAGCACCCTCAGAGCATCCTGTGGATGCTCCAGACGGGCACCCTGCACAGTATATGTAGCCGATCGCCAGTCAACCCTGCACTTACTGGAGCAGCTGGTCACGCCCCCTTCTGCTCGACGTGCTGATGTCATGTGAGCAATATCATGACGTCAGTGGACGGGGCCAGGACAGTGTGCAACTGTGCCCTGTTATGGCTATGCGCCACCAAAAAATTAAGGAATTAATTGCCACAACTCTCTAATTTTGGTAAAAGTTGTTCATTCAAACATGATATTTATAGCAATTTATATTGATTTAAATATATGATTTCAACAATGATGATTTAAAAATCTCAGAGCCATTCCCATTCCTTTCAAATAGTCTGGGCTAGTTTCCACTAAAATAGTCAGGTTATTTGTGGCATCATGAAATGGAGCAATAATAATGGTATTTCAAATGAAGCATATCATCATGGCCCTGTCCCACCACTGCACCATTCAGGGAGAGTAGGCAAGAGTGCAGTAAAAACCAGCCCACTGTTCATTTCCCCTCCCAGAGACCTGCACTGAAACGTGCTGGGGCTCTTTCTGACCTCTACTTTGTGGAGGAAACTGTGTATTTAATCTGCGCAGGAAAAGATTGTTGCATTACTCTACAGTATGTCAAATTTAATTCACCTCTTAAAGTTTTTTAAACAGAGTAATATCAACATTTTGAAGAAGCCCCTTTCACAATTCTTCTAGAGAGACACCTCTCCTCAGCAGTTGTTAATTTTATGCCCCATAATAGTGCTCTAGATCATTTTATGATCCATAGTAGTGCCCTAGTTAATGTTATGTCCCATAGTAGTGCCCTAGTTTATTTTCTGATCTATAGTAGTGCCCTACTTCACATTATGGAGCCTATTTATCAAATAATATTTGAAGGACATTCCCCAAAAATACATTTGTGGGAGATTCCCACAAATATCACCGATATATGCTTCTTTCCCTTCATTTCCGCCAGCATACCGCATAGGTAAACAATAAAATAATATACAAACAGGTGCACTACAGTTCCTTTTGTAAACAGTTTAAAATCAAAATCCACTCTTATAAGGTCACAGTCAAATTGTGTCCACAAATACTCATGAAGTGCACTAGGGTCTTATTCAGGTTAGATTGCATGGCTGCATTCGCACGCACTCGCCAGCTGCGAAAATATGCTAATGAATGCAATCGCACGCCAACCGTAGCACTATACCAAGTCGCCCATCACTGTATAAAGCTGCCCACTTCCCATGACATGCATCCGCAAGTCAGCGAAAACAACGTTAACATAGAGTAACATCGGAACCATTCACACAATTGTGGTTGACCTGACCCTACCTCACAAACTGCTAAACTTCCTGTTACCATCTAGACCTCTGGTCCTGTATACAATTGCAGGGGCTTAATTATGCACGCCCCTGTAACGGCGTTCAAACGCACAGGCATGCCTGCATTCTTTCGACCACCCTCCCTCTCTACCCCCAAACGGTCACTTCATGTCAATCACTGTTAGATGGGAATGCGTGCTCGCTGTGATCGCTTCCCAATAACAGCGGCAGGTATGCGCACTGTGATACATATGCATGCGCAGAGCACAAACGTCGACCAGCTGTGTGCAAACGCAGCCATGCGTTCCAACCTGAATAAGGCCCTAGGTTCCCACTTCAGGAACCACAGCTCCTATCTCCAAAGATCCCGATATTCCACAGGTAATATTTCTGCACATATAGAAAAAGAAGAGGGGTGCCCAATAGTGCATAAATGTATTTTACTTGTAAAAACAACAGTGCACATATCAGATGGTGCCCTTACCTAAAATATAACTGTGTGGGCTCATTACCACATGATCCAAAACAATATCCACCAGCCAATGCACCACCTACTGTCAGCTCGTCCTCCAGTCACCTATACCATGACGTCTTCTGCTGGATGCAAACCACGCCGTCTGCTATTGCCTCAGTCCAAAGTGCAGCACTGGAACCACGCCGGTGTCTGTAGTGTCACAGAGTCCCACCCTGACGCGTTTAGTTATGGACTTCGTCAGAGGGAGAGGCACCCTTCTGAAGAAGTCCATGACAAAACGCGTTGGAATGGGAGTCTGTAAGATTTCATTTGAAAATCTGTAATAAAAAAATGCTTTTGGCATCAGTAAATGGTTCTGCTCACTGTAGTTATTAGATAAAACACTATAATATACTTGTATATCCTTGCATAGTTAACCTCTGTTTTCAGTAAAAAAAATGTGAATTTATGCTAATAAATGAAATTATTATTTGTTTAGATGACTTACTGATTGATGATGTTTTTCTTTTCGGAACAGATACAAGAATGGCTCTGTTTAAACTGTCAGATGCAGAGAGCCCTTGGTATTGATATGACTGCCCCTGGACCTATGCCACAGCCAGTCAAGCAAAAGCCTGTACCTGCAAAGCCACTAACTGAGACATCTGTTTCTACAGTAAAGAAGGAACCAATCACAGTGCCAGATCAAACCACGAAGCACGGTTCCAAAATACCACCAATATTAACTAAACAGACTTCTATTTCTGACTCATCAACCAAGTCAAATCAACCAACAGCTGAATATAAAACGGGTAAAACTACAATGCCAGATATAATCAAACCATTGGTACCTGAAAAAAAGCTGCCAGTGGAGCTAGTCCATAGTGAATCGCCTTCTAAATTACTTCAGACAAAGACTGAGTCTACATCAGCTGCTGTAGCTGCTGTACCTAGAAAGATGGAACCTAACATAACAGATTCTGCAAAGACTTCAGTGGAACATTTGGCTACAGACAAGAATAAACCAGACTATAACATTCCCATGTCCCATCAAGTGCAAGAATTGCAACAATCTGCATTACCCAGTGCACAACAAAAAAACTCTCAAAAAGTTGAAACTTCACAACTGAAAGAAGATCTTACAAAAAGTCCAAAAAAGATTAACACTGATGGAAAGCAAGCTACAAAGGAGCCCCCTGTGCCAGTAAGTCCAAAACCTACTCCTTCACATAAACCTATGGCTCCACAAACTTCTGGGCCAGGAAGCTCAAGATCCAGTCCTTCACATAAACCTGCAGCTCCACAAACATCTCAACCTCCTGGTCCAGGAATCCCAAAATCCAGTCCTTCACATAAACCTATGGCTCCACAAACATCTCAACCTCTTGAGCCAGGAAGCCCAAAATCGAGCCCTGCACATAAACCTGCAGTTCCACAAAAATCTCAACCTCCTGGGCCAGGAAGCCCAAAATCCAGTCCATTACATAAACCTGCAGTTCCACAAACATCACAATCTCCTGGGCCAGGAAGCCCCAAACCAATTCCTTCACATAAACCCATGGCTCCACAAACATCTCAATCACCTGGGCCAGGAAGCCCAAAACCCAGTCTTTCACAGAAGCCAACAGTTCCACAAACATCTCAACCTCCTGGATCAGGAAGCCCAAAATCCAGTCCTTCACATAAACCTACAGCTCCACAAACATCTCAACCTCCTGGCCCAGGAAGCCCCAAACCCAGTCCTTCACATAAACCTGTGGCTCCACAAACATCACAGTCTCCTGGACCAATAAGCCCAAAACCCAGTCCTTCACACAAACCTTTGGCTCCACAAACATCACAGCCTCCTGGGTCAATAAGTCAAAAACCTAGTCCTTTACATAAACCTGTGGTTCCTCAAACAACATCACAAGCTGCAGTGCCAGTTTCCCCAAAACCCAGTCCCACACATAAACCTTTGGCTCCACAAACAGTAGTGCAACCTACAACTCAGCCTCAAAAATCACAAGAGCAGCCAAGACGTTTCAGTTTAAACCTCGGAAGTGTCACAGAAACTCCTAAAATTCAACCTACAACGCCACAAGAAACAGTTACTGGAAAACTTTTTGGGTTTGGTGCATCAATCTTTAGCCAAGCCTCTAGTTTTATATCCACTGCAGCACAACCAGGAACTCAAGCACAAAGCACACAAGGTACAGCTTCTAGGCAGCCTGCACCTCCACAAAAAACAGCCGATCCCCAGAAATCAGCAAAAGAACCTACAGCTCCACAGTCACCCAAAAAAGAAACACAACCTGTAGTTGCGAAACAAACAGAAGAAACCAAACCTGGACCTTTAGCAAAAGTAACAGATCCAGAAAAAATTCAAGAGAAGGCTACACACACGAATGTTCTTGATTCTAAGAAATTTTCAAAAGAAGCAGAACCAGAAATTATTAAAAAGATAACAGAGATAAAACAGTTATGTCCTCTCTGTAAAACAGAACTAAATATTGGTTCTATGGACCCTTCCAATTTTAATACCTGTACAGAATGCAAGAATATGGTGTGCAACCTCTGTGGATTTAACCCAACGCCACACTTGACAGAGGTAGGAGGTCAGCTGTTTGTTGTTTTTTAACACTAAAGATGCCAATGATTGGTTGGTCAATACAGCCTGCTTATTTGTTTGTGATAAACTCACCTCATTCACATGCAAAATAGCCAATAAACATTATCAACAAATGATAATGAATAAGGTACATGAAATATTTTAAGATATTCTTAGTAAAATGTGTTTAAAGGACATGTCCACCCTTGTGGACTTTTGTTTTATTAAATACATAGATACAGTATAGTAGACCACATGATATATTTTACAAACCCTTCATTGTTTTAGATATATTACACTCTGCAGTTTACCTAGTGGTACCTGAATTAGGTGTTTCTTCTCTGCAGCAGGAGGACATGTCTGCAGATATGAATACTTGCCTACCATGACCATTATCACCATCAAGCTGTAGCATGGTTATCATGGCAAATCATGAACATCTCTTGTTCTGCACTGAGCCACACTCTGAAACACTTCTAATATCTTTGGTCCTTATTCAGCATTACACGCAACTCCAAATATGAAATCTTGGACACTTTTCACATATGGCTGAATGGGCATACTGTCTGGGGGCGTTTACACATTGAAGACCAACCCAACGGGTATGTAGACAAAGATAAAAGGGGAAGGTTCAGTCATATAAATGCATCTGACTCAGGGCCTCATTTATCAACGAGTTTTATTATTCACGAGTGATAAAACTTGTTACTTATGATAATGGTGCTCCAGCCAATCAGCACCCACTGTATGAAAAATGACAGTTGGGAGCTAATTGGCTAGAGAACCATTTATCATATGCAACGAGTTTTATCACTTGTTGTGAATGATAAAACTTGTTGGTAAATGAGGTCCTTAGAATGCAGGCTGATGTTCATATAGATTCAGATTACTGGAAGCGGACAAATTGCACCCACATTACAGGTGTCTCAGAATCAGGCTTATTGTGTATAGTTGAATATTTTAAAGTTGCACTTCTCCCCCTGATATGTTTGATGAAACATTTTTTTCAGTGCAGATTCAGGTCATCTGTAGAGCACTTCACTAATTTGTTCTGTTCCATGAAGTGATTAAGGCAAAACTACAATTGATAATATTTAGGGACCTATTTAGATAGCATCAAAAAGGTGGAATATATGTTTTTGATTCTATTGATCATTTACTTAATCTAAAACTATCATCTCAGTGGTGGCCTGATTAGCATACATATGATTTCCACCATGGTATAATGTCAGTTTTTGACAACATAAAACAATCAAAAACAGAAGAAAAGTGAAACAATTACATACTAGCTGTCATTTGGGAACCAAAAATAACATTAGAGAATAAAGAACCTTGTAAATGGAGATTCTTTTAAATGCTATCTTCACAATTGCTCTGTTGACTTCAATGACAGTAGTTTTACCTTGAAAGTGACAGTTCTATTGACTTTCATAATACTGTAGTAGGGGAAGCAGTCGGGAAGCCGACGGACGGAATCCCGACCGTCGGCTTCCCGACTGTCTAATCCCGGCAAGGGGTTAAATGACAGCTGACGAAATCCTGACTCCTGTCATATTACCTACGAAGGTAAGCCGGGCACGGACAGCCATGGGGGGGGGGAGGGTTAGGTTAGGGGTTCCCGGGGGGGACATAGGGTTAGGAACCCCCCCTGGAGTTTAGAGTTAGGCTAGGGGCAGGGAGGGTTAGGGTTAGGCACCCCTGGCGGGGAAGTTAGGATTAGGCACCCCCCCCGGGGGACTTAGATTTAGGCGGCGGGGAAGGGGGGTTAGGTTTAGGAACTTAGAGGGGGGATTAGGGTTAGGCACTTCGGGGGGAGGTTAGGGTTAGGTACCCCTAAGGGAGGGTTTGGACTAGGGGGTAGAATAGGTTAGGAAATACTTACCTTGGGACGATCGGGATTTTCACTGCTGCCGGGATGCGGCCGGTGGTCAATCATACTGAATCCTGTAGTAGTTCCTTCATAGAAAGCAATGGCTCAATTTACTTTAATGGTGGAGTTTATCATGTTTGAGCAAACAAACATTGTCCGGGACAAAAGTGGTTGAAAACAGCACCAACATATTATTATGTTATTTACTAACAAAGATAGAATGTACATTAAACTGGATCCAACAAACATTTAGACTTATGCAAGCAAGTAATTGCTATGTGCTTCTGTATAAGGATGCAGTTGATATGCCGGCGGATGGGATGCTGGCAGTGGAAATACCAACACCGGAATCCTGCCGCCCGGCATAATGCCGATGCCGATAGCACGATGGACGTTAGGATACCGGCATCAGCATCCAGACTGCTGGAAGCTTGAACGTCCAAATGGCGGTAAATATGCAAGTTTAGCCAGGGATGGGGGGGTTAGGATTAGGCACCGCCTAGGGAGGGTTAGGGTTAGGCTACAGGGAGGGGGGATTAGGATTAGGCACCCCCGGGGGGAGGTTAGATTTAGGCACACCCCCAGGAGGGTTAGGTTTAGGGTGCTGGAAGGGGAGGTTAGGGTTAGGCACCACTAAGTGAGGGTTAGGGTTAAGTGGGGGGAGAGGGAAGGGTTAGGATACTTACCAGCCATAGTCAGGATCATCAGCGTTCGGGCTTTCACTGTCGGTACATCTCATACCGATTCCTGTGTATATTTGATATTTTGCACTTTCTCAGTAAATGACACACAGCGATTTTAATTATGTGTGCAAAGTACTCATAGGTAAATTATATAATATGATGTTTGCACTGATAATATTTTATATAGTACATTGATAATTGGGAGAGTGTTTTATCCAATATTCTCTTCAGGTTTTTTTCTCTTTTTTTTCTCATGGTCATTGTTCAATATAGGGCCTGATTCAGATGTGGACGGTATTGTACAGCCACAGGAAAGCAGCTGTGCAATACTGTCCAACCAAATGCAGCAGGAGGTTAGGAAATAGACATTTCCTGCTGGCATCTGCGATCTGAGTGCAGCGTCCATAGCTGCTTGCCGACTGCAGCTCCTAGATGCTTACGAGGCCAGGAAATCTGTATCCTACAAAGCAGAGCCTGGCCTCAGCGCTCCCAGGAAATGGGAGCAACCAGGAACACAGCCCGGCATAGCCCCCCTCTCCACCCCCAAATGGCCGCAGCCTGTCAATCAAGCTGCCGCTCAGGGGGCACTGCGATCTTAATAGCAGGACTCATTGTGCACATGTGCAGAACTGATCCGGCCCCTCATCATTTCACCCACCATCGGGTTAGTAGTTTAGTACGTAAACCATTGGGTTTACGTACTAACCTGAATCAGGCCCTTAGTGCATGTTGACATGGTATTCAAGTGTCTTGCCTGGCATTACAAAGGTCATGATACAGCATATATCAATTTACTGTAGACTTCAACTAGGAGGGCAGGTGATAGTGGTTGTCTGTCTGGAATTTATATCGCTGCTTGCATTATACATTGCCATGTTGAGATACTGTAGATTTTATACCAGGCTAATGCATACACAGTAGGAAACATTAGCTATATGGAAAATGTCTGTACATTGTAACATTGCATATAAAAGAAAACTTTTGCTCTCCATCCCTACTATACATTTAGATACTTCAGAAATGTTGATATATCATTAATAGAAACAGTTACCCAGTGATTGGCAGGGGTACATTTCTTATTGAAAAAACTAATGTTGTAATGACTGTTTTGTGATGAATAGCTTGTATAATGTAGTTGCTGAAAACTATGCATTATTCAGGATGATAACTTGGGGCTCAGAGCTGCTTCACCTTTTTTGTCTCTCTAGAAAAGCTGCACAGATAAAAGCTGACAACAATTGCTACTTTTCAACAAATATTAAAAAAGGATTTTCTAGAGTTGCAGTACTAATACAATAAATTACAGTAATTCACTGTAACGTTTGACTGCATTAATTTTGGACTTCTAATAAATATTTAAAAGAACAATGGAAAATGTCTTACTTGTAATATAAGCCTTGTGCTGACTCATTGAGCCACGATGATGCGCAATCTTTTTGCTGCTTCCATACATATGCACATACTGGATAGTGCGCCTCTTCTAGACCAAACTTGCACTCAACGCCATACACGTTTCTTTTATAGCTGTTTTGTGGAATAAGTCTTAGGGGTATATTAACTATTGAGAGTTTTTAGAAGTGGAGATGTTGTCCATAACAACCAATCAGATTTTAGTTATTATCTTCTAGAAGGTGCTAATTAAATATTATGTAGAATCTAATGGGTTGCTATGGGCAACATCTCCATTTCTAAACACTCTCATTTTAGTAAATATACCCCTTTAGTGTAGGAAAGCAGTGGCCATTTCTTGGAGTATCCTGGAGTATCACGGACATACCAGAAGAGTAGGCAACTCTGGGATTATTACATACAGTATCTGTCTTAGTAACACCTACGAGTATATCCCATGATAGACAAAAAGCTAAAATTCCACCATAATAATACAGGTTTGGGGGCTATTAACAGGAATGCTTGAATATTGGGAGTCTTCAGAAATTAGTGTCCCCCAGATCCCAATAGTCACCAGGGGGACTGCTATTTACTTAATGTTAGATCTGATAGGCAGAGTTGTCTGGTTTCGTCATTCGATAACTATAGAAAGTTTCATCAGTGCTCTCATTTCTTTTAGTTCCCTCTTGATTTCCACTTATCAGAGTATCCAGCTTATCAGGATCCCGAATAACAGACCTTATACCTGTATAGTAATGGTTGTGCGTGAAACGGGTATCATAAATAATGATATCATCTTACTTACTCTTTCTTGTACGTAATGTTATTATAAATTTATTTTTCACCTATTAGAGCTCAGAACTTCAGTGGGGACTAAATATTGCTTTTAACAGTAGCAAATAGGAAATATCCTGCTGAAACCAGATGTTCTCTATTAGCAATCTGAAGATTACTGATATTAAGAGCCTGAGGCCTGTTATCTGCAGTACTAGCCGATGCGTACATAGAAGAATCCATGGCAAACATCCAAATTAGGATGGATCTTCATTAAAGCACTGAACCTATGTATTGAACTGCCTTCCTTGCCAGCTGAAGCCATTAAAGTTCTAGCAGGACTGATGGCATCCATCATTATCCAGTGATATATAGATTATGTATTACATCAAGAACAAAATATAATTGGCACTGTTTCTTTCTGATTAGCACAAGGGAAAACCTGTAGACACACATCAACACTATTTCATTGAGTGAGATTGTGACTGACTTGTAATAATAACCCTGCAAATGTAGGTAAAAAGAGGAAAATAATCCATTGTGTGTATAGGTCACAAAAGTATGTTATGCAGTAGTTTATCGGGGTAGAGTACTGACCATTGAAGGGTTATTTCTGGCTTATCAGCTGTCGGACAGTCATTTCAAGAGAAGTGAAAAATATTGAATAGTAGTAAAAAGTCATTCATTTACTATGTACTTCATATACTGTATGTAAAAGTTTATAAAGCTCCTCTTACTTAGTTTTACATGAGTTCACAATACTACACAAAGCCCAGTGGGACGCTGCAGCATCTGTGTCTGCGTCTCTTTGCCGGTATTGCTTCTGCGACTTTCTGCAATGCCGCTGCAAGCCCTTCCCCGGTGTAAATCTATGCAAGGACTGAAATGTCCACTTCAAGCATTTGTAGATGCCTAAATACCACAATCATCGATCGCACCATCGAAACTTCACCGGTCACATTGCCAAGTGTAGATTGTCCATTAGAATGTGGACTCCAATGTAAGTTATTATGCATCTGAATTTGCAACAACTTCAGTGACACACCCCTAACACACCCATAAGAAGGACCATCTTCATTTGTCTGCATAGCCACCCCCTAGTCACTGTCCAGGAATGCACAATACTTTTTCAAGACATTTCTGCATACCACCCAACTGTCTCAATTTTGGTAGGACAGTTCCGCTTTTCAGGCACTGTACCACTGCCCCATCTGCAGACCAAAGTTTCCTGTGGTGGGGGGAGTTTGGGAGGCCCCCTCTCATCTGCTACTCTGCTTAGCAGGGCAAACGGTAAATAGATGTTGTGCGCATGCGCGCTGCATCAATTCACTGGAGGGAGGGACTGGGGGTATAGCCAGCAGCTCCTGGAGCGCTGAGCATGCCCCCATTGTGACAAAAAGGGGATAAGGCTCTGGTAAATGTACTAAGCCTTGGAGAGAGATAAAGTAGTGTACCAACCAATCAGCTCCTAACTGTCATTCTTTATATACATGGCTTGAACCCCGTTTACACTGCAGGCTGGACCCGGGATATTGCCGGGGCTTACCTCTGCATGTGCTTGGAGATTAGCGCCAAAGAAAATGCAGCTCTCCCTATGCTGTGAATGAGGCCCAGGACAGATTACCCAGATACCCGTTTCCACTGAGCCTTACCCGGGTTTTACCCATGTAAAACCCTGCTCAAAACCCAGGATTTTTTCCTAGGAGCCTTTTTCACTGAGCCGGAACCCGGGTTGACACGCCAATAACATGGGTTTTAGCTGCAAACTTTTTGATATACAGTACGAATATTTTTTATTTTTTTTTGCTGTATATAAGATGGAAGAGCTTGTGTATTTCTTTTTAGTGCACAAGTATTGTCTCCCTTTCAGATGCTGACAATATTTACTCATTTTCTACTTAACAAATACACCAGTTGATATCAGAAGGAACATCCAGCTTATACAGATGTGACATTACACATCTTTGCTGCAGTCCAAAAAGAAACCCCTCTTGGCACAACAGGTCCCATGAGACTCTGCTAGCGCCTGGCATTTTTTTGCATCTTTTTTTGACGAAAATGCGTCTTAGTCGCAATGCAATGTGACTAGGATGCATCAGTAGATTGTGACATGCTTCTAAGTCGCAATGATATGCAACACTTGTATATCTGTGTGCAACTGAGTCTCTGAATCTGCATATGAAGTACAATGTATCAGTTGCAACATTTTTTCATTCCAAGTTAGGTTGTGATTCATAGACAGACTCCGGTGCACACAAATATACAAGTGCTGCATATCAAATTAATCAGCACAGTCTCCTTGTGTGTCCTTGTCGTATCACATTGTGACTTAGGACACATTTTCGGTAAAAAAACGACGTCCGTTTGCAATGTTGCACGGGACTTAGCGGCTCACTCACACCTGGCAAGTTGCTCTGCGTGGCGTATTGAGGCTAGATTTATGAGGACACATCTGTAACTACATGCATAACATAATAAGTACAAGTACGGACCATAATTGTGTTGTGAAGTTGGTTAAATCAAAAGTACTGAGGTACTAATTAAGTCACCTGTGCTCAAGTATGGCTATCCTTAAAACTTGGACTGTTAGTGTGCCTTGAGGACTGTGGTTGGGAACACCTGGTCTACACAGCTAGGAACAAATGAAAGAATGCCGACTTGCTTCTTCACATTCCATGCGCTATGAGGGTCCTGACTTTCCTCTTTATTTGGCAAATTTATGGCACATTTTTGGCAAATTAGGACCAAATCACAAAAAAATGTAGTCATTTTCCCATTTCTACTTACCAGTTAGATAATACATATTTAACAGACTAATAAGAGGGAGTTCCAATAAATACATGTAAAGTCTTTCCCTATAACTTAATGAAGCATAAGGTTTCCAGGGAACAATTTCTGTCATAAACAATAGGTAATTATTTTCCTTCAGTCCTATCCCACAGTGCCTACCTATTGCTAGTTCAGTCCAACATGAACATGATAGGAAAAGCAGACGTGTTGATACTATTATCAAGGGACACTGAATTGCAAATAGCATCAGCGTGTATCTCATTGAGGAATATTTTTTTTAGCTACCAGCTGACACGTTAGGTATACGCACATCCTCCCTGATGTCATAACTGACGTCTGTGTTTAATTTCATGCAGGAATAAAAGTGAGTAATTGTAAGATTCCTCTACACAAGGAGAAACAATCCAGGAAAAATGATTGTCTGAAAGGCGGTGATTTCCCTTCCTAAGGCTAAAGACTTGTGACATTTGTTGATTATTTCTTTTTAGCTTGTTCACATTTTGTGCACAGTTATTGTCCTGATTTTCCACCGGGCAGGATTTATGTGGCAGTTTCAATACAGCAAATCACATATGTACTATATCATATGTGTGTGTGTTTTGACTGACCTCAGTATCAGAAAATGGATATAAATTGCCATTTATATCAAAATAGAATACGTTATATGTATAAATAAACAATAACAAATAAAAAGTAATTGTTAGATATTCTAGATAATCCAGCTGTTCTTGAATCATATTTTCTTATTTGTACAGGTATCAATATATTTTGTATATGCAATTTGGTTGGGTATGAAATACCGACGGCTAAAAAGCCATCGGTTCAAATGCCGACCCTGGAAGCCCGACACATAATAATCCCGATGCCGGCTGGTAAGTATATTTAACCCTGCCCTCTCCCCCCCTAACCCTCCTTTGGGGGTGCCTAACCCTAAGTTCCCCACGTGGTGCCTAAGTCCCCCCTCCCCGCACCCAAAACCTAACCCTCCCGGGGGGGGTGCCTATCCCTAACCTCCCCCCGGTCGTGCCTAACCCCCCCTTCCCCTAGCCTAAACCTAGGGGGTGGTTGACCCTAAGTCCTCCCAGGGATGCCTAAACCTAGCCCCCCCCCCCCGCGGCTAACAGGTCGAGACGCCCGGGTAACCTACGTTCGGTATGCCAGGCGTCAGGATTTCGGCGTGGGGCTAATGACAGACATCGATATTTAGACACCTATCTTTAGTCCCATGCCGGGCTTTCAGTGTCGGGGTTCTGGCGGTCGGCATTTAGACTGCCAGCATTCTGACTACATCCCATGCAGGATATATTGATACTTGTAAACTTAGGCAGGTATGGCGCTACATGTATCAGACCATAATGCAGAAGGGCATTTTGTGAATTTTAGGTATGTCAAAACTCATATGTACTGACCACCCTCAGCACCATTAACTCTTTAAAAACAATTTAAGATGTCATTCTGATCTTGAGTTGTTGCCAAGAGGCGGAACTACAGGCAGTGCAGTCGGTGCATTATCTGCAGTACTATAGTAAGTCAGAATAACTCATTATAGTGGCCAGAGGAGTCTTTCTTGTCCCTTCTCTTCAATCGGAATCACACCTGCCCTCCACTCCCCCACTTCCTTCCCTCCTCTCAGCTCATCTCCCCTACCTGCCCTTTCCCTTTCTCTCACCTCCTCTGTCCTACCAACCCCTTTCCTCCTGTCACCTCCTCCTGTGAGTCCTGCTGTTGCCGGGGATCTGGCTTCACTACAGTATCTGGTGACTGTCCCTGATGCGAATAGAGGAGCGGAGCCATCAAGAATCTAGTCATGGCCAGCCCTGAGCCAGTCACATAGCGCCTGCCTTGCACTCCAGTCTGTCCGTGTGCACTATAAAGCTGCTGCTGCAGCATTAGTGAGTTTAATTTTTAAACTAAAAAAAAATACCAGCCAGTCTGATGTCTGACATCTTGAATTGATGTTGTTGTTATGACTTTTGGGAAATTATGCTAAGGGGGCTTTTTATTAATTGCGGCACTGCCGCGATTATTAACAGTCTGTATGGCAACACATGTTTGAAATTTTAATGAAAATACCCACACTATATACTAAAGTGAACTTGCAGAGAGAGTGGTAGCAATAATCGCTGTCCCTGCAAGTTACTTCCCTGGCATATTAGAGGAGTCTTTCACATTTATGAAAGAGTCCTCTGGGAATTTGACACTGCGCACAGTGTCAGTTTGTGAAGCCGGCACCGACCAGAGGCTGAGGAAGAGGGATCGTAAGATCCCTCTCCTGTGAGATTACTTCTTTAGGATTAAAGCAGTTTACACCAAACCTACAGGGCCAAACTTGGTACATAGGGATCAGAGCTTAGTCCTCATTGAAAAAATCTATTCAATCTTTGGATGCAAAAATATGCTAATGCTGCAGGAATTGTCTGAGAACATAAGACGCCCCCTGACAGCATCGCAGATCCAAGTGCTGCGTCTAGAGAACCAGCATTGGATCATCATCGTGATCATAGTTCGCAGCATTAGAAATTTGAGTGTTTCTAAGGCTTCGTAACTCAGGCCCAGGCCAGTAAATCAGCATTGGATGTCGAAGACATTGGCCTTGGCACTCCCAGAAGATGAGGGCAACACGCCCCTGTTTCGGGAACAAAACCATCTTACATACAACTCTGAATCAGGTCCTATTTCAGAACCATTAAAAGATGATAAATTATACCACTTTTACACTAAAGTCCAGGGTCTGACCCGGTATTTGGAACATGGTTCCAATCCGGGACAGACCCCCCTTCCCACTGCGGCGCCGACCCGGGCTACTGTTCTTCCAGCACTTAGAGATTACATCATCTCCAAGCGTTGAGAATCCCGGAAGTCCCCATGCTGTAAATGGGACCCGGATCGGATGACCCGCATTACCCGTTTACACTGCAGTGTTACACTGGTAGTTCCTATGTTAAACCCTGCAACCCTCACTCGACCCAGGAATCCAACCGATGCCCCTTTTACACCTAGCAGCAACCCGGGTTAACCGTGCAATAACCTAGGTTTTAGTAGTGGTGTAAAAGGGGTATAACTTTGTAGACCTCACTCCAACTCTACCTACTCCAAAAGTGGCAATAAAATAATGTCATACCATACTATGCCAGTCTGCGCTGTTTTTCATGTTCATCACGGGATTGGAATGCTCAAGTAAGTTATTCATTGTAGTCATACTGTATAAAACCAAAATGATTGTTCTCTCTGGTTAGCTTCTTCTCAATCCATGCACTATGATTGGCCATTTTCTCCACTGGGCATAATTTCAGGACCAATTTAGTAATGGGAAACTAGTAGTATATTTGCATGTTTATTTTTTTAAAAAAAAGTAGTTGAACAAATGTTAGTGCACAGTAAGGCTTATATTTTATTCATGTATTTAAGTGGATGTTGCTTTTTTTCTTTGCTTAATAGGGCACTAGTTTTAAGGACTGGCATAACTTCAAATACAAGAAAAAGCAACTGCTTAAAGCAAAATGTTTTAATAATGACATGTATTACATAAGAAACTACATCAGCATACAACTAAATGTTTCTTTTAAAAGATAATACTTTTTATCTATTACTAGTAGGGCGTGTGAGAGTTTGAATTTGTGTGTATGTGTTGTTTTTGTGAGTGTGTGTGAGTCTGTGTGGAGCTGTCATCTTTTGATGACTGCAATTTAAAGGTTAAACCAATTAAGCAATCAGCACCTGCAGCATCTTTCTATAAATATTTATTTTCCATTAGACTTGCTCTGTCTCTGTTATAGTTATACTGTTTTGTCGTAGTATGCCAAAAAGGCATCACTATTTACAGTATGTGCCCATGGTGAGGATGTTCTTGACAAGGCACCATAATTATTGTATCTACACCAAACTAGCAGTACCCTATTCTGCATTGTCTATCACAGTGGTTTCCAGCATGCATGTGCCAGGACACATTTTTGTGTCACAATGCCAGGTTGTTACAGCAAGTATAAACTTAAAATAAATTAAAGTGGGGTTATATTTAAACAGTACTTTCACTGTAAATTTGACAAATCGGTTGTTGTTTATGTTGATTTTCAAATATACTATATTTAGTCATGATTTTGGCTTTATTTATAAAGTAATTTAACAATATTGTTTCACTTGTTTCAACTTGTGTGTCCAAAGGTAAAAGCCCATGATTTGTAGGCACAGGTTCAAATCCATTGAGGGTAGCTCACTGGAATGGCGTCAGTGCCCACAAATAATGCACTTCTGTGCATCCTACCTGCATTTTTAATGGGAAAACAAAAATGTCATTTAACAATCACATTTCAAAATGTGTTTGAATTTGCCATGCAGTTTCTTTGGCATGGGGCAGAATTTCTTAGGGTGCGAGTTAATGCGCAAGTACAAACTCGCGCCTGCTCACACATTTTGAAAGTGCGAGTTTGTCCCGCAACTCGTAAATGTAATAGGGTGCGAATTTGCGGGCAAATTTGTCTGGCATGCGAGTGCATGCAAGTTAAACTGTGGGTAAACTCGCACCTTGAAATGCGAGGTTCATTACATGGTGCGATATTGACAGAAGCATGCACAGATCAGCAAGAACCATGCATGCTTCTGTGTGTAAAAGTTATTAAAGTGTTAAAATAAAATAAAAATACGTGGGGTCCCCCCTAGAAGCACAACCAGCACCGGGCTGTGTGAGCCGGTCCTGGTGGGGAAATACAGGTGAAAAAAGATGTAGGGGTCCCCCGTATTTTCAACAACCAGCACCAGGCACAGTGAGCCTAATTTTTACATACAGAAGCCTGCACGGATCTTACTGATCTGTGAAGGCTTCTGTGAAACATTCACCTGCTCAGGCTAAACCCGCTAGCCTGAAACAGATCTATTATTTTGCAAGTTTATTTAGGTAATTCTGTGTGAGTTAAAAACTCGCACTCTATTACATTGGCCAAGTTGTATGTTTTCCATGGGAAAACATCTGGATGCGAGTTTGGACTTTGTGAGTTGTGGAAAAGCGATAAACATGCAAGTTTGCATGTTCTTGCACCCTATTACCTATGTGCAAGTTGTAATAAAAATTGAGTTTAGTGCCTAAACCAACTCGCACCTAATTAAATTACGCCCCTGGGCCAATATGTTAGGTACTCCACTTATTCTCCCCATCCTGTCCATTTCACAAAGAAGTAGGTGGGATGTGGGACGACCACCTGGGGTACTATGCGAAAATTCAGGAGTCTCCCAGAGGTCTCAGGAGAGTAGGCAGGCATGATCTTAGGTTTGCTATACAGCTGAATTTAGTACAGAGTATCAGATGTTCTCATGTTTGCCTTTTAGTGACTGAACAGTTTCAGATCTTTGGCTTAAAAACAAATTGGTTCATTACTATCTTAGCAATATTGGCTGAGCAACATGGGCTGAAATACACCATGATTTAAGATCTGGCTTGTGTGTAATCACCACTAAGAAGAACAACTGCTTTATGTACAATAGATTACACAACAATGTGTCCCAATCGAGTCATAGGAGCCATGGGAAAGTAAATCAGATTAATGCAATTTAGCAGAGCGTGTTGTACTTACTGGGTACTAAGGGCCTGATTCAGAGCCGAACGCTCTGACCAGAGCGCTCGCTCTGAATCAGGGCCCTCCTCCATGAAAATGGAGCGTCCTCCTGGACGCTCGCATAGCTGTGGGTGACCACCCACAGCATATGTGAGCATCCATGATGATGGTCGCGATGGTCTTGACCATCGCGACCATCGGGCTTGCGACGGAGACCCTGCAGTAGGGTCTCGCTGCCGCAAGCCCTGGAGTGATTTTGGCTCTATCAGAGCCAAAATCACTCTCACTGACATCACTAGTGATGTCAGTGGGGCCGGCTTCAGACGGTAGGCGTTCCCATGGGAACGCCTCCGTCTGGCAGGCACGCCCACCAAAGGGGGTGTGCTGTCAATCAACATCGACAGCACGCCCCCTTTGGTGCGAGACCCCGAGCGACGTATTCCTCGTCGCTCGCCGGGTCTCGCGCATGCGCACGACGGAGCTCCCTCCGTCGTGCGCATGAGCAGTGGGGGAACATCGACCCGATTGCGAGCGTCCTGCGCTCGCGAGCGGGTCTGAATGACCCCCTAAGTCATATGTAATCTATTCACTACATGCTCCACAGAAGAGAAGATGTTAAATCTAATTTGATTTGCTAATGTTTCTTGTAAACCATCTGCCCAAACAATGTATTTTTGGTGCTTTGGACACAGAGCAAGTTAGTAACCAAATTTTTTGGGCTCGCAGCTCATGTTATTTGTGCAAATGTGACTAATTTGTCCATCTCACTTATAAGCACATGTCCAGATTTTTACTATGTGTCTCTTCTCTGCGTGATTATTATTACACTTTTGGATTAAAGTTCAGAGATGGACTGCTATGCGTGTAGTTTATCTGTTGATTAGCATATTTGATGAAAGCAGTTAGGTGTCAAAATCCTGTAGGAGTGAATTGTGTGTCTGATTAACATAAAGCTGCACTTCCAGATAGCTGTGTGAGTTTTTTCTGGTCACAACTTTTAAATAATGCTCCCACACAGCAGAGTACCAAGAAAAGTGGAAGCACGGATCAGCCCCCAGGCCTCTGATGAATGGTACCCTGGGTAGAGAGGATTATCAGCCCTACCTTGAAGTGTTTCTTTATGTGATAAAAGAGTGTTAGATATGGTTTCTAGACTAGGTCTCTGCATCAGGTTTGGTAGGATAAAGAATTTGAAAGACCACATATTTATATACATTACAAATATAATTGTTACCTTAATGGTATAAACTATTGTACAAATATAGATACACAGATATTGACTAGCACATCTCTCAGGGGGTTCAAATGTGTGTTGGAGACAGAGGTGGACGCAGTGTAGCTGTCGGATCAAGCAGCCGATGTTTTAAGTCTCCTCATGCCGATGTTTTAAGTCTCCGTTGCACTGCACATGCATCCCAGTGCTTACCGCTGGGGAACACAGAGCGAATTTGGACACAAGGAAGTGGAATTTCAGTTGGAGGTTCTGGTTGGTAACAGGGTGGCAGCTGGCCAGACGTGGGGGCGTGACCGCGACTTTTTACACAGTTGCACTAATCCCAGCGACCATGCTTAGAAGGACATTCTGTACCTCCATAGGGCTGCTGGTGCAATGTTAGAAGATGCGACCGATGTGCGACCAATGATGCCACTTTCTATGCAAAGCAGTGGATTAGCGCCATAGACATGGCTGCGGCATTAGCATAAAGACGCAGTCACACTGCGTAAAAGGTTGCAGTCACGGCAGCATTTGTGTCCACCTCTGAATTAGGCCCATAGATAGGTGTGAAGCCAGGACCAGTTTCATGTTTTTTTTTTTTTTTTTTTTAACCAGTTTCTGGTCATATGTCAAGGGGAGCAGATATCCAAGCCTAATAAAGATAACAATATAGTGTAATTCATAATAGTATACTGTATACAGCACCTATTTCTATTTGGGCCAGAGCACGGGTGTTAGCAGCAGTTGGCGAGGAGCTTTCTTTGTGAGAGTGGGAGGGGTATTTGTGTTCAGGACATCTTCCTCTATTATACTGAGCCTCTGCTTTCTGCTTAACACCCCCCCCTATCCCCCGTACACTTGACAATCAATATTTTGTTATTCTCCTATTTACACACACCATGTGCAGTCTTTGAAATTGCCTCCGCTTCAGAAACACAGAGGGAGAGCCCATTAGAAAAATCCATGTTGAATTTTCAGTTGTCCAGCACCTTCAAATCAACAGCAGTACAGTGAGATGCTGGCCTCAGTCCTTTGTCTTATCTGCTACTTCAGCATACCGATGACCATAATTAGCTGCAATGACAGGTATGTTCTTCTCCTAGTCACTTTGATAGGAACACAAGCATGGAGCAAGGACTGTATGTTGTTATCTTAGGATTGCTGTCATACCTGGCAAGATAAATAACAGTTTATCGAATATATAAATAGCAAAAAGCTAGACATGAGAGCATGTCTATCATGACTATACATATTCTCCATTGCAGTTGTACTGTAATGCAGTCAGAGGGGGAAGTGGGCATTTAAACTTCCTAACTACATGTATTAAGGGTTATTAGTTACCCTTAGTAGTTAGGAAGTTTAATTGCCTGTGTACAGTACAGATATATGGATATTTTTGGCTATACAACAGCTCAGGCTCTCCAAATCTTTTTAAATTTAGAAAAAAAAATTGCACTGACTAACATGTCCATATATTGATTATTTATTTAGCTATATTATACTACTTGCATGAGTATGTGCAGTATTTGTTTTACTCTAACATCTATACTTGTTTTAATCTAAACTTCATTTTATATGTACAAAAGTATTGATTGGATTTTATTGTACTGGTTTCTGTGATAGATTTTTAATTTGTTTTATATAAGGTTTAATTAAGCGCTGCCTTTCTTCTTGTATATTCTTTGTGAAGGGCATTAAATATTTTTTTTATATAATAGATTCATTCATATGTGAATATTGAAGCTTGCCAGTGATATTAGGCTGTAATTTGGTTAGGTATATTTTGGTGAAATGCCGTTTTAGCATAAAGACCGTAGTTAAGCACAAAGGGGTTGGTTTGTCAAATTTAGCTAAATCTCCATACTAATTTTAATTTCTTAGAACTGCAAACTGCACCATCAACAAATAATTTTTCATCCCTCATTATCAAGGAGGTTCATGTTTCTAGCAAGAGGCACTAAGGCCCTGATTCAGAGCCGGACGCTCTGACCAGAGCGCTCGCTCTGAATCAGGGCCCACCTTCATTAAAATGGAGCGTCCTCCTGGACGCTCGTATAGCTGTGGGTCACCACCCACAGCATATACGAGCGTCCAATAAGATGGTCGCGATGGTCTTGACCATCGCGACCATCGGACTTGCGAGAGAAAACCTGTGGTCGGGTTTCTCAACCGCAAGGCCAGGAGTGATTTTGGCTCTATCAGAGCCAAAATCACTCCCACTGACATCACTAGTGATGTCAGTGGGGCCGGCTTCAGACGGTAGGCGTTCCCATAGGAACGCCTCCGTCTGGCAGGCACGCCCCCGGAATGCCCACCAAAGGGGGCGTGCTGTCAATCAACATCGACAGCATGCCTCCTTTGGTGCGAGACCTGGAGCGATGGAAAGTCTTTCGCTCGCCGGGTCTCGCGCATGCGCACAACGGAGCTCCCTCCGTCGTGCGCATGCGCAGTGGGGAACATCGACCCACTTGCGAGCGGACAGCAGCTCGCGAGTGGGTCTGAATGACCCCCTAAGAGTGATCATACAACTATCCTACCTGGTTCCAACCTGGCTTGGATATCACCATCTTGTTTTATGACCTGATGTGCACTGGACAAGAATTTCTTGAAAAAAGTTAAAAGTGCAGCCTATAAAAATCTATAATGTATAGTGGATTAGGTTGGCAGGAGAGATACATATAAACATGAATTCTGAAGACCTGTCAAATAGTTTATGGACAGGCTTGGAATCAATCCTATGTACACTTTACCATAACCAATAGATTGCAATCTAGTTAGATATAAACAATCATTTATAAATATGGACATGAGTCATAAATAGGGGGAGGAATCACTTAAGTAATTTGGATATGTATCTGATGAGGTCAGTCACCACTGTAGTTTCTATAAGCAACTGTTATGAAAACAAGCTGTTTTAAAGCTATGGTGTCATTAAAATATTATTTTTAGGGTTGTTCTAATACCCACCATAATATAATCTCTGAAGTTGCTTTAATTAGTATTACACCAGCATGGTCTGACACTTTATTTCCATATCTGTATTGCACCACTCCCATATGAAACGGAAGAATTGAGAATCATTTATAATCTAATGCTCATGAAAGTCCATTATTCGGAATTGCTTTGAATTTTTGTAGTATTTAGCTTTTCAGATTAAAGCTGTTCTGACATACACTAATTCTAAGATAAGCGTACTGAAATGTTAATCTTTTCTATAATTATCCTTTTCTTATGCTCTCCATGGTAGTTAATACTACAAATCCCACAGTATTTATATAGTGTATTGAAGCTGAATATATTTTACATTTGGTTTATGTTTTTCTTTTTTGTTGTTGTTGTTGTTATTATTTGTTATACACAAATGTTATTGTGGTTTTGGCTTCTGTAACAGAGAGAAACCCGTTAAGACAATAAATTATCAATAAAACTTTGATTGAGATCCCCAAATTTTATATTACACAGATAAGACCGGTAGCAATAGCCTGGTGCGTTAAATCATTTTCAGTAAAATCTGTTTTTTAGTGGGGGCATATTGAAGAGTCAAACAGTAGCCATATGTGTTTCTTATCAAGTAGTTATTGTAATTGATAGTCTACTAGACTTAAATCATTTCCCACCGATTCCTGAAAGCAGGGAAAAAATGAGAAGGTTCTTAATCTTTTTACGTTTTGAAGAGAACTCTGCCTCATGCTGTTGTTTGATGTGACTGGCATGGTAGAGCCAATGATGTAGCTACTGCAGTCTGGGAGGCTTTGCAAACGTTTCAGTTTCGAGATTAAGAATAATTTGGAAGGGGAGGGTGTTCCGCATTGTACATGTACATTTCCATTTCTGTGTGTATCATTTATTACAGTAGTTTTGTTTTTCTGAACTGTAGTTCACCAGCACATTGATTTCCATGTACTCTGATGTATTTTATAGCAGCAAACCTGGATGTGCATGCCAGGGTTGCTAAATTAGTCCTCTGCATCACAGGTTAATCATTAAACAACATACTGTAGGTAAAGCATATGCTGTGTTCCCATGAATTAGATACCCCTTCTTAGATGGAAAAAACACATTTTGTTTTACTGGGTAAACAAATAGTAAAAATGTTTAATGTGAACCTTTCATTTATTTTCAAAAGATTGGTGCCTTTAAAGTCTCAAAATGGTTTTCCTGAAAAAAATCACAGGATGTGGGTAATTGTAATTACCCTAGGCAGGAGTGACATGTTTCTTTTTAAATGATTAAAAATGTATTTTGCGTGGTTTACAAATTGTCACATGTTGCAATGGTTTTCAGCTGCAAAACACAGGATGTAATATCCTGCAGCCTGGAGAGTGAAAATTAACATTGAGGTCTTGTGGTTTACAAACTCCTAAACTACCTGTGGTTCATGCCAAACTACATGGTAAAACTGGAAGAGTACCAGGAGCATGTGAGTAGCTAGACCTATGGGGGCCCCACAGCAAATTTTCCACAGGGCTCCCATAGGACTAGCTATAGACACTACTTACGCCTGAGCTGAGCACCATCTCTCTCTCCTGCCTAATGCCTGGAGGAGGCGTGTCTGTGGTCCGGGCATGTCCTAGAAGGCCTCCTCCCAGCATCAGTGAGGAGAGTCAGAGGGAGATAGGGGACTGGGGAGTTCCAGAGTTGCTGCTGGTAAGTCTGACGGGGGGCTCTCAGCGCTGACCATCCTTGCAGCAAACTGCTTTCTAATCACAGGCTGAAGTGTGTCTGTGACTAAGAAGAAGTCCGTAGGAGGGATCGGCGGCCACTTCTCTCACTGTGGGCGGGATACATGACGCATCGCATGTAAAATCCCTCCACTCATCGCGTGCATAGCAGCGTAACTAACACTGTTATGGATGAATAAAATCACAAAGGACAGCTCTCCCAGTAAGAGCTGACCTTTGAGATAGAAGGGGATAGAAGGACTTCCGGGTTTATGACAGGCAAGATAGTTCAAACAGCATGCAGATAAAACAGTCACACCTGTCAGAAGGGATGTAGTTGACATCACAGGTGATCAGGATACTGCCACTCAGAATGCCAGCACCGGAATCCCAACACCAGTCAGAATCCCAGCGCAGGCATCCTGACTGCTGACATTCTGACAGTAAGTATTGTGGTTAGGGTGAAGGCTAGGGTT
This sequence comes from Taudactylus pleione, assembly GCA_031769625.1. NCBI lineage: Eukaryota > Metazoa > Chordata > Amphibia > Anura > Myobatrachidae > Taudactylus > Taudactylus pleione. The sequence continues at coordinate 27,188,574 of JAUIMM010000085.1, forward strand.
AGGGACTAGGGTGAGTGTTAGGGTTAGGCTGCGGGGAGAGAGGGTTAGGGCTAGGCAGTGGGGAGGGAAGGTTAAGGGTAGGGGTAGGGTACTTACTGTCAGGTGTCGGTATTCTAACCCAGTTGGGATGTCGGCGTCCGGATTCTCACAGCCGGGATCCTGAGTGCCAACATCACGTACCCAACCCCTGTCAGAACCATGTCTAAATGGACTGCCTGTTTTCTGGCTGTTAAGATCGACAAAAAAGTGCAGTACCCCGTACTTGCCTACTTTGAAAAAGCATTTCAGGGAGATGTGTAAACAACACCTATGAGCGTGGCGTTAAAGTGGACGTGTAATGCTACATCTGAGAGGTGTGCCATAAATTTGACTTACATCCAAATGTAAATGTGCCCCAAAGCTGCTACTATCTCAGGGAGGTTCCCAACAATCAGGGAGAGTTGGCAAGTATGCAGTACCCCTGCTATTTTTTCCAGGTTTTCTTTTAAAATATTGCTTTGCTTAGCATCATTTATGTCTTCATTTAAGGAACATGGGGACATTAGAGCTGTCTTTATTTTTATTATGTGTCTCTTTTCTGTGTTTTCATGCAGATAATGCATCTCACACAGGGCTTTATTTACTACAATCCGCATTTAAAATGCATTTGTAGTGTGATATTGTCACCTATATTCGCTTTGCGATTTTAGGAAATATCACAGGAAATTATCAAAAATCCATTGCTGGGACAGAACTTGCGATAAAGCTCTGAAGAATGAGATAAAGATAGCAACCGCACCAGTCTGTGATATACCCTCCAAAAAATATTTATTTAGAATTTCCTTATTGCGAAAAAGGAGGGGTGCTACCCACTATAGTTTTGTATCTGGTAATGGGAAAAGGATAGTTGTATGGAGCACCTATCACATCATACTGTTATTTCATAACATATAACTTTTATTAATTTTTAAATAAAACAAATTCATACTGTAATTTCATAAAATAAGATAAAGCTCTGTCCCTGCGAATCCCGTCCGCAGAACTCTCACTGTATTTTTTGTAAAAAGACACTGAGAAGGTGCCCACGCATGCACCGACTGGCTCACCATACCTGCGACCACGACCCCTCCCTGGTGACCGACCTTCCCGCTCACTTTCACTTCCCTCCAGTGATTGGTGCTGTGGTGATGTCCTCTGGGGCTCCGGTCAGCTGGTCTCCCGGTCTGCACTGTGACCCCGGTCAACTGTTCTATGCATTACAATTATGGGAAATTTGATCTGCTTACTAAAAATATGTGATAAGTAGGGGTTGGAGTAGATTTTTACAAATTCTACACCAATTGCCTTTAGTAAATTTATGTGAAACTAAAATAATGTGAAAAGGCTGTGAAAACACCCTTTTCACTTTATTTTAGTAAAAAATAATTTTACTAAATAGAGCCCAAAAGGAATTGGAAAATAGGAACAATTTTCTAGCACCTATAACTAGAGGGTAAATTCAAGTCATCTTGTGGGGAGTAAACGGCTAATACACCTTCTCTGCTTCCGTACATTTGCCTTCTCCACCCACACCAGCCAGCTTTAAAAATAACCTTGTCCCACAAAAGGAAAACTTTTTATCCACTTAAGTGCAAAACTAGGTGTACTGGTGCAGGATGCATCTAAATAGCATTTAGCAACAACTGCCTTTTTGCCCAGCAGAACTATGCACTTACACATAAAAATGGATACATTTGGACAAAAGAAGGTGCATGATGACACCAATGGTGTAACTAGGGCAGGGCGAGCGGGGTACGTGCCCTGGGCGCCTTGGGACCGGCGGCGCGGGGGGCGCCGCCGGCTACGGTACCAGCCCGCCCTAGTTAGCCAGTGTAGCGCCGACCACAGTGAGTGCGGTCAGCGCTACACATTTACACAGGACCGGCACTAGGCTTCCAGCGCCGGTCCTGTGCTGCACAGCTGAGCCCCTTCCCTCCCCCTGAGCGCTTGCCCAATAGCGACAGGAGGAGGGTGGCAGGCGGGCTCAGACTGTGCTAACACACACATCGCCGCCAGCACGGCAGCGATGTGTGTGTTATTCAGCAGCCAATGAGAGTCAGACAGACTCTCATTGGCTGCTGCTACACACACATCCTCCACCAGCGCTGGCGGAGATGTGTGTTAATCAGCAGCCAATGAGAGTCAGATAGACTCTCATTGACTGCTGCACGCCCACTGCAAGAGCTGGCTCCCTTCCGGCTCCTGCAGGGGGTAATGGGAGAGATGTCATGCCATGATAATGCCGCTCCCATAATGCAGAGCGCACCAGCCAGGGAGGACTGACGTGCGGCGGCGGGAGCGTTGTCCGGAGCAGGAGCGTGGATTCAGGTAAGTGTATTTTTTTTTTATTTGTTGAGGACACTATTACTGGGGGGGCTGCTACTACAGGGGACACTATAACTGGGGGGGGCTGCTACTACTGGGGACACTATTACTGGGGTGGCTGCTACTACAGGGGACACTATTACTGGGGGGACTGCTACTATTGGGGACACTATTACTGGGGGGGCTGCTACTACTGGGGACACTATTACTGGGGGGGGCTGCTACTACTTGGGAACTATTACTGGGAGGGCTGCTACTACTGGGGACACTATTACTGGGAGGGCTGCTACTACTGGGGACACTATTACTGGGGGAGCTGCTACTACTGGGGACACCATTACTGGGGGGAGCTACTACTACTGGGGACACTATTACTGGGGGGCTGCTACTACTGGTGACACCATTACTGGGGGGGCTGCTACTACTGGGGACACCATTACTGGGGGGGCTGTTACTACTGGGGGCGCTATTACTGGGAGGGCTGCTACTACTGGGGACACTACTACTGGGGGGCTGCTACTACTGGGGACACCATTACTGGGGGGGCTGCTACTACTGGGGGCGCTATTACTGGGAGGGCTGCTACTACTGGGGACACCATTACTGGGGGGAGCTACTACTACTGGGGACACTATTACTGGGGGGCTGCTACTACTGGTGACACCATTACTGGGGGGGCTGCTACTACTGGGGGCACTATTACTGGGGGGGCTGCTACTACTGGGGACACCATTACTGGGGGGGCTGTTACTACTGGGGGCGCTATTACTGGGAGGGCTGCTACTACTGGGGACACTACTACTGGGGGGCTGCTACTACTGGGGACACCATTACTGGGGGGGCTGCTACTACTAGGGGCGCTATTACTGGGAGGGCTGCTACTACTGGGGACACTACTACTGAGGGGCTGCTACTACTGGGGACACCATTACTGGGGGGGGCTGCTACTACTGGGGGCACTATTACTGGGAGGGCTGCTACTACTGGGGGCACTGTTACTGGGAGGGCTGCTACTATTGGGGACACTATTACTGGGGGAGCTGCTACTACTGGGGACACTATTACTGGGGGGGCTGCTACTACTGGGGATACTATTACTGGGGGGGCTTCTACTACTGGGGACACTATTACTGGGAGGGCTGCTACTATTGGGGACACTATTACTGGGGGGGGCTGCTACTACTGGGGGCGCTATTACTGGGAGGGCTGCTACTACTGGGGACACTACTACTGGGGGGCTGCTACTACTGGGGACACCATTACTGGGGGGGCTGCTACTACTGGCGGCGCTATTACTGGGAGGGCTGCTACTACTGGGGACACTATTACTGGGGGGCTGCTAGTACTGGGGACACTATTACTGGGGGGGCTGCTACTACTGGGGGCACTGTTACTGGGAGGGCTGCTACTACTGGGGACACTATTACTGGGAGGGCTGCTACTACTGGGGACACTATTACTGGGGGGGCTGCTACTACTGGGTACACCATTACTAGGGGGGGCTACTACCACAGGGGACACTATTACTGGGGGGGGCTGCTACTACTGGGGACACTATTACTGGAGGGGCTGCTGCTACTGGGGACACCATTACTGGGGGGAAGCTACTACTGAAGGCACCATTACTGGGGGGAGCTGCTACTGGGGGCACTGCATCAGGAGGGGGAACTACTACTGGTGGCACTATTTAAGGGGCTTACTACTAGGGGACCACTACTGGGGGCACTAAATAGGGAGAACTACTACAGGTGGCCCTGTGCAGGGGGCACTGGATAGGGGGGATCACTGCTGGGGACCTGCATAAGGGATCCACTACTGGGGCACTGCATGGGGGGGGTCTACTGCTGGGGGCACTATATAAGGGGCTTACTACTAGGGGACCACTACTGGGGGCACTAAATAGGGAGGACCACTACAAGGGGACCTGTATAAAGGGCACTGGATAGGGGGATCACTGCTTGGGGCCTGCATAAGGGGGACCACTACTGGGGGCACTGAATAAGGGGAACTAATGAGGGACTGCATAAGGGGGACCACTACTGGGAGCATTGCATACTGGGGGTACTGTATAAGGGGAACTTATGGGCTTAAGGTGCATATGGAAAGTAATGTGACAATAAAGGGGGGTGTCATGTTGACATGCCACATTTTTGAGTGACCACGCCCATTTTTCGCCACCCGCGCATGCACATAGTAAGGGGGGGGCTCCATTTTTACATTTGCCCTGGGCTCCAAATACCCTAGTTACGCCACTGGATGTCACAAAACAACACAGCACTTTCAGACTTTTTCACTAGTTGTAAATGACTCTGCTGTATTTCCCAACTGCATACAGTGGCACTCCATGGATAATTCAAAAGGGCACAAATTATGGGAATGAAAGTGAAAGGTACATACTATTTTGTTCTTTAATGAGACACATCTCTGTTGTGTTTTTTGCACTGGATATCGGTGACCAAGTTAGTCCCATATTCAGTTGCAATGGAAATAAACAGCTGAAGCCAGAAAGATAAAACAATACATTTAGTAACCATTGCAGAATTATACACACAAGCAGATAAATTATCCGAAGATGGAAAACCTATTTTACATATGTGTGATGGAGTCAGGTTACATGCAGCAATTGCCAGCAAACTGGGTGTGAGAGAGAGATTACAGGCAGCAAAGGTGTGGTAGAAACAAGGCTCGGAGGGAAACAGTGTGGGTCAGGTGGAGATTAAAAATAGAAGTGTGGATTGAATGCTGGTAATGTCGGTAGGAGGTGTTAATGGGTTTAACAGAAGGCTTGTTCGGTGGGAGTAAGGCATTCAGTGCTCTATGTACAATGAGAAGAACAGTGCATAGTTAGATATTGGCATAATCATTTTATTTCTAATTATTACAGGTTGTTAAATTGTCTAGAGAATAAAATAACTCAGAGAATAAAGTGATGTGCAGTAGATTAGTGTATTGTTCCTCTATAGAAAACATAGGGGTCTATCTACTAACCTTTGGATGGAGATACAGTGAACTGAGATAAAGTCCCAGCCAATCGGCTCCTAATTGTCTTTTTTCAAATACAGCCAGTAACATGGCAGTTAGGAGCTGATTGGCTTAGTAAATAGACCCCATAGGATCTGATTCGAAAATGGCCAATTTTGTTTGTACTTCATGAGTATAAGTCACTACACATGTGCCGCAGTGGTCCTGCTGCGTTGGTCGCAGTGAGGGTTTATTTGCAGAGTGATTGACAGGCTGGGCCCATTTATGGGCGGCAAAGTAAGAGGGTGGCAACTCAAACGCAGGTGTGTGGTGACCTTTTTGGGGTGTGTCTTAGCCTGTGACTGTAATCCCATAAACAGTTGCAGGGCTCCAGCTGCTCGGATCCGATGGCTATTCTGAGTAACCATGCGGCCACCAATGGGGCTCAGTAAGAAAAATATTTCATGTTTTAAGAAACCTCAGTTCATTTATTTGAGAATTTCTCTCCCAATGAGATTACATTATGTATAGTTTTAAAATATATAATCTTTTGTAAAGATTAGTACCAGCTGAACTGATAGCATTATCTAAGTGGTATTGACATGCATAATTGCAGCAATTACAGTATTGTCTTCCCTTTAAAGCTAGCCACACACTGGCTGATCCTGAGAGTGAGTGGACCCCAGGCCTTTATTTATTACATGTGTCAGTTTTCTGTGTTTAAGTGTTGTTATAAAGTGAGCAAAATCCAATTAGACATTCAGTCATCATACAAAGTGCAACTGGGAGGCACAAGATGCATGCATTAAAGGCATAGGATGAGACCAGATCTCCAGCAGCTCACAGCTGGTGCAAAATTAAATCTATTTGCATAATGTACTGTAAATGGCCATGCACCTCTCTCTGCACAGCAAGGAACACCCCGATAAATGTACCTCCAACGCCCTTTTAGTTTTAATAATCTGAAATTCCTGCTCTGCAAAATTTTCTGACCTACACTACTATATCCAAAGAGGGTTTAGGGGCATATGTATCAAAGCTTGATGTGAGATATAATTGTGAAATATATATCACCAACCAATCAGCTTCAAACTATAATTTCTTAAACACAGCCTGCAAAATATAAGTTAGAAGCTGATTGGTTGGTGATATATATCTCACAATTTTATCTCACATCAAGCTTTGATACATATGCCCCAAAGTACAGTTCCTTGTTCTATGTGCTTTGTAAATTAGACCCACTGTTGTTGTTTTTTTTAATGTAATATTCACTCACTTTTACACTTCCCTCTCTGACAATACATACACATCTGTACTTTGGACTAGTAACCTACCCTAGCTGGTCCCCTTACAGTTGTTATTGCTAGCATCATGTTATCCTTTCTGTGGCTTAATGTAGGGATTTGTTGTTATCTATGAATTCCTCAATAAGTACATTAAAAACTCTGGCCCTCATTCAGAGGCGGTCGGAGGATGCAAGCGGTCGCTCAGAAACTGGGCGACCGCTTGCATCCTGACCGGCCGCCTCTGTTTCGGTCGTTAGGCTGTGGGTTAACACCCACAGCTCTAACGACCGCTAGGGTGATGGTCGCGATGGTCATTGACCATCGGGGCTTACGACGAGACCCTAGGGTAGGGTCTCACTTGTCGTAAGCCCCGGAGAGCTTCTGGCTCTGTCAGAGCCGGAAGCTCTCCATTGACATCACTAGTGATGTCAGTGGGGGCTCCCCCAAACGGCAGGCGTTCCCATGGGAACGCCTCCGTTTGGGCTGCCACCCCCCCGGCCCGCCTTCCAAACGGGGCGAGCTGTCAATCAACATCGACAGCTCGCCCCCTTTTAGAAAGAGACCCGCTACGACCGGCGCTGTCGGTCGTAGCGGGTCTCACGCATGCGCACGAAGGAGTCGGCTCCCTCGTGCGCATGCGCACTAGACAAACATCGAGGCGGCCGTGCGGTCGTAGACCGTAAGGCCGCCTCTGAATAAAGCCCTCTGTCTCTGCAGGCTGTGAGCTGTTGTTTGGAGGAAATATTCAGTCCTGGTGCATATAGTTATTCAACTAGTTTATATCAAGCTGGTTGCTATGGTTTACAAAACGTGACATTTTATTTAATAAGCCCATAACCATTTTATGATGCTTGCACTATTTGTCTTCTTTTATTAAATATCTAAGGGATAAAAGCAATATTTTTTCATGAATAAATGTGTTTAATTGTATTCTTTCAATTTAGATCTACTGCACATTTACTGCTCAGTGCAGTGGCGTATCTATAATGGGTGCCCCGCACCACACACACTGCACCCATATTATTTTAAACTTACCTGTCCGTGGTCCTGCGTTGGGTGTCAGCGCTGCTCAGAACACCAGAAAATGGCCGCAGTGGCCATTATTCCGGTGTTCTGCGCATGCGCAGTAGACTCCAGGCACACTCTAGTGCCCGGAGTCTACTAAGGCTCAGGTGGCTGGCTAGCCGCGTCAGTTGGCTGCCGGCCAGCAGGGAGAGAAGAGGGGTCCCCGCACGGGTAGTGCACACAGGCCCCCTCATCTCTTAAAACGCCTCTGGCTCAGTGTCATATTAAAACCCTTCCTCCTTTCAACATTGACTTGTCTTCTTGCATCAGTTTTACAGGCCCCTATATTTCTACCTTAACGATAGACCTTTAGAATCATCACCATATATTTGACCTATAACAGCTGCCTTCCCATAAAGTCAGGTACAGTATGCTTATCAGTACTTAGATGTCACCGGGACAACTTCAACTTTGATAGTGAAAGCTTATCAATTGTTAGTGTAATTCTAACGGATAAATGGGACACAAATCTGGTCTAACAATGTAACAAAACAAATAGAACCAAAAGAAAGGTTCAATATTATTGCTGAAAAAGTAGCAACTGATAGTACTTTCAGACAAAAGACAGGGCTTCGACCTTGCTTTTTCCCGGGTTATTGAACACGGGTTGGACCCGGTTCACAGCTCCTATACCCCTTTCACACCGCACCTTGGTCCCGGTGTTTTCCCTATGTCGACCCCTTTCACACAGAATCTGTGCCAGCCCTGCAAAACAGTGTGTGAAATAAGAAATTGATCTTTTTTGGGAACACAAAAGTTGAGGTAATGAACAGTGGGTGGTGACTGCTCCATAGCGGCCCATCAGCTTATTTTATTTCATGACCCAGGTCAAATGACTCGGATTACACCATAGGCTACCCGGGTCGGTCCCGGGAATAACCCTGGTAGCAATCATGGTCAAGGCTGCGGTAATTTGGACCCAGATAGACCCTTTCACACAGAGAAAAGACTCGGCAATAAACCAGGTCCAAATCTCTGTGTGAAAGGGGTATGAGAAATGATATAAGAACCTCGAGCAAGAGGTTTTGTATCAGTTCTACTTCTTTTACACCAAAGATCCGGCCATGACCCTGGAGTTGGAACATGGTTCCAGTCCAGATCAGACTCGGAACTTAACCCTTTCATACTAAGGCGCCGATCCAGAATATTCCCGAATTGCAGTGAACGCTTGGAGGTTATGTCATCTGCAATCGCCACTGAAGCTGGCCAATCGGGTGGCATGCTGCATAATCCGGATCATCGTGACCCGGATCGTGACGTTTACACTGCAGGTCTCACAGGTCGTTCCCATGTTAAACCCTGCAAATTACCTGGGTTGGATTACTGGGTCACTCAACCCGGTTATCCAACCCTGGCCCCTTTTACACCTAGAAGTAACGTGGGTTAACCCTGCAATAACCCGGGTTTTAGCTCTGGTGTAAAAGGGGTATTACGCACACACGGGTATTCTAATAATGCTAAGGTAAAGTAAGGTAACCAAACTCTTGTGAGATGTGATAAAAAGAGTAACAAAGATAATATGATGAATAAAATTATGGAGATAATAAATGGTTTTCAAAAAATGGAAACTTCTCTAGTAATAAAGGGATGAGGCAGAAGAATAGTTAGGAACATTCCAAAAATAAAAGCAGGTAGAACAGGATCAGTTAGATGATAAGCCTACAGTAAGTAAAAATCGGAAATCAAAATATCAAACTGATCAGGAGTACAGATAGTAATACTGAGCAGGAACTATCACCGGCACAGGTGAAATGGCAAGGCAGTTATTTAAAAGCCAATGGAGTCTGAATTCCAGTCTTCAATTCAATTATCAGCAACACCTGAGAGACAAGCCAGGGGGGAAGCTGCTTGTCTCCTAGGCAACCTGCATAGCTGTTCCTAACACTACAAGTGTCTAGCCCCCTCCCCAGCTCATTACTAACCCTGAAGCTTGGCTCATCTCAGGGTAATGACTCTGACAGTATGCTTTTCCCAGCCATTTGTCCCCTTCTCAGTGTATAAGTGCTGTGTCTTCTGTGCAGCACACCGCCTGTGTGTCAGTGGAACTGTGCACATTATAATGCAAATTTATGTTTTGTACATCACATCTCCTGTGACCAGGACTGTGCATTGGACATTAATTGGATATTATATTGGTGGAAACCCTTCGTTATAGCATGGGTAATGTATAAACCCTACTGTGGGCAATAGTCTCTTTTGTTATAAAAGGGTTTGTGCATATCAATAAATCATAACTCTAAACGTGAAATGTTACTTACAGAATGCATATGATGTTCACACGTGAAAGTGCTGCATGAGGAGAGGTATATTGTTTATTGTATTATGGTTTGCATACAGTGGTGTATCTTTAATGGGTGCAGTGTGTGCGGGGCACACGGGCCCCTGAGTTCAGGGGGGCCCCGCACCGCACACACTGCACCCATATTATTTTAAATGTACCTGTCCGTGGTACTGCGTCGGGTGTCAGCGCTGCTCAGAAAACCGGAAAATGGCCGCCACGGCCATTCTTCCGGTGTTCAGCGCATGCGCAGTAGACTCCGGGCACACTCTAGTACCCAGAGTCTACTGCGCATGCACAGAATGCTGGAAAATGCCCGCCGCGCCTATTTTACCGGCGTTCTGCACAGGCGCAGTAGACTCCGTGCACACTCTAGTGCCCGGAGTCTACTAAGGCTCCGGTGGCTGGCTAGATGCATCAGTCGGCTGCTGGCCATCAGGGGAGAGAGGAGGGGTCCCCGCATGGGTAGTGCACACTGGCCCCCTCCTCTCTTAAGATGCCCCTGTTGCATTTCTTGTTGTCGAGTGTAAAATGTGTGCAGCTGAGTGTACTATCCTGTGTTCATGTGTGTGGGCTGCAAGGACCCACCACTCCTAGACATAGCCCCACCTTAGAAACAGATGACTGTAAGGTTGTTCCATGTGTACCTTCAATACTGGAGGACACATGGAAGAAAAAAGACAATGAGCTGTGTTGACTTCTGAAAAACACACCTTAAAACCACCAACTACAAGCTCTGCACTTGTGCTGAAAGCTAGTCACATACAATTCTAACCTTAGATATAATTAACAATATCATTCAGTGCCGGTACCCTCCCTCATCCCCGAACCTGCACAACCTGATGATATCGTCAGGTTGCACAGCAGGTTCGGGTGATGAGCGACGCCATCAACAAGCAGCAGGAGCACGCATCGCTGGTTGTTGATGGCATATCCACTGGATGATATAGTGAACGATAATGATATCGTTATCGTTCAGTTGTTCAAAATATCATGTAGTGGATACGCGGCTTTAGATACCATATTACAGTGCTTAAAGCACCTATCAGATATTCTATTTGCATGCAAAAAACCAGCCACTGCTAGGCAATCACCATATTACTATATAAACTCAAAATGCAAAAAAGCAGTTGCACCAATGCATATGACCACCCACCACTTTAGAATATTGTTCAAGGGTTCAATTCAGTCTTCAAGAATTGCAGTTCTGGGCCGAGATGTATCAAACTTTAGAGAGAGAGAGATAAAATGGAGAAGTTGCCTTTAGCAACCAATTAGCTTCTAAAGTGGGCCAAACATCTAAAGATTTTCTGTCCAACCAGCCAACTAGTTGATTGGTTGGAATGAAAATCTGGTAGCATATGGGAGTAAATGATGATCAGCAATTTGCTCCTAAATGCCAGAAAATAGATAAAAATGGTCATTCAGACAAGTTTGTTAAATGTTTGATCCAAATAATTTGTTCAAACAACAGTTTTTGTCCATTTTCGAGCGTTTGGGTGCAAATTGCTAATTGTCATTTTCATTCCAACCAATCAACTAGTTGGCTGGTTGGACAGATAATCTTTAGATGTGTGGCCAGCTTAACTGTCTTTTTATAGACTGTACTAGATGAATGATAGCTACAGTAGAAGCTGTTTGGTTGCTATAGGGACATTTTCCACTTTATACAGACATAACGATCAGCCAGCGATACGATATCGCTGGCTAATCGTCATGCACCCTCCCTGGTGTTATGGGTGATTGATATAGATCACCCAGCACACCACATACTACCATCGACTGTAGCGTTGATCGCGGGTCTCTATAGTAACTTGCTCGATATTGAGCAAGTTGACCGGCATGCACAGCCAATGGACTATATCGCTATCGTCCATATGTGGCCGTGCATCGCTGGTCGATGGTAAGTTGATAGGGTAATTTTTAATGAGCCTTTAGAACGATAATGATATTGATATCGTTATCGTTGAAATCATCCTTTAAAATCCGTATGTGTGTACGCACTATAAGGTTTGTTGCACCTGCCCCATGGTGTCTAATACCCCTTTTCCACCTAAATTCCGGGTCTGACAGGGAGTTGGAACAAAGTTCCTATCCGGATCAGACCCGGAATTTTGCCGGCGCTGACTCGGGATATTCCCGAGTCAGCGCCGCTCACACCGCAGTCGGGTCTGCATAGACCTGGCTTTTGCGGAGTGAAAGTGGACGCTTGGAGATGACGTCATCTCCAAGCGCCACTGAAGCAGGACCAATCGGCCGGCTAGCAGCGCACTCCAGGTCTTCGTGACCCGGAGTGCGCTGTTCCCATAGCAGGGTTTCACGGGCTACGCCCGTGTTAAACCCTTCTAGTTACCTGGGTTGGATTGCCGGGTCACTCGACCCGGCGATCCAACCCTCTGCCCTTTTACACCAGGGAGCTGCCCGGGTTAACCCTTCAAAAACCCGGGTTTTAGCTCCGGTGTAAAAGGGGTATAATAAAACTCTTTGAAAAACATCTTTCTATAGATTGTAAGCTTGTGAGCAGGGCCCTTTTACCTAGTTGCCTGCCTGTTATTAGGCAGTCTAGTTTTATTAATATTTTGTTTCCAATTTTAAAGTGCAATGGAATGTGCTGGTGCTCTATAAATAAATGCAAATAAATAAATTAATTGAAGGATCACATTAATTAGTGGAAAATACTTTATTGTTTTTAATTTTAGAAGAAACACTTATCATTCATACTTTTATCTATATTGGTTAAACATATATTCAAAGAAAACTGTTTGTCTGTTTATTTGTTAAGTCTGCAGTTGGACAATTATTCATAACTAAGGCATATTCAGTTAGTTGACACAATGTATTCTAAATTTGTCATAGCAATGACCAGCGGAGTAAGGTTCTCGTGTGTGAATTAGATTGCATTTGTGACTGTTCAGGTGTTGAAATAGAAACTCTTTATATTGTAATTAGTGATAGGAACAGGGAAGATATATTCAGCAAGTGTTCACAGATGAGAGCTGACAGCTAGCACTGACACAGAGGTGTTAAGCTGATTAGTGTTCTCTGTACTTCCTGACATTCTGAGAAGGCTAATGTCTTTAATAAACATTAATTGCATGCAGGCTGTATGCATGTTTTCTTTTTTATTATTTATAACAATAACATTTATTTATAACATTTTAACTATCCTAAATGCTAGAAAATATTCATATTTAACTGATACATTATCAGATGGCAAGCCTCCAAGGTTCCAAGATTAGGGTCAGTGCTGGGGAAAAGACTACAGGAGCCAATAAGACCAACCTAAACACCAACTTGGCACCAAAGATTCATGGAAGGAGACACTTGGGGGTAATTTTACTAAAGTGAGAGTGTTTAGAAGTGGAGATGTTGCCCTTAGCAACCACACAGATTCTACTTAACATTTAACTAGCACCTTCTAGAATAAGAGTGGGCAATAAGCGGTCCGCCAGCTGTTGTAGAACTACACATCCCAGCATGCCATGCAACAGTTTTGCTATTTGGACATGCTAAAACTGTTGCAAAGCATGCTGGTATTTATAGTTCAACTACAGCTGGAGGGCCACTTATTGCCCACCCCTGTTCTAGAAGATATTAGCTAGAATCTAATAGGTTGCTATGGGCAACATCTTCACTTCTAAAAACTTTAACTTTAGTAAATTTACCCCTTAGGGCCATATTCAATATAGGGTGAAAAGTCCGTTTTCGGCGATAAATTATCGCTGATCACCCGCGCACACAGGGGGGGTTTCCAAGTACCTAGAAACCCCCCCTGCCCGCCACTCCATCGCAGCTCAGCTTAACAATAATTTTTTTTTTGTTTAAAACATGTGAGCCCGGCAACTGTCCCTGGCTGAGCTGCCTGTAGGGGGAGCTGCAGCGCTTGCGCACAGCTCCTCCCGGGCAGTTCTCATAGGGCACAGCACACCAGCATTGTGGGAGGCTGAGACATCGGAGCCTGCTGCGTGATAGTGACCAGTGCTCTCTCCCAGAGCCGCACCACAGGTGGGTGTAATGTTTTACATGTGGGGGGAGGGTGATCTTTGTCAGTGTGCTAGTCTGTGTGTGTATAGGCTTTGTGTGTGTGTGTGTGTAGGCTTTGTCAGTGTGTGTCAGTCTCTGTGTGTGTGTGTGTGTGTGTGTGTGTGTGTGTGTGTGTGTGTGTGTGTGTGTGTATAGGCTATGTCAGTGTGTGTCAGTCTCTGTGTGTGTGTGTATAGGCTATGTCAGTGTGTGTCAGTGTGTGTGTGTGTGTGTATATAGGCTTTGTCAGTGTGTGTGTGTGTCAGTCTCTGTGTGTGTGAGTAGGCTTTGTCAGTGTGTGTCAATCTCTGTGTGTGTATAGGCTGTCAGTGTGTGTCAGTCTATCTGTGTGTGTGTGTGTGTGTGTGTGTATAGGCTATGTCAGTGTGTGTGTGTGTGTGTGTGTGTGTGTGTGTGTGTGTGTGTGTGTGTGTGTATAGGCTTTGTCAGTGTGTGTGTCAGTCTCTGTGTGTGTGTGTGTGTGTGTGTGTGTGTGTGTGTGTGTGTGTGTGTGTGTGTGTATAGGTTTTGTCAATTCAATTTAAGGCAAAATCATTATTCATTTCTGCAGATCACTGTTGCTTGTTTCTTTGTAGTGTGTGTATAGGCTTTGTCAGTGCAGTGTCTGTCAGTGTGTGTGTGTCACTCTCTGTGTGTGTGTATAGGCTTTGTCGGTGCAGTGTCTGTCAGTGTGTGTGTGTCTAGGCTTTGTCAGTGTATATGTGTGTCAGTGTGTGTGTGTGTCTAGGCTTTATCAGTGTATATGTGTGTCAGTGTGTGTCTAGGCTTTGTCAGTGTATATGTGTGTCAGTGTGTGTGTGTATATGCTTTGTCAGTGTATATGTGTGTCAGTGTGTGTGTGTATATGCTTTTTCAGTGTATATGTGTGTCAGTGTGTGTGTGTGTCTAGGCTTTGTCAGTGTATATGTGTGTCAGTGTGTGTGTGTGTATATGCTTTGTCAGTGCAGTGTGTGTGTGTCTAGGCTTTGTCAGTGTATATGTGTGTCAGTGTGTGTGTGTCTAAGCTTTGTCAGTGTATATGTGTGTCAGTGTGTGCGTGTATATATGCTTTGTCAGTGCAGTGTGTGTGTTAGTTTGTCTGTGTCAGTGCAGTGTGTGTATAGGCTTTGTCAGTGCAGTGTGTGTGTTAGTGTGTCTGTGTCAGTGCAGTCTGTGTCAGTGTGTGCGTCTGTGTGCGTGTATATTCACTTCCTGATGAAGCCGCTGATCTCTATACAGGCGGAGAAACGCGTAGAAGAAGAGACGGCATTAAGCCATATACTGTCCATGTGATCACACTGTCCGTTGCTGTGCCGGCTCAGTCAGCCCGACATCCGTATTGCACATTGCCGCTGCAGAGAAAACAGACAAACAGGTGTCTGACACATTGTCGCCGTGGAGACTACAGGCGTGCAGGCCTCCGTAGGATAGAGGAGACAAGCCCGGTATTTTGTGCAGGCTCAGTCAACCTGACACCTTTATCAGCCATTGCTGCTGTAAAAAAAAAAAAATAAGTATACAAACCTCCGGACAACAGAGGGAGAAAAACCGGGTATCCGCTACAAACGTGAGTGCACCACGTATTGTTAAACAGTATACCTTTTCTGTACGGTCTGATCTTGCAGTATCCTACCCCCCTGGAGGACTATGTCCATATATATATGTATTGACTTATTATCAGATTGAAACAAATACAGCGCAAATAAGAGTCAGTTACATGTAAACTATTTACAGAGACTCGCTATCTATCAGTCCATTGCAACAAACTATCTAAGGTGTTTATACTTCGGATAATCTGTTTTCTTTACCTATCCACATATACAGATATTGACAAACATCCTACCTCAATAATTCCGGACTTCTTTTGGATTTATTATTTGATCTTTCTTGTGTCAGAATTTACATGTTAATTAAGTTCAATTGTCATATTTTAAAATATTTATGTTTAGTCTAACTAATACCCATTTGGATTCTAAGTTAGGATTCATCTAGGGGAGGAACTTTTTCCCATTGTGTATGATATTTTTATTATATAAATATACAATTTTATGTGATTAATAAATATTTGATATCGAGATTGCGCTTCATTGTTCTATTTAGTATTAGTTGCGTGTATATGTCACTGTGTATGTTTGCGGTGCCGCCTTTTTATTTCTTCAAGGAGCTGAAAAGCTCCATATAAATATAGTCAAGTAGACTCCAAATAAAAAAGTTCAACACGCGGGGTGCAGATCCTAAGAACTAAGCAGACCGCTCAGTCTTGAACATACAATAACATACAGGCAGCGCTCCTCAGGTACTCAATAATCCAAGCTTGTTAATCCATTGCTGTGCAACGTTTCAGATGCAATTATTACATATTTCGTCAAGGCATTGATGAAATATATAATAAATTCATCTGAAACGTTGCACAGTAATGGATTAACAAACTTGGATTATTGAGTATTGATTATTGAGTACCCGAGGAGTGCTGCCTGTATGTGGTTAGATTTTTGCCATTGGTTTTGTAACCAAGTATTGGAAACCCCCCTTTCAAAATCCTGCGTTTGCCACTGCTGATGACGTTATTTTCGCCAGTTTCACTTATTCCCCATATTCAATTTCAGGTGCGAAAAGTCTTTGTTAAATAATAAGTTTTCACCACTGTTTAGGTGGCGAAAAAAAGTGCAGAATTGGGGTTTAGGGGTGCAGAATTATAAAATATAGCCTGCAGCCTTTGAAATGTCCCCTTAATGTAATCTCTGCCCCAAAAATTGTAAAAAAAAACTCCTTAGGACACCCCAAAAAAGATACTTTCATTTTGGGGGTGAAAAAAAAATGTTCGGGGACAAACTGTAAAACTAGTGAAATTGACTCAGGGGGTGTCCCCAATAATGCGGCAGGTGTTTTCTAGAATGCGGGTGATAGCGGCAGGTGGATTTTTGAAGAATTTTAAAAAATGACTTTAGGGACTTAAAAATATGCTTGCACTCATTTTCATGTACCCCAAATTTGATGGGAGTAGTTATTTTTGCAAAAAAAAAAGCCTAAGTGCTATTCTTCACCACTTCTTCTAAAGTCGCATTTATGCACCTGCCGCGGCTATTTAAAAACCCGACTACCTTCAGCAGCCCAAATCGGGGGTACCCATAGTGATCCCCCATGTCAGGACATCTTTTGGGGGGTGACAGTATGATTTCCCCAAAAACTGACAGGACTTTTCGATACTTACCTTTCCGCCGGAAACTATTAACTATTTATGTGCACAACATTGCCAAATTCTAGCTATGTTGACACACACACACACACACACACACACACATATATCATTGCAAGTGGAGGGCTATTGGACATTTAATTTGTTGATAGAATATCAACGATGGCAATATAGAGAGCGGCATGTTTCTTGATGACCTTGAACCAGAACTTTTCACCTTAACATCTACTCTCTGCAAGTAAAGGAACTGTGGGTTCCATGCCCAAAACCATCCTTCTTTTAAAATACAACCCCCCCTCCCACACACACACGCATATTATTTATTGACACTTGAGATAGCTACACAATATGCAATTTTTTTGGTCTACCCAACATTTGGCACAATTGTTACTGCAAGTGGAAGGTCCCAATACCTGCGGTACACACTATACAAATGAAAAACCTGCTGTTTTTCAAGCTCATGGATCGATCATTTGCATATGTCCACGCACAAGGAGGATGTGGTAATCAGGAAAGTTCAGAGGAAATTTGGTGTGATTATTATGAATGCCCATTGGGACCTGTTGGATAATATCTTCTGGCAATTCTGACCGATTTGATCATTGAAAGACAGCATGCATGGCTTTTTTTTACCGTTTTATTACCGAAATGTTAATGCTTACAGATTACACAATAAAACAGGCCGATCACTTGATTATTGCCAAATTGGCCCAATAATTGTATAGTGTATACCTAGCTTTACTTTGTGGGCACTTACTTTCTTAAGGGAGCAATGTTTCTACGAGAAACAATTCCCCATTATTTGCACATAAGCTCCACTGGATATCAGCCTCACATGTCTATATAATCAATGAGCAGTAAAGCAAACACAGCTGAGTAAATCAATGAATGAATGTAACCCAGCCATGCAAAATCAGAATGCAAGAATTATAAAGAGAGCTGTCAACTTGATGCAAACAATCTTTAAGTTGCAATTATCCATTAATGTAGGGGAAAAGCTGATGGATAAAGATGATGATATGCTGTAAATCAATTTTTACAGACAACTGTACTGTCTATGTTTAGGTTATTGCATCTCACCATCTTTTACACTTGTGTTTTCAATTTAGGTTTCCACTTCGTTTCCAAGTTATTGTAAACATATTTTTGAGTGAAAGCTGTAATGTCTGCTTATTACTGGTCAGATCTGACTCTTTATTTGCTGGTATGGTTTTTCTTTTTCTATTATTGCTTTTTTAAATAACTCTTTATGGACACCCTTATGTTATTGGGATGCAGTCAAAAGGTCGACCATGACAATGTCGGCGACACAAAGTTGACAGTTATGTCGACATTGTTAAAATGACAACAGGCAACGTGTCGACATTCTCAGACTGTTGACAGGTGAAATGTTAACTTTGTCAGAATGTCAACATTAGGGCTAGGCTGTGGGCAGGAGGATTAGGCTGCTGGTGGAGGTTATGGTTAGGTTGCGGGGGGGGGGTGGTTAGGGTTGGGCACAAGAGGGAGAGCTAGAGGTTAGGATTAGGGTTACCGGAGAAATACTCATCCGAATGATGAATATTATAAATATATTTATTTCTGATGTGCAGGCAATGGTTGTTCAGTGCCAGTAAAATTGTGGGTTATGTTGGCTAAGTTTGAAAGATGTGATCTTCATAATCACAGCATTTTTGTTTTGTAAAAAATCTGTGTCTGTGTTACACCACAGGATACTGGTGGTTCTTTGCATTTTACCTGTTTATAAATAAGCCTGCATTTTTATGCTTCTAGGCTAAACACAACAGGAAGCCAGTGCATGTCTGATAATGGCTGTAAGTACAAAAGGAGTATACCGTAATCACTTCATTTTGAAGACTTCTCAATCTTTCGATCAAAGTAGAAGAAATATTTTAGCGTGCATTCACAACTGCTGTTTCTTACGTTGTTGCAGATGCTCATTGCAATACTTAACCAGTATTTGCTTAACTTTGTTGCCTCCAGTTGAATCTTTGTAAATATTGTTTATTGCAATGTATATTGTTTGTGTTTATTTTTTCTTTAACTTGAATACATTTAAAAAAAAAGTGTTGCTGGTATACAGGCTATGCTTGAAGGTAAATGCTAAAAATCTGAAAGCAGACAAGCCATAATAGCTCAGAAAGGTGAGCGGGCAAATGTTGTCTTTATTATGTGTATATATGGTTATGCACCAATGAATTTTATTGCAAAGGACACGGACTTTAAACTAAGTAATGCATGTGACTTTTCTGAAAGTGAGGAATGGTTTCAGAGAATGGTTGTATGGTTTGATAAAGTTTTTATATAAAATTGTTGACATTTGGAAAATGCTAATAAGGAACAACTGAAAAAGGGGTTTTCAAAATCCATAAATGCATTTAATCAGAAATGGCCTTCCTATTAAATACATGGTTGCTGTTTCTTCAATATCTTGCTGTATTTAAGTGGCTCCTTCAAAAAGTGGTTGCTATTTGTTATTTATTAAATTATTTGTACTTTGTAGTAATTGTATTTCCTCCACTGGACATTTTTAGGCTATATTTTAATACTATGTACAATATATACTGTATATACTATTATAAGAAGGATGTTGTGTCTGTCTGTTTGTTCCAAGTTGGCGTAAAAAATGTACTTAGTGTGCCATCTGAAAGCTTACTGACTATTGGACGCTGTATTTTTCATATGTGACCTTCACAATCATTTTGCAGTGGAAACTCCTAGAAATAGCCTGCACTTGCTTCATGTCAATACCTCAAGTTAAAGCTGAGCAGTAACAAAACCAAAATGTATTGACATGAACAATGCAAGAGATACTGTAGGTGTGGCACCATGCATGTGACCGGTGGGTGGGGTGCTTTGGGCCCATGTACTCTTGACTAGAATACTGTAGGCTACATATAGCAGTCAGTGACATTGGTGTGATACAACTAGAACAAAAGACAAATAAAGAGAAGAAACAATAAATAAATAATTTGTTGGCAGATTTATATAGTTGCTCAGATAAGTTGTCAGAGGGAAAAAAAACTGTTGTAAATATACTTTGTTAAAGTCTGTTCTCAAGTTCTAAATTTAAAATTGTTATCACAGTTGGGGTGTCATTGTTATCACCAAAACATGAACTGAGTAATAGCCTGATCTTTTTATCACATCACAAATTTGGTGTGATTATTTTTATTTGTGTTTTTTGGGGATATTTTTTTTCTATGGATTTTGTTTTCATTCCCTCTAACATGGGTCGTTTAGCATTAAAATATTCCTAAAATTCTTGTTCGTGGATACAAGGCCTTAATCAATTGATTATCATAATTGGAAGAATGATGCTGTAGTATTCACAAATAAGCTTTTTCCTGCAGCATCCATTTAGAACAGTGAATGCAGAACTGAACAAAGATTATAATGATTATCTATATAACTAGTCTGTATCAGTATGCAATTAAGAAAGCTATACTTTATACTGGACAGCTCAATAAAGCTTACTACAGGACAAGCGGAGCTTGCTTAACCATGATCACAATATGGAAATAAAAAATAGCAAATCTTGGGGGAGGGCCTGGCAATGCTGGTATAACCTCCTCAGGATCCTACTTGTGGTTGACTCAGATGGGGCCTGGAGAATCCCTGATGATGTACCAGTGTCCTCAAGATGTGTCTGGCTCAAATGTTCTTCTTCCCTCATCCTTTTATTCAGCACAAGAGGAGTCCACAGGCCCCACCAGCGGACAGATGCCAGAGAAGAAAAATTACCAGAAAAGAAGAATGCGAAATAAGAAAAGAGAAGTAGAGAGAAGTCAGTGACAGGGAGACAGGAAAGGGGCATTGGCTACTAGAGGTTTGGGTGCCAGATAACCTACGAGAAGTAAAGGCTGGAGGGTAGCCTTTCTAGAAAGCTTACGTTTTTAGATAGAGCCAAGATCCTCCTGATATTCCGTTCTTTTCTAGTGAGCATGCATGGGGGAAAGGGACAGTGCAAATGTGGCTTAACTGTCCATGCACTGGCTCCGTGCATGCTTAGACAAGCAGTGTGAGTGCCCAAAAATGGTAGTCCAACATTGGCAAGCCTCCCATAGTGGTGGCACCCACTGTATAGGTGGTGGTTTTGCCAATGTACTTTATATTTATAGATTTAGTTATTGTACATCTAAAACAATAATCTATTTCTAAAACATCTGTCCAGCTCCTTCACAATTGCAAGTACTGTATGCTTCCCAGTGTGCTTTAATATGTTTTTTTTTCGATATGTTTATCAAAGCTGTGTCTCAAATGCAGATCAGTATAACATTTTGCATTACATAGGCAGTAACTGAAACATAACTGCATTTGAAAGCAATCAGATTTATTTAACAAAATGTCAGCTTTGAAATTGATAGTAGTCATACATTCTACCTATACCATGGGCACAAAAAATAATACTGTATATGTTCCATGTGTCTGTGAATTTAGATTTTGTAGCTGTTAAGTGGTAATAGTTGCAGGTGAACAGATGCTTAGGGTATAAAAAGTGCAATTCTCTAGATACAGTATCACCCCAATGATCAGTATGTCATAAAGACGAATTTCTATGATTGTTTTGCTATTCTGTAGAAGGGACATTTTGTCAAATTTTGTAAAACCATGATTATCATTTTGCCTTATATTTTCTAAAATATAATCTTGTTAATTGTGGCTCTGCAACCAATGGTGGAATGGAGGAGAAGTGCAGATGCTTTAAACCAAGTAAGTTTAGCAAACTATGCACATTTGTCGCTGTAAAAAATAAACTGCAATGCCATAGAAAATGCCTGAATAGATGAACAATAATCTGCTCTTTAATGTGACTGCACTATTGCATGATTTTCTAGCATCCTAAATGTCACTCTCGCTTCCACCATGCACATGCATCCATCACACATCCCCTGTGATCAGGGGTGTATCTAGGGGTCCAAGCACCCCTGGCAAAGTAATGGACTGGCTCCCCCCAACCCCCATATTTTCTGTAAAATTACATTCTGTACTTATAACCTCTCCCCAGCCATCCCTCTTCTGTCTCCCAAGCTAGCTCCCATGTTTTATCAGCCAGCACCTCCTTCTGTCTCATCAGGCAGCACACATTCGGTCTCCCCAGCCATCCCCTTTCTGTCTCCTGCCATCCTCCTTATATGTCCCCAGCCATCCTCTTTATGTGTCCCCAACCATCCTTTTTCTTTCACCCCAGCCATCCTCCTTATGTATCCCCAGCCATCCTCCTTGTGTGTCCCTAGCCAGCCTCCTTCTATTTCCCCAGCCAGCCTCCTTCTGTGTCCCCAGCCATTCACTTTTTGTCTCCTCAGCCATCCTCCTTATTTCACCCCAGTCAGCCTCCTTCTATTTCCCAAGCCAGTCCCCCTTCTGTCTCTACAGCCCCGAGCCAGCCGCATCCAGCCCCCACAGCCCACACACATACTTACCACATCTTCTGGCTGCAGCCGGCTTCTCTTCATTGAGTCTACCAGGCAGCTGCTGGCAAGCGGCTACCCAGCTATAGACATAGGTAAGAGGCAGGGGCATACCCGGGACTCCAGTCCTGGCAGTTCCGTACTGATTCTACCCCCTGGCCATGGATGGCACCACCTGCCGGCGCCCCACCTAGGCCGGAACCCCTGCCGAGTGCCATCCTGGCCAATGGGTAGATACGCCCCTGCCTGTGATGTGGAACACAACCTTTGGCACAGATCCCCTGTAATACAACAAACACCCCTTTAATGAAACACACAAGTCCTGAAAGCCAGCACAAATTACTTGTAATTTATCACACATCAGTGGCTACAGCCACTCATGTAGGCATCAATTTGTTAAATGTTAAAGAGGTGTGGCCATATTATATTCTTGTGGCACATATCCTCCTTAATCCCCCCCCCCTGTGCTTCTCACATGGTGGGCTAAGAGGCATGATGTCATCACTGTGTTGCACACACCTGGACTGGCCTCAGAGAGTTGGCTCTTCAGGGAGTCAGGGGGATCATCACTATTTCAGGGACTCTCCTTGACATTCAGGAAAATTTGGCAAGTATAGTTAACTCCTTAGAGTTAAATTCTGTACCATTTTCTTTTATTGAGTGCTCATTATTTCTCAACTTGAATCCCAATATAAAAAAGTTTAAACTTTTCACATTTGCTAATTTCATGGTCTCGTCCCTAATGATCCCTCTTGAATTATTTTCCAAGGGAACCATCATTATTATCCTTCTTTGTTTCTCTTCCCATTTTCTGTTCTACCTATTTTGTTTTTATAGAATAAAAAGGGGCAAAAGGATTATGAATAGACAAACTTTTAAAGTGAAAACTATTTTTACCTATTAAAATTATCTTGATTATTCCAACTGGAATTTACTTGTCCATGTTTGTAGTCAAGTTATCTTTAAAATATATTTTACATGTTTTTTAACCTTTTCATTAAAACCTTTCTAATGGTGAATCCTTGTTCTCAGAGAGGGCAGTCTTAATTACTTGGATTTTTTACATGATTAGATTGACTATCTACCTTTGTGTTTAATTAGTATTCCTAATAATGAAAATGAGCCAAATTCAAGGTATTATCCCACTCTTCTAATAACTGTTATTAATATATAATGTTGTAAAGATGCCTAATCCTCTTGGAATCTTTTTATGCTGGCTCACTAATTCCTTGTTTCCGCTTTAAGCAATGTTCTAATTTATTGAAGTAGTTTTGAACATCTAAGTAATCTTTTGGATTTTCTAGTAACTTTGACATATAACCTTGCTTATATACAATATATGATTAGCACATTGACATACATCCTTCTCTTCTATATTTCCTTTCATCAAAATGAACACACATCCAAAGTAGTATTCCACTCTTCTAATAATTTACCATGATCATTATTAGATAACTAGGAAATCCCGCTGGTGACCCCTTTATTTATGGTGGATATTATGGATATTAGTTACTGAGAAATTATGGAGATAATGAGTTTGTAGTTTGTGGGTATTTGTCATAAAGAGTTCTGCTAAATATGGTGGAACAACCACATTGGGTAACAAAACCTTTCCATTGTGACAGCAGTCTGAAAATGGGCATTAACCTCTTCTACCAAGAACTGTAGGGCACCACAGTTCACACATTGCACATCCCTAGGACCCAAAGAGTAGTATTGTGGTGAATATGTCATGTCCAATGCAAGCGGCGTATCAGTTGATCGTGTTATACTTTGTTTAAGATCTTTGAACTGCGCGCTCTGTAATGGTTCCACCACATCAATGTCCTCAAGACCGACCTCTAGGCATGCTTGGTGTAAACAGTGTGGGGTGAAGTGTGGTGATTGAGGTCCCCACATGACGCGCTGATATATGTGGCTGCAAGTAACAGTTTCCAGACTTCCCAGCAGGTCACATGTTCCAGGTCACCCAGCAGGTGCACAGGGAGAGTTCAATAACTGTCATATTTTCCGGCGAACAATGGTGATACATTGTAAATGGCGGGTGGACATCTTGCCACATAACTCCGATACTAAGCAACCAATTACAACGACAATATTTTTCTGACCTTTAGTTTGGTATATGATTCCCTGCTCAGACAATGGCATCATAGAAATATGTCACTCATAAAAGTCATCCTTCTGCTATATTAATATATAGATGTTTAAAGCATTCTTAATCATCTTAAATTTTTTTTATTTTTGGAATACCTCTATAATGCTGTACTGACCCACCAGTTTCTCATCTCCACTTCCAACAAGTGTATTCAGCAATTTTAAATTCAATATAGTACACAATAATCAGTAGTCGGTTACTTATATACTTTAATGGAGCTGCCCAAGGAAAGGCAAAAACTTAATATAAGCAACAAAAAAATGTAAAAAATGTCCTAAAGTATCTATTTTACAAACACAATAGCAGCTGTAACTAAATGTCACCAGCCCTATATAATACAAAAAACTGAAATGATAAATTCAAATAACAAATAAGAACATGGAACCCTTGAGGAACCTTATAAATAACTTATAACAACAACATAGGATTGCCTTTACAAATATTTACTAAAGCAACCATACCATATGCAGTTTAATTAAATGCAAACATCTGTTGTTTTTGCCTTCACAATAAAAGAATTCAGAATCTACTTACCTGCAGTAGACCAAATGGAAATATCAATTATGTACAGTATTGTGAATGGATAACTGCCACTACATATAACATAGCAAACACACTAAATAAGTAAGTACTACAAGTATCAGTGGTAGAGGTCATCATCAGCCAATCAAAGTAAAAAAAAAAATGTCCAAACTCAATATACACCGTAGAAGATGCCTTGTTGCGGGCCTTCAATTTACATGAAAAGATTGAGACTCCTAATGAATCAATTTTAGACACAAACTGTGTAGTAGTGGATTTTACCCTTCCTTAACACCTGGGGGTAAATTTACTAAAGTGAGAGTTTTTAGAAGTGAGTTTTAAAAGTTATGTTGCCCATAGCAACCAATAAGATTCTAGCTATTATCCTCTAGAAGGTGCTAGTTAAATGTTATGTAGAATCTGATTGGTTGCTATGGGCAACATCACTTCTAAAACTCACTTCTAAAAACTCTCACTTTAGTAAATGTACCCCCTACTGTACTTCACCTCCTGGAAAAACTTTTGTTCCTCCTGACATGCACCATAAACTACCTGTCTGCATTCATAATTTGTGGTTTTTGGACACTCTGGTACCATAAAATCTGCTGACTAAGAATTACTTGTGGGCGACTCTACCACAAGTCGTTAAATGTTTTTTCTTCTCTACTTGCACAACTTGTCCCTTATATAGGTTTCCTTGCCAAAAACTTCTGGGCCCTCTAAGAATCCAGATTATCCACAAGCATTTTCGACACACAGCTGTTTTGAGCTTTACAGGGACTCCTGAAGCATGATGACCTCCAGACATGTTTATAGCATTAAGATGGACCTAAATTCTTACAAGTCCTAACACTTAAGCTATCCTAATATGTTAAAATCTACTTGTTTAGCCTGTTCACTGAGTAGCTGAATAATCGTATTTGGCAACAATAAACCTAATTGTTCTATTGATGGTTCTGTATGACTTCATATTGGATCAACATAAGTTATGTTTTAAGTGGTGCTTTAATTTCTAAGTTCTGTGCAGTTTATAATGTCAGACAACCCTAATCAAATGTACATTCTCGTATTAGATGATTTATTTTCATCTGGAACAGCATTGCAATAGATTGGGAATTTATTTTTATTATAAAGTAAGCACATCATTAGTCCCACTCAAAAAGTATGGTAATTTGCAGGAATGCCCTACATTTTATGAAGGCTCCAGGGAGTTGTTTCTACAGTTCAAAGTAGAAGAATATTACATAGATGCAGCACATGAATTCTGAATTTGTTTTGAACTGTGTGATGGCCCAGAGGACATCTTCACTAGGGCAAATATAATGAATTAATAATTATCTGACACACATCAATAAGAATTGGCATACTAAGTTACACTTTTATGTGTAGTTATGTAACAGCACCATGACCTTAACGGATTGTGTTTTGTAGTTATTAAGGAAAATAATGCTCCAAATATGCTGCAGTTTGATAGGAATATATGGTAGTGTAAAGTCTAGTAAATAATGGAAAATGTAGATGTGTTTATTAAAGTACATATAATGCTATACTGTATAACAACTTAATAATGTGTTTTATGTGGGTCTTTTACTATGCGCACAAGAAATGTATTAAATTATCTGGAAAACAAAACATGTGGTGTTCATGAGGGTTGACTAAAGCTTGGGAACCAAATAACAAAACAATCAAGGGAAATTTGAAAATAGCTTTTTGTCAAAACTGGTTAAGGATGCCTTTGTAAAAAAAATACACCCAGTGGCCACTTTATTAGGTATAGATGAGAAGGGTGGTTGGTCCAGCACTTTGGGCTGTGTGCCAATGGGGTAGGGAGCTGCTTTAAACTGGAGGTGTCTGTCCTCCTGGTACAGGTTATAGTAAAAATTTGGGTTGTTAGAGCACTGTACTTGGTGTGTGTGAGTGTTGGAGGTCTATGTAGATTTATGTGTGTAATAATGACAGGCTCATAAAATGTATTGTAAGCTGTTTATTCCTATAGTGGGCTCTTGGTAACAAACAGGTATTCAAGTCCGTAAAGGTAGTGTTATTGTGTCAATAGAGTGTTGGTGCACGTTTATGGAGCATCTCCCGTACGTACCTGTACAGCCGGCCTTGACGTAAATCCCCCTGGTTAACTACAGTGTAGCTGTGGGATCTACTTCCTTGTAAGTGATCCTCTAGTAAAGTACAGTAGATGAGCTGTGCAGCATCCCACAGTGTGGGTCACCTTCACCAGTGGGTGGGTGTAGTGCTCCACCAGTACCAGAGAGGGTCATGATTACAGTAGGTGGTTAATGGGTGTTTGCCCTCTAGCACCCCGCCACACCACCTCATCCTCAAATTTTTTCTACACACCATTATTATTATTGCAGTCAGAGAGACAGTTTAATATCTGTCTTATTTTTTATATCAATTTGCTGCTGTTAATCACCAGACAACAGTGCTCCAAGTCCACAAATAAAGTGTTATACTACTGCCACACTTTGAAATGCAGTCTTTAAGAAAAACGTTTCTATGTTTTATTTTTTTAGATGCACCTTTAATGTCATTGTTATATACACACTGTAGGTAAAATACGTTTGTCACTCAGACAAATTATTGTTACATACAGACTGTAGGTACAGTACATTATCTTATTTTTATATATATATTTTTTTTATTTGTCACTCAAACAGTGCACCACAAATTTAATACACTTATTTTGTGCCAAGCTGGTTTTTCTTTTCTTTTAATACAAGGGCAGGGCAATGCAAAGGCTGACTCCCTGTCAGTGTGATTTTTAAAAAATTATTATTACAAATCCAGTCCTAACTCCTGCAGTACCAGAACAGGGCTCAAATGCGCCCTGTGCCCGCCTGCTGGGGGCAGGGCTGGCAGCAATGGGTACTGCAGCGATGACTGGAGTGTCCTGGGAACGCTCCGATCGGCTGTAAATGCTGCAGGGTGCCTATCTGTGCTCCAGCAGTATTCCTGGCTGCAGGGTACCATTCCAAGCACCCTGTTAGCCAGAAGCTTGCCGTCGACATTCTGACTGTTGACATTCTGAATGTTGACACCCAGCAAATACTGTGACAGCATCGCCATGCATACAAGCATGCAGACAAGGAAAAGGGGTTATTGTTTAGACATAACAACAGAATGGGGAAGAAATTTGATAGAAGTGACTTTAACAGTGGAATTACTGTTGATGCTATCAGGGCGATTTGAGTCTCTCAGAGGCTGGTGATCTCCTGGGATTTTCATGCTCCCCATAACTGAACATTTGAGTGGAAACATGTTGTCTGGTCTGACAAATCTCGATTTCTGCTCAGACATAAACAACATGAATCCATGGGTCCATCCTGTCTTTTGTCACCAATTCAGGCTGGTGGTATAATGGAGTGAGAAATATTTTCTTGGTACACAGCTTCAATGGGGTCAGTACAGGGCTGGCGCCACCATTAGGAAGTTTTAAGCAGCTGCCTAGGGCACGGGCCACTGGAGTTCGCTGCTGAGCCAGTCAAACTAAACAATTAAGGATGTCTCTGAAAGAGATATCCTTCTTTTACACTGTGTTGGCGGTGACCGCGGATCTAATCAGCCACAGCCGCCATGCACATGACCTCACTGCACTGGTCAGTCCGAAGTCTCCCCCAGACAGCAGCATCGCCTGGGCTGTCAGCACTAAAGTGTGCAGTTTACAGCAGTAGGTGCCCGCCCCCTGGCCAGCTCTTTCCTCCCCTTAATCTCCTCCTCTCCTTTGGACTCAGAGAAGATGAGGAGCAGACTGACAGGCAGCTTGGGACTGACCCAGCTGTGAGACTGTGAGTACTCATAGTATATTAGTAACAAACATCGAGTACACTACTTTGTCACAGAGTCTGTCGGTCAGTGATTAGTTAACAAGATTGAGCTTTAGTGTAGGCTAGCTACAGATATCTGCACAGTTAAGACAACTATACCAGCAGCAGGGTCAGCTGGTCTCTGCTGCAGAAAATAAAATAAATATATAAATACAAATGTATGCAGCTTTTACAACTAACAGTTTACTGATGGCAGAGTGGGGAAGATGAAAATATTCTATGATGCAACACATTTATCAGTACCCAATAATAACTTTTATTACTGTAAAATATTAAAAATAATCTTGATGTAGAAAAAAATCACCATAAATATCAGGATCAAAGAAAGGGGCATATTTATAAAAGTGAATTTGGTGTAAATCACTCCAAAACAGCTGAATTCCCTCAAAATCTAAGTATCCCCATTTTAGAAGGATGGATCACAGCAGATATCTGCCCCAATCCTTCCATTTCTGACCGCTGCTCAGGGCCGGCACTACCATAAGGTAGCTTAAGGAAGCGGTCTAGGGTGCTGGGATCTGGGGGACACCACTGAGTAGTAGGAAAAGTGGTGAGAACCAGGGCCGCCGAGAGGGGGGGGAGCGGGTACTAATTACCCGGGCTTGCTAGAGCGGCCCAGCGCCACCCCCCTCCCTCTTATCTCACAGCAGCCCAGCACACACTGCTGTGTGCCGGGCTGTATTGGGAGACTGCCTGCAGCAGTCTCTTATGCCTGTGGGGAGGAGCGATCACAGTGTGCCAGGCTGAAGGGCTCACAATGGCCCCCTCCTGGGCGCGCAATGCTACGTGGCACCGCAATTTTTTTAAACCTAAAGGGGCATGGCCAAGCCTCCCACAATTAGGCCACACCCCTTCTCCCGGGCATGCCGCGGCTCTTGACCCGCCTAGTGAGAACAGCAGGAAATGGCACAACACATGCTGCCTGCTTGTAAATTGTTGTAATACTACCTTCCCCTTCACCCACTTATGAGGAAAAAAGGGGGGACCGTTGAATTGTGTAGTACATTTGTATGCAAGATGTGACAATAGAGCTGATTAATTGTTTGAGTTTGCAAACGCTAGGCTATCCACATTACGTTTCAGGATATTTATTTTTAAACTTACACACTTGGATCATTCTCAAATTATCTAAAAGATGCTAGCAAAAATTTCCAAATCATATCATAATTCAAGGGTTAAGTTTACATTTCAGGTACCATTTACCTTAAAATATGGGGAATGTGCATTAAATAACCTTTAAAAGAAAGTTTAAGCTTTAGAGGGTATGGAAAATTGCCATATTTTTGTGAAAGGCTATCACACTGACAGCTATTGACTGATAAATACTGCAAGTGAAATGTCATGTATCACCTTATGTCATGCAGGAGGAGGAGGGATTTCCCACATTACCTGTTTACATATTTTGGAATAAAAAAGTAGAGGCTGTCAATACTATTTATCTAAGAAAGACAATTCGACTAATCATTGTTTATAAAAATGTACAGATGTGTCCTCATACAGGGATGTAGTCGGCATCCTGCTGTGCGAGATGCCGACGGTCTACATACCAGCACCAAAATCCCGACAGGTCAGGATCCCGGCACCAGTATCCCGACCGTCGGCATTCCGGCACCAGTAACCCGACCGTCGGCATCCCGAAGGTAAGTATCGGGGTGTTAGGGGGTGGTTAGGGTTAGGCACTAGGGGGAGGGTTAGGATTAGGCACTGGGGAGGGAGTGTTAGGATTAGGGTGCGGGGAGGGGGAGGTTAGGTTTAGGCACTAGGGGGGGAGATTAGGTTTAGGGACCAGGGAGGGGGTGTTAGGTTTAGGGTGCGGGGAGGGGGAGGTTAGGCTTTGGCACTAGGGGGTTAGAGTTAGGCACCAGGGAGGGAGAGTTAGGGTAGGGGTTAGGGTAGGGGTTAGCGATGCGATGCGCGCGCCCGCTGGTCATTTTTGACATCTATCATTGCCTGAACAACCTGGTCAACCCGACGATAACGTCAGGTTGAGCATGTTAGGGGATGATTGATGTGCCTACACTGAATGACTGATCGTTCAGTGTAGGCACATCACAGACTGTGAAACGACTGCATGATTACAATGTCGTCATCGTTCACACACAGTCGTCAAATGGATATGTACCTTAAGTTGCAATTGGATGCAATAAATGCTGTAGCTTTATGAGACTGCACTGAATAATTTGATATGTGACACTTGTATATCTCTGAGTTACTGAGTCAGAATCTGTATACGAAGCTCTATGATGCAGCAGCCTCAGCTTTTGTCCACACCACGCTCCGTTGTGCTTTGTATACAGACTCAGTCGCACACAGATATACAAGTGTCACATATGAAATTAATCACTGCAGTCTTGTGAAGATTTTGTCACATCCGATTGTGACTAAGACATTTTCCGGTGAAAAAGACGCTCAGCACATGCCGAGTCGCATGGGATCTGGCCTCTTGATCATGCCAGTCGCCTGTCGCTATGTGGAGTATTGAGCATCAAACTTTAGTAGAAGACATTTCTATTATAAAAGTGTGGTTGCTCTGAGTATGCACAAACCAGTATCACATGCTTTCATAGAAGATATCCTTATGACAGATTCTATCTAGCAAAGGTGAGATCACAGAATTTTGTAAAATATTATCCAATACTTACTCTATGTATCATCAGTAAGGAAAAAATCATAACAAATGTTCACATTTTAAAGGTTAGTTACTGATTATTCAAAATATAGAGATCAGGCTGGTTTTGTGCATCTCTAAAGCCGGGCAAACACTCAGGGGCAGATCTATGGTAAACAATGAAGGCGCCTGCCGCCGGGCTCCAGCTCTGAAGGGGCACCTCCTCCATTGTCCACAACATGCAAATTGCTACATTACAGCGTCAGCGGCTGTGACGGGGGGGACACCAAATTATAACTTGCCTCCGGGCATCTGGGATGAATTTACGCAACTGTAAACACTTTGCAATTAATTGGCAGATTATCAATGGATTGGGATGAAATTGCCTACTATATGGCTGTGACTGATCAGAGACAATCGGAAGGTCAAGTATGAAAAATCTTCCAACATGCTCGACTGATCCGAAAATTGGTCGGCTTCTTCTGGCAGTGTATGCGCTTCCGCAGCCGACTCCCTCAGCTTTCCCTGTTTCTTCACATCTGTGAAATATCTTACAGTTTATGGCCACAATATCTGCTGGTTTCTGGCTGTCAAACAAAATGTCTGTCAGTCTGACAGACACTTTATCTGACAATATATGCCCAGCTTTAGCCTATTTGACTATACATTCACACATTCACATTCTCAAATTAATGAAACAGGAAGGATGTCAACCAAAACAACTTCCACCTTTTTTCTAAATACAGTGCAGCACCTGTTTTCAGAACTGTTCTGATTAATAGAACTTTGAGAAGCTGATTTATCAACGAGTTTTATCACTCATAAAGAGTGATAAAACTTGTTGCATATGATAATTGGCGCTCCAGCCAATCAGCTCCTTAGTGTCATCTGTTTGAAAAATGACAATTGGGAGCTGATTGGCTGGCACACCATTTATCAAACGCAACAAGTTTTAACACTCATTGTGATTGATAAAACTCGTTGATAAAATGAGGCCCTAAATTGGGTGAAAGCTATATTCTTAAATGGGCTTACCCATACTTGCCAGCTCTCCCTGATTGCTAATATTTCAGGGAGTCTCCCTGACAATCTCCCTTACTCCCTGAAAAGTCTATCAATTTTCCTGATTGCATCTAACCCCTGTTCCGAAACTGTTATATATAAAGTAAAACAGAGATATATGCATTCAAATGGTACAATGGGGTCTATTTACTAAGCCTTGAATGGAGCTAAAGTGGAAGGAGTTGAAGTCCCAACCAACCAGCTCCTAACTGTCATTTTTCAAACACAGTCTGTGACATGGCTTAGTAAATAGATCCCAATGATCCCTATGGTTACATGTAACCAAAAATTAAACCATTTCTCAAACACAGCAGCACAGGAATGCTGCAACTCCACCTACATTTACACTCCCCTGAGACTGGGTTCAGGTGCTGTCTCACGCTGCGGCCAAATCGAACTCCGCAAACTGCTAGATGCGACAAGACCACACACTCGAGCGAAGGAAATGCTGTGGCCTTTTGCAGAACATTCTATAATTTTTTAATTTCTGATTAAGTTTAACATGGTTTTTAACTTATAATGCGGTCACCCTTTTCTTTTTTCCCACCTGGATATTATACTTCCGCTACTTGCACACACTGCCAGATGTATCCTACACAATGCGCCCCAGATGGCTGCCTCGAATGGGTTCTTTCTTGGGCAGGATGAACAAATATGTGGATCTATTCAGTCAGTGCATTTCATATTTCAATGTTTGTCACCCGTATATGTCATGTCAAACTGCAGCACTGTTTGCTGTATTTGCTCTTCCCTGTTTTTAAAATGTACTTCCACCCCACTGTGTAATATACTGGTGTGCTATACCTCCACTGTATGCTATACTGGTGTGCTATACCTCCACTGTATGCTATACTGGTGTGCTATACCTCCACTGTATGATATACTGGTGTGCTATACCTCCATTGTATGATATACTGGTGTGCTATACCTCCACTGTATTCTATACTGGTGTGCTATACCTCCACTGTATGCTATACTGGTGTGCTGTACCTCCACTGTATGATATACTGGTGTGCTATACCTCCACTGAAGTGCATCCTCCATGGGCAGGATGTACTTTACGTGGATCTATTCACACAGGGTATATCATACTGCCACACATGTCACTTTTCCCATATATGCCTTGAGTCCTTGCATGGTTCATTACCCACAGTGCACCCTTAGTAGTGTGCCCATCATACCTGACTCACCTGGTACACTCGTGGATGGGATGAAAAATACATGGACCTGACTATTATGTTGGGACCCTACTCCTAGCATCAGGACACTGCAACCACCCATTTTGTGTCATCTCTTCTAGGCGTAACCTATTCCACCCAGGGTAATCCTACATAGTGCGCCCAAGACGGCTGCCTCATCTGGCACCCATCATGGGAGGAATATATAACCCATGAAAGTTGTTTCCCAAAAGTCTGCACCAACCCTGCAATATGCTTATTGTGCTCTCTAGGTTTCGGTTGATTTTAATTATCTCTGTGTGGTTTTCTAATTTTTTGCAACACCAAATCCTTGTACAATGTACCATGTTTTCTGATGTCTCCAAAGCAACCTTGAGTCCTAAGGGAGAAAAGCGCTATATAAATAAAATTATTATTATATGCGCCTTCCTCCCCATCTACCCCATCTGTGTCTCACCTGTTTGTCTGCCCGTCCCCTTTAGAATGTAAGCTCTTATGAGCAGGGCCCTCTACCCTCTTGTGCTTCTCCTTACTTTACGTTCATCTACTTCTTATGGTGCGTATGCGTACACACTAGACGATATGCTCCCTGAGCGATATCGTCTAGTGTGTCCCCGGCAGGGTGTGCTCAATGTCGTTCATGACATTGAGCACACCCGCTGAATGATATCATTAACGATATCGTTCAGCGCCGGGCTCTCTTCCCCCATTCCCCAACATGCAGCAACCTGACGACATTGTCAGGTTGGCCTGCATGTTAACCCGATGAACGATGATGACGAACGACCCGCGGGAACGCGCGTCGTTGTTATCGTTCATCTTTTTGTGATAAAAATGGGCGATAAACTGAACGATAACGATATCGTTATCGTTCAGTCGTCCACTTTAATCGCCCAGTGTGTACCCACCATTACTCCCCACTAGGCCACCTAACACTTGGTTGCTTAAGCTCTGCTGTTTATGTGGGTGTTGTGGTCGCTAATGTAGCAATATATATTTTCCATGTTCTTGTCTTGCATTCTATTGTATTGTACTGTAAGTCTTTAGTCACATATTTGTTTATAAATTATGTAAGGCGCTGCGGAACACTTGTGGCGCCATATAAATAAATGATAACAATAATAATGTATTTTCTGAAAGTATCAGTGTGTTTTCATCACCAAGTAGATCTTACTAACTGCTTTGGGGCTCATTTACATTTGGATGTAAGTAAATTTTATGACACGCCTCTCAGATGTAGCTGTACACGCCCACTTTACCACTGCGCACATAGGTGTTGTTTACACAATCTCCCTGAAATGCTTTTTCAAAACTAGGCAAGTATGGGCTTACTCTGTAGCATAGATTATGTCACTGCTGGATCCCTGTTGATTGAGTCATTACTGCAGATTTATTGGATTTAGGCAATTTTAAAGAATTAGCTGGTGTATTTCAGGAAGCTTAAGCATACACCCTATATTCTGGATATGTAGAAAGGATGTGTATGTCACAAAAGATTTATTTTATTCTTTGCCATTGCAGATTTTGGGGTGAATGATTTTTTTCTATATATATATTTATTACTTTTTCCTTCATTATATGCATTCAAGAAGTGAGTAGTCTTATACTTCAATACCTTGATCACTGAATTGTTACTTCAGGATGTGATTAGGACTGATTCCCCAACCCAATCGGCTTCCCGATTGTCTAATCCCTGCAAGGTACTAATGACAGACATCGAAATCTAGATGCCTGTCATTAGACCTACCCCGGGAGCCTGACGACTGGCATACCAAACGAAGGTAAGCCGGGCGCGGACAGCCGTGGGGGGGAGGGTTAGGTTTTAGGGCTCCCGGGAGACCTAAGGGTTAGGCACCCCCCCGGGTGGGTTAGGGTTAGGCTAGAGGAAGGGGGGGTTAGGGTTAGGCACCCCAGTGGGGGGTTAGTGTTAGGCACCCCCCCAGGAGACTTATGGTTAGGCTGCGGGGAAGGAGGTGGTTAGGTTTAGGCACTTAGAAGAGGGTTAGGGTTAGGCACTTGGGTGGGAGGTTGGGTTAGGCACCCCTAAAGGAGGCTTAGGGTTAGGTGGGGGAGTAAGGTTAGCGATACTTATCTTAATTAACGATCAGGATCTTCACCCCTGCCGGGCTGCCTCTGTCAGGATTCCGAAACAACATGTCTATTATTTCAAGTAACAAGTGCAAGGAGAGAATTACTCCACAGTTTGCACCATATTGATAGAAAAAAAGGATGGAAAAAAAGAATGCAAATCTCCAGCTAGATTAAGATTGCACTCCAGTTATAAATATAGGAAGGATAAGAGGAATCATCTGCATCTGTTGATGATATTCCCTAATGATATGGATCTGGTCTTTACATTGCTCTTCAGATGAATGCGGCGGAGGGCATGGGAGGGTAATGGGGGGGGGTTGGTGATGGCTGGGGGTACTGCTAGCCGGTGTTGGTGCATGCACAAAGGCACAGTCACTGTATTTTTGTGAAAAATACAGTGAACAGTGTACGGTGGGGATTCGCAGGGACAGAGCTTTGTCTCTGCTTGAGAATGTTGATACATTCTAGTGATAATTCCTAAATTCACAAGGCGAATTTAGGTGAAATTATCACACTACAATCCACATTTGAAATGCGGATTGTAGTAAATAGGGCCTATGTCAGTATCGTACTTAATGCTGTAATGTATACTTGTTTACTGTGCATTTCATCTTGTTTACTAGAGATAAGCGGTTCGGTTTTGCTAAAAACCAAACACACCCGAACTTTGGGTTTCCGAGTTCAACCAAGCCCTGACTCGGGTCTTCTCACCAAGGCCCTGATTCAGAGCCGGACACTCTGAACAGAGCGCTCGCTCTGAATCAGGGCCCACCTCCATAAATATGGAGCGTCCTCCTGGACGCTCGTATAGCTGTGGGTCACCACCCACAGCATATACGAGCGTGCAGGATGATGGTCGCGATGGTCTTGACCATCGCGACCATCGCCACTGCGTGCAGAAGCCTGCGGTTGAGTTTCTCAACCGCAAGGCCCGGAGTGATTTTGGCTCTATCAGAGCCAAAATCACTCCCACTGACATCACTAGTGATGTCAGTGGGGCCGGCTTCTGACGGTAGGCGTTCCCTTGGGAACGCCTCCGTCTGGGAGGCACGCCCACCAAAGGGGGCGTGCTGTCAATCAACATCGACAGCACGCCCCCTTTGATCAGACACTACGAGCGAAGGAAAGTCCTTCGCTCATTGCGTCTCACGCATGCGCAGTGCAGACCATCGACCCACTTGCGAGCGGACAGCCGCTCGCGAGTGGGTCTGAATCAGGCCCCAAGTTTGCAACTCGATCTAAAAACTGTTTTTCTTGTATTTTTGATTGCATTTAAGTCCCTCCCTCGTTATTTCAGGTGCTGTGAGGGGGTCAAAATTTACTGGAAATGACAGGAAATTAATGTTAGTGAAGTTAATAATACTATAGGAACAGAAGCAGGTCTAAGTTACATGATTTTAGCTGTTTTTATTTTTCAATTTTAAAGAAAAACAAAACCGAATCTGTACCAAAACACTTGAGGGTGATTTTGCCAAAACCAAAACACTACGATGTTTTAGGACCAAAACTAAAACACTGGGGTCTGTGCACATCTCCACTGTTTGATGAAAATGTTTAGATGTGTTCATTGGAAGCCTCTAAATAATTATATTTCAATGCTAAATGTCTTAATGTTCATCAGTAATTAGTTTGATATGATAAATGCTCTACTTGCTGGGGCCCACCTAATTATGGGGAGACACGTCATTTTTATAGATGTGCATTAGGTTCTTTTTTTATCTTTAGTTCCCTTTACTTTTGACTTTCTGATTTGCTTTTGTGCAGAATTTTGGTATCTATTTTTATTTGTTTATTTGTGGGTGGGGTTCAGTGGTGGATGATTAGTGGCCTCAGATTTACATCCTACATGTGTAATAAACTAAAGGGTAATAATGGGCAAACTGAAAATATGCTCACTCAATGTAAGGGGTAACCATTCTCCCATAAAAAGGATTAGGATAATTTCTTATAAAAAGGATTAGAATAATTTCTTATCTAAAAATGGGGAAAACATAACTTTTCTACAGGAAACATACCTACTAAGTAAGGAACATGAAGAGTTACTTGGTTATACATCCAAATTATGTGGCAGAACTATTCAATTTATAAAGTCAATTTAAAACCACAGCCTGTTTTGGCAAGGCAGAAGGTGCACCGTACTGGGGACTCAGGAGTCTGCCGATGATATGGTTAAGGGAAGAGGGCACAAGGGGCCGGCTGCTGGGCGATCAGATCACTAGAGTGATCTGCAGCCACTGTAGACTCTCCAAGATAGAATTCACTGTCCCCAGCCTCATAATTTGCACTTAATATACAGTAAATACTGGAGATAATCTACAATGTGCAGAATGTCCCATGCATTGTGCTGAATCAGCTCTATCCCCATTGTGCACCTTGATTTGCTTAAGTGCGCCTACAGTA
The DNA here is from genome assembly GCA_031769625.1 of Taudactylus pleione. NCBI lineage: Eukaryota > Metazoa > Chordata > Amphibia > Anura > Myobatrachidae > Taudactylus > Taudactylus pleione. The sequence continues at coordinate 27,226,992 of JAUIMM010000085.1, forward strand.
GTTGTTTGGCAAGAGTTATGGATCTGTGAAGCAAGGTGAGAAAGGTATGGGGGCAGGGGTTTAGACAGGCCGACAGGACGATTTAAAAGGAGTGGACCTTCAATAAAATTACTTGAACTTGACACCAGCTTTGAACTTATATTATACTTTTAATGGACCTGTTTGTACTACATTGCTACTTAATAAAAATCTTCACATATACAATGTTGTGACATACTGTACAATAAAGACAATCCCAATGTCCCTCAGCTCTCATATTTCATTTCAGCCATAAATATGAAAACTGAAATACTTCAGTGAAAATCGTAGCAGTACTTAAGTTGTAGGAGATTAATAGTTACGCTGGCATAGTTTATCTCTTCAGGTTTTTCTCCACAAACTGAGGTGCACTTTTGTCTCGTGTAGGCATCTCCTAAAAGGTAATAAGTTGCCTAGGCGAACCATCCTTGTAAAATAAAACAAAGGTATTTTATTTTGCACATTGATGTTAGGTAAATGTGTTTAGTTTTGCTTTAACTGCTCTGTTTTACATATATTGCTATATGACCAGTATGACCAGTAATATTTACCTTCTATGGAAGAGGCGTGACCTCAAAACCAGCAGAATTTTAATGTATAAACAGGGGTCCACAGATAGTTATATACTGTTTATTTTATCCGTAATAATAACTAAACTGTTTTATGGACAAAAAATTGTCAAGTAATGTTAGCATCATTTTGAATGAATCTCAAAATCCATTTATGTATTCATTTTGCTTGAGCCAGCTATTCCAAACAATTCCCACATGTAATTATCAACCCATCATAAATGCATTTCTACAGGTTTACAAAATCTAAAGGAGAACAGGGAGACAGATTTGTGTAATGTATGGAAAAAAGAAGCTAGTTAGTAATCTTTTCAGTTCATCCCATTTAATATTATATTCTTCTGTACATAAATCAATGGTTTCAGATTACAGATGATAACTGTTGGACACATTCCCAAATGTTGTTGTCCCCCTAAATTCTTTCAGGATTTGCAATTACATACTATTGTCTTATATTAGAGCTGGCAGTGCTTGATAGCATGAGTGAAACTATGTAAGTTTTAGAAGCATAAAAAAAAATATTCTTTGGCTCTCAAAACCAACTTACCAGCTGCATTCGCCATGGTGCACTGTTCCAGCCATATTGTGCTTGCTTTCAATCAATGCTGCAAAACATCTTGGCATTAAGTGAAACAGAATTTCCAAATGAGACATAGAAAAAGCAAAACAACTTTTTATTTTATCAGTTGTTGACAAGTGCGGTAGATATTGCAATACTGCTGAGTGCACAGAGCACATTTGCATGTAGAGTTTATGTATGTTATTTAACTGAAAGGTAAGGTCTTTAAACAATACCGAGAAAATTAGGTGATCATAGAGATACCTGAAGTCTGCAACAGTTTTTGTTTTGACAAATTGTGAACTGCAAATGGACATTTGATGCATTGATGGTCTGGCCCTTCAATGCATTTACATGAGCATACCTCCAAACATTTGGAGGTCTCATATTAGAATGGTGTGTGGCAAATGCACAAGTAGGTGTACCGTTTGCAGGTGCCACGTACTTTATGTGTAGAGAGAGAGTAAGAGGCAGCCCACCAAAAGAGAGAAAGTCAAAGAGGGAGAGAAAAAAAGCTAGAGAGAATAACAGAATAGAGAGAGATGGCCCATGGGATGGTGAGATTGCCGGACCAGGAGAGAAAGCGGTGGCCCACCATTACAGAAAGTCAGAGAGAGCGATGAACAAAACGCACATCAAAAATAAAAACACGTGTGCTGTCATTATGGGTTTTTTTAAATAATAGCAGTAAGTAATAGAATCTATCTCACCAAAAACAGAATTTTCACAATGTGTTATACATTTTCCAACTGAAAATAGTGTTCACTGTCTTCTATGCAAATAACTTTACTGATGAACACTTTACTATTTTATATTAAATAGAGTCAGTAACTTAATGCAGTTATATATAAAAAAAGGTGACGGGGAATGGAGAGGGCACCAGGAGGAGATAGCATGTTATCCACATTACTCTGCTGCCTAAGTGAAATAGGTCCTCTTCCACAGCCTGATGATGGTGGCGCCAGCAGACCCGCCCCCCCACATACCTCTGGAAATTAATCTAAAATAGTGGCAGCTATGAAACAATTAATGTCATGAATGCATGCCGTGCAACATTTAAAGTAAGGCAACCGTAACAGTGAGGGCCCCAACTTTCTGACCAATGGGATTATGGGGTCCATTAGAATTAGGTTTATGAGAGTCACATGAAATATAGCACTCTGAGGCTGACATAATATAATATTTACTATATTTTATTACTCACTGAATAGCACAATTTTATTATATTGGCTATCCATAATAACACTACAAAGTGTTATGAATATTCATTGTGTGGCCCTAAACAGTCACGATCCTGAACTCCAATGTGATGATTCACTTACTGTTATCGTCAATGGGTTCCCTATGAGCAGGGTTGTCTTAACAGCCGTGTGGGCCCTGGGCAAAGCAATGCACTGGGGCCCCTACCCACCCATTCACAGGAAAAAAAATTAAATGATCAATAAAATTAAACCCTCCTGCATGACCATCAGACCTCCCACACATGCAGAGAGACTCTGTCTGACTGGTCTGAAGCCGGCGGATGAAGTGAAACTGGGCCGCGGCTGCAGGGGGTAGGTTGGTGGGCCCCTACAAGCTTTGGGCCCTTGGGCAACTGCCCAACAAGCCCAATGGAAGATATGGCCCTGCCTATGAGCTGCTCTCCTGCACAATGTCGCTGGTGCTTGTGATTGGAAGAAGCTGTTCTGGTGCTGGCAGTGCCGGAGCAGGGCGACTGTGCATTCTGGCCTGGCACTCCTCACCCTGGTGCACGTGTCATCATGATATTGCAAAGTAACCACTGTGGGAGCTGCTGGGGGGCAGGAAGGTCTTAAGATGAACTGTGAAATGACCTGGTTTCTGGAGATGCTATTATTGGGCTTGGCTTCTACTATTTGACCTAGGTCTCATGCTGCAGGATCCATACATCATGTCGATGGCTAAAAGGTTGACATACAGATATACAAGTGTTGCATATTAAATTAATCAACACAGTCTCCTGGTGCGTCCTAACAGGGACATGCAGTCAGGGGAGGCCAAGCCTCCCCTGTCATACACCCTCCCCTATAATACTCTCTGTCATGCTCCAGAGTTTTGATATAAAAACTGTGTTTTTATATATGTGTGCCTCCCCAGCCATTGACCTAGCTGAATAGTTAATCAATATAATTTGCAAATCATTTTATGAAATGGGGGTATAAAACTCATAAGGTCTGTGGAAATGATTCTATTATAAGCAAAAATATAATTTGATGTTTTACTGTCAGTAGCTGCAAAATTAATATTTGCTTAAACGGTGTTAAAGGAATATAATAGAGAAGAGAAAAGGTCCCAGATTGCTTGTGAAGATTGAACTTGCTTAACCTAGGATTAGCTGTACAAGCTGTTTAGGAGGCATGCTTCAGGACTGAGGTAAGCAAGGCTGCCAGATCAAAAGCTTAAAAGTGACACTCATAATGAGCACTGCATCCCTTCAAGTTAAATCAATTTAAATATATGGGTTTTTGTTAACAAGATAAGCCAAAATATTATCTATAAACTGTAAACTAATACCTCAGTGATTCCTGCTTATCCGGAAAAATGATAGCCTGCTGATTTAACATTATTAAATTGTACCGATTTACCACAGTAATATCACCCGGCAAAGAGAGTAACCTTTAAGTCAAATGATGCTTAAGCGCCATGGGACCGGCGGCGCAGAGGGGCACCACCGGCCACTGTACCGGCCCGCCCGCCATAGTTAGCCAGTGTAGCGCCGACCGCAATGACTGCGGTCAACGCTACACATTTACACAGGACCGGCGCTAGGCTTCCAGCGCCGGTCCTGTGCTGCAGAGCTGAGCCCGTTCCCTCCCCCTGAGCGCTTGCCCAATAGTGCTAGGAGGCGGGCTCAGGCTGTGCATAACATACGCATTGCCGCCAGCGCTGGCGGCGATGCGTGTGTTAAACAGCAGCCAATAAGAGTCAGATAGACTCTCATTGACTGCTGCAGCACCCACTGCAAGAGCCGGGCTTCCGTCCGGCTCCTGCAGTGGGTAATGGGACAGACATCATGACGTCTGTCCCATAATGCTGAGCGCACCAGCCCGGGAGGACTGGCGGGCGGCGGGAGCGGTGTCACGGACCAGAGCAGCAGCAGCGTGGATTCAGGTAAGTATATTTTTATATATATTTTTTTAAAACCTGTTTGCACTACTGGGGGCACAACGGGTGAGGGGGGGTGGCTACTACTGGGGGGACCTCTACTGGGGGTGGGGGCACAACGGGGGAGGGGGGTGGCTACTACTGGGGGAACTACTGGGGTGGGGGCACAACGGGGGAGGGGTGGCTACTGGGGGCACCATTATTGGGAGGACCTCTACTGGGGGGGCTACTACTGGGGGCACTTAATCAGGAGGGGGAACCTCTACTGGGGACTACTACTTGGGGGGGGAGGAACTACCACCGGGGGCATTTTAAAAGGGGCCTACTACTAGAGGCACTGCACTGGGGGGACCACTACTGGGGGCAATAATAGGAAGGGGCACTACAGGGGGCACTGGATAGGGGGGATCACTACTGGGTGGCTGCATGAGGGGGACCACTACTGGGAAAACTGCATGGGGGGGACTACTGCTGGGGGCACTATATAAAGGGCATTGCATAGGGGGGGACTACTACTGGGGGCACTGTATAAAGGGCACTGCATAAGGGGATACCGCTACTGGGCGCACTGCATTGTGGGGACTGCTACTGGGGGCACTGCATAAGGGGGAACACTACATGGGGCACTGCATTTGGGGGGCCACTACTGGGGGTACTGAGTAAGGGGAACTAATTGGGGGCTGTATAAGGGGAACCACTACTGGGGATACTGTATAAGGGGCACTACTATTGGCCTGCATAAGAGAGACCACAACTGCATACTGGGGGTACTGTATAAGGGGTACTACTGGGGTTAAGGTGCATATGGATAGGAATGTTCAGTGTGAAAATAAAGGGGTGTGTCATGTTGACATGCCCCATTTTTAAGTGACCACGCCCATTTTTTTGTGCACATCGGGAGGTGGGGGGGGCTCCCTTTTCAAATTTGGACTGGGCTCCAATTACCCTAGTTACGCCACTGTCAGGATAGCAGTGCCACACTTCACATAGGTGCTCAAGCATCATAGGGATATGTCCAGCACATTCAGGGCCTGATTTAGATATGGACGCTATTGCAGCTGCAACTGCGTCTTTTGCCGCAGCGCAACTGTGTGTTTATGCTAATGCCGCAGCCAGTGACTTTGTACAGACACACCCACTGGCTGCGCCGCTAACACTCCACTGTGCGCATTAAAACACACCCAGGGGCATATTTATAATGTGTGCAGGGTGTGCGGTGCACACGGGCCCACCTGGTCCAGGGTGGCCCGCACCGCACACCCTGCACCCATATTATCTAAAACTTACCTCTCCAAGGTCCTGCATCAGGTCTCTCAGCACTGCTCAAAAAGCCGGAAAATGGCTGCCACAGCCATTTTTCCGGCGTTTTATGTATGCGCTGTGAGGAAATTGCCAGAAAAATCGTGGCCGTGCCATTTTCATGGCGATCTGCACATGCACAGTAGACTCTGGGCACACTCTAGTGCCCAGAGTCTACTAATTCTGCGGTGGCCGGCCAGCTGCATCATTCAGCTGCCGGCTGCCGGGGTGAGAGGAGGGGGGCCGTGACGGGGGATGCACACGGGCCCCCTCCTCTCTAAAGTCGCCCCTGAACACACCATCAGCTGCACATCGGTCTGAACTTCATCTAAACATTGCAACTGCGGCAAACAATACAGTTGCTGACCACGACAGCGAGTCTCCCACGTCTGGCTAGCCAACCCACTGTTACCATCCAGAAACACTCACTGAAATATCCTCACTCTGCATCCAAATCCGTTCTCATCGGGAAGCATATACAGACTGAAAACATTGGACGCTTGCGTGCGGCATCAATGCTGCGTCCAGCTCCGAATCAGGCCCTCACTGTGCTGTGCATTCAGAATTGTGAACGACCCCCCCACAGCTGGTTCTCTCCCACACAAAGCCTATTCACCACTTCCAAATCGGGATTGTCTCACTGAAATTGGGACACTTTAGAGGTATGATTTAAATACATATTGGAAATAAATAATACAATTGCGAAACAATTAAAATACAGTATAACTGTACACGGCCGGTGATTCAGATAAAATACATAAACCGTATATCGATAATAATGGATTAGTTATCTCAATGTTAGTACCAATCCATATGAAGAAAACAATTCTGTGATTAGTCCAATAATAATTTGGCATACAAATAATATTTTTTAATGCACATTGTAGATAGGTCCAGCTCACACAGAGTGTATTAGTAGAAACTATTAGTAGTTAGGAAGTAGCTTGTTAGCTTTACTTATGGAACTTATTAAGTTTTTTGATGTCCCAGTGGATAAATCCGTACATCAGTAAACATACTGTATAGGGAGAGAAGATTTCATACATATTTTGGAGATCGGCAAAGCGGCCGGGGAGAGCTGAGAAGTGGGAGCCGGATGGGGGAACGGTAGCTGCCAGAGAAGCATCAATGACGGACAGCAAAGAATAGCAGGAAGAGAACGCCTCTTCTCTGCTCTTCTCCATGTGTGCAGGTAAGAAGGCACATACAGTAACACTACTCTAGAGATGGTGTTATTTTTCTCATAGGAGATTAAGGGGCCTATTCATCATATGATAAGTGGCCCGGTAACCATGGGGAAATGCTAGTTTCTGCATATTTAGGTTACCGGACTATTCATCATCAGGGGTCTGATAGGACCCCCTGATATTCAGCAAACTCCGAAAACTGAAAGATTTCGGAGTTTCGACGATTGGAAGCAGGTAAGTAACTTAGCTACAGAAGTAGCTGCGATACTAACCATGGGCACAGCTGCTTTTCGGAGCAGCTGTCCCCTCACCGGAGCAATGATGAATTGCTCCAGTGTCACGTTTCCCCCGTTGTGAGTTGGATGCTTAAGTATTCATCGCAGCAAGTTCAATACTTCATCATCGGAGGCCATACGGCCTTCGATGATGAATAGGCCCCTAATTAATCTTCGCTTCTCTAATCTGTATAAATACCATTCCTGCACAGCCCCCATTAAATCTAGTGGGGGCTCTCTGGAATGTGACAGGAGAAATGAAAAGGCAGACACACTTTTCATGTAACTAACTACAGAGAAAACAAAAGTATTGCTTTCTCCAGCTAAAATGCTAGAAAAGCCATTTTTTTTTTAAATAGACCCCTTATTTTTATATCGGACTGAAGCAGGTTGTCTTGCAGCATCTCCCTGTGTTTTGCACCATCCATTGGTCCTTCAATTTTACAAGCTCCCCAGCCTTGTTGAGGAAAACCATCCCCACAAAATGATGTTGCCACGCTCATTCTTTACTGTTGGGATGGTGTTTACTGAGAAATGGACATAAGGGGTCATTCAGACCCACTCGCAAGCGGCAGTACGCTCGCAAGTGGGTCGATGTTCACCACTGCGCATGTGCACGATGGAGGGAGCTCCATCGTGCGCATGCGCGAGACCCGGACTGCGACAGCCAAGCTGTCGCTCCGGGTCTCGCACCAAAGGGGGCGTGCTGTCGATGTTGATTGACAGCACGCCCCCTTTGGTGGGCGTGCCGGGGGCGTGCCTGCCAGATGGAGGCGTTCCCATGGGAACGCCTACCGTCTGAAGCCGGCCCCACTGACATCACTAGTGATGTCAGTGGGAGTGATTTTGGCTCCCTCGCAAGTCCGATGGTCGCGATGGTCAAGACCATCGCGACCATCTTTTTGGACGCTCGTATATGCTGTGGGTGGTCACCCACAGCTATACGAGCGTCCAGGAGGACGCTCCATTTTAATGGAGGAGGGCCCTGATTCAGAGCGAGCGCTCTGGTCAGAGCGTCCGGCTCTGAATCAGGCCCATAGTGTTTTGAATTGGGACCAAAATGCTCTAATTTTGTTCTCATCTGACCACAAAAACCTTATCTCACAATTTTCAATGGGTCACCCTAATATTTTTTTTTTTTTGCAAAATCCAGATGTCCATTGATTTATCTTCAGAAATGGCTTCTTTCTAGCCACCCTCTCACACAGGCTAGTTGTATGCAGAACATGGTTGACTGCCTGCACCTTCACTCCAGTCTCAAACATTGAACTCTGTAGCTCCCACAAAGTGATAGTTGGCCTCCCTGTGGCTTCCCTCACAAGCCTCCTTCTTGCTCTGATGCTGAGGGGTCTATTACTAAGCCTTGGATGGACATAAAGTGGATGGAGATAACATCTCCTATTATTTTTCAAACACAGCCTGTGACATGACAGGAGCTGATTGGTTGGGACTTTATCTCTGTTCACTCTATCTCCATCCAAGACTTAGTAAATAGACCCCTGAGTTTTGAGGGACAGCCTTGTCTAGACAGTGCCAGAGTGGTATGATGCAGCTTCCGTCTCCTCATAATTGATCCTGCAATGCTACCTGGGATACCCACATACTAGGACATTATTTTGAAGTCTTTTCCTATCTTTTGCATATACAGTAGCTTTAGTTTTCATTTTCTTAGAGTGTTCTTTGGTTTTCATTTTCACAAGTTTCCTTCAGATTCACAGTATGACCAATTTTATTTCAATTCGAGGGTCTTTTAAGCATAAACGCTGATCTTTTTTAGAGGTAGAATATAATTGAAAGTCAAGTGTTATTGCAATGTCTTTCATGCCTGTAAACTTGGAGTTTATACTACACAGGGGTTAAATACTTATGCATACAATTTTTTTATCTGCAAAGAAATATGATGATTGAAAAATGTAAAAGTGTATCTCACTTGGCCTATATAAATCTAATGCAATAAAATAGTTTTTACAATATGTTACATAACACATTCCCCCCCCCTCCCAAACAATGTGACATTTACTTGCATAGACTTAATATGTAAACATGTTGCCCAGTTGCACAGAGATATCTTGATGGCATGAAAATAGTTTTAATCAGGAAGGGCCAAAAAATAGATGGATTCTAGGTTTACTTTGACAATTGTCTAGTCATTAACTAATTAATTCATACATTTGTACAGTCTGTCCAGAAATGTTTATTGAATCAATTAATTAGTGCAAGTTTCTGGCTCCCTTTTGTTTTTCTAGATTGTATTTATATGAATACAATTTTGTAATACGATTTATCTATTTAGACTGAGTTGCTTATTTACATTGCTCTTGGATGTGACATAGATCAGCTTTAATATGTACTTTGGTTACACAGTGCCTAGGTGATGTAAGGCTTAGCAGAAGTACACCAAAAGAATCCAGAACAATTAATGTCTACATTTAAAAAGAACATGTAGTACCAAAACAATAAAAAGTTTTATGAAAGTGGAAATCCTCTATAAACAAGAAGGTAAATACATTGTATAATTTACTGAAAAAAATGAATCTTAGAAGAAATTATATAAATAGTTATTAAAATGGGAACTCCTTCAAAGAACAGCACGGCTGACATCTGTTGCGTGACAGTACGCTAGCAAAACTATCTTGCCTATTAATCATAGAATTATACTGTATGCCTTAACACTTGTCCTGTTGCCGTCACAGTGAATGACTTAAAACTAGAATGATCTTGTTATCATGCAAGATTCTTTACATTACATTAAGGCATTGTTCATAACGATTAAATATGCCTTTGTAAATTTAATTAGTACTTTCTGATTCCAGAGTACATAACCAAAGTTGCCAATTATCAATAATTTACAGTAATTTTCCCAGGTTTTATCCCTGGTGATGTTGTAATTTTCCAATATTGACTAATGTCACAGTGCAATGATTTATATTTAAAATGCAATCCATTTATTTGTAACCAAGCTCAGTAAACATGTAATTATGTGTAGTGTTGTGCACCAAGACATGTCCATACGTACATAACATCCTTAGCCTGCTTAGCTATAAAGGACATGATTTAGAGGTGGAGCATGCTAATGCTACAGCCAATGGGCTGTCTACTGTGACACCCATTAGCTGCGGCTATAGGGCCTGATTCAGCAAGGATTGCGATCGTGTTAGCAATCACGCACGCAGTTCTGCTGTGAAAGTTTGCTAATAATTGCTATTGCAAAGCACTCTCACTGACAACATGTAGACGCTCACTTCCCCTCTCGCACATCCGTAATACCTTGCAATCCAGCCAAAACATCGGTAACATCGAAGTACATTGGAGCCACTTGCACATTTAAGGCAGGTCTGACCCTACAACTAAAATGCTAACTTTCCTGCACGCAATAACAGCTGAAGCTGCGTTTGCCATCACAGTGGATAATCTGTGCACGCCCTCCAATGGTTCAAACTAGGGGTGTGCACCGGCCACGTTTTGTGTTTTGGTTTTGGATCTGGATCTTTCTTCGTGTTTTGGATCTGGATTGGTTTTGCCAAAACCACCCTTCCGTGTTTTGGGTTCTGGGTTTTGTGTTTTGGATCTGTATTTTTTTGAAAAAAAGCATAAAACAGCTTAAATCACAGAATTTGTGGGTTTTTCTGCTCCTATGCAATTATTAACCTCAATAACCTTCATTTCCACTCATTTCCAGTCTATTCTGAACACCTCACACCTCACAATATTGTTTTTATGGCCAAAAGATTGCACCGAGGGGAAATATCAAACTACAATCTGCATTGTAATGCAGATTGTAGTAAATAGGGCCCTTTGTCTTAAAACTTCCCCATCTTTGTCTGTTTGCACTTCATCAGACACTTGCCCTATACTCTGTATATAAACATGATATGTCATTCTAACTTGAGTTGTAACCTTTCTAGAAGGGCCCATAGGGTCCTATTTATTAAGCTAACAGTTGTCATGAATCTGAGTGTAATCACTTACATCCTTGATTTACCTTAGTACCTTGAAAGTTTGCACTGATTTCCTATAAAGTTAGCTATTAAATGTATTACCTTTTTATTCACTGCAGTTTTGTTCTGTGATTTTTAAAAGTGCTTTATTCTCACATTTATCTTGTGGCTCACATGGAACCATATATTATTTCACCTATTTTTGTCTGTATCCTGCATGTCAGTCTGGCATGTTTCTGCTAAATACTAGAACTTGTAAAGCTTCATCAGGACTGTAGGACTGTTGCAGTACTACAGAGTAAAAGTGGTATTGCAGGCAGGGCCAGATTAACAATGGGGCGGATGGAGCTACAGCTCCAGGCCTCCAAATAAAAATAGGCCCATCAACATGACAGAATGATTACCAGCTGCCTAACTGGCCATAAATTTTAAGTATTTAAATAGCTTTTCTAGTCCCCCGTCCCCCCCAATAAAACAAAATTATGCAATTTTTCTATTTCTATGTAGTTAGGGAGACATTGTGGTCATAGTTTAGGGGGTGTATACACCAAGGTGACTCTGACCACAGCCACACAGCACCGTTCATAGCTCTTCCCGTTCTCAGTATAGGCCCTTGAACATTTTCAGCTCCAGGCCCACGTGGACCTTAATCGGGCCCTGATTGCATGTAGAGGTAGTCCAAGGCCACGCCGCATACTTGATGATGTTCAGCTTCCTCCTTCCGGAAGGGAGCTAAATGTCTGCATACAGCGTGGGGCATGTTCAGGTGATGATAAAGTATTGGGGGTGGGGCCGTGGTCCGGATGGGTCGGTGGGCGCCGGGAGGCTTGCCTGCCTTTCCGGGGGGCGGGAGCAGCACCCGATATTCGGGAGGCTCCTGGACAAATTGGGAGGGTAGGCAAGCCTGCCATACAAGAAAAAGAAAAAAAGCAGTTGGCGCTGATACACTGGATGTAGACTAAATGAGATATGGTCAACTTAGCAGCTGTTCAACAGTGGAATACTGCAAGTCCACAAAAGGAAAGAAAGAAAAAAACAACTACGATATTGATTTAAACTGTGCTTTGGTGACTATATCACACACAAACTGCAAACACAATTATATAACATTATTTATTGTAAAAATGTTTCAATAACACACATAATATACATAAAAACTTGTTCTTGTTTAAGAACAAAAACTCCACAAATAAGCAGCAATCTTTCATTGAGTTATATTGTAACCCTTATTCAAAGGTATCTCTTTCATGGAATCCTGGGATACAATGTCCCAAAGAGCAATAGATAAACACAGTCCTGACTGTTATAGACAGTATCCACACTGTTCACTCCACAATAAAGTGAAATACTGAAAAAGTACCAAGATTGGGTGTCAATATCTGTGCCCCGATGGCAAAATATCTTACCACTCCGTTAGTTTAAGAAAAAGTCTCCGCTGGTCCGTATACACCATACGCCGGAGTCTATGTGACGGACTTGCGTCCTTGCTAGCCTCCTGGATGAGACCGGAGTCTCTACCCTGGAGGACACAGGGGATGCTGGATGTTGTAGCAGTTAAGGTATAGATACCAATGGCTATAACATCAATGGATGGTAGAAGCGGACTTCCTTAAAGGGTCCCCGTGTGGAGCAGCTTGTAGATCGATTACTGCGGGTGATTTCTGTGGTATTAGCAATGAGTAATAGTAAAACAAACCAGGCTGTGCAATAGCAGTCTTCCTAACATGTTTCTTTACACCAAGTAATTTCATCAGAGGATGTTGGACTGCTGACAAGGTGGGACTATTTAACGCCATCCTTAATTGGTAGATTGGTTATACTCAGCTCTTAATCATTAATCAATTACAAATGTGTCTGCAGTTTGAAAAAAATTCCAAAAAGATTTGCAATAGAAAATGTCACTTTATAAACAATATTTTGAACAACATTTTAATTTGCTTTACCGAGAGACTCAATCAACAATAAAACTAATATCGCTCAATAAATAAATCTTAAAATAAAGATAAAAATGATTAAAGAATAGCTTCCTATATATATATATATACACATATACAGATGCTTGTATCCTGGCGCACATATTAGTGTACACTCACTTTAAAAAATGATATATGTGGTAAAGACATATAAAAAAATTATAAGAAATACTAAAAGAGAATGTTATTTAAAAAGTATCAATATTTCAAGATTCTAGATAAGAAATGTCCCAGCATATCATACCAAATCAATAATAATACGCGGAACAGAGAATCATATCTTCATGTAACGAAAGAAACACAGGATTTTTGATGAATCAACTTAAAATATAAAAAAGCTATTTACTCAAACTATTATTTAGTATAGAGAGAGTTAAAGGGGATAGAAGAAGATAAAACTTAAGCAAGGATACCTCAAATAACCTATAACTAAAACTAATCTCCCATTAAAAATCTATTTCAATGAAGTGATTAAACCCTTCGGGGGATAAAGTTCTTAAAGTATAGATCCAATAATTCTCTCGTATGCATAATTTTCTATATCTATCCCCGCCCCTATCCGTCGGTTTTATAGCTTCGTTTCCTGTAATCTTTAGACCTATCACATGGTTCTGATGTACACACCGATCTCCCTACAGTACATCCCACACACCACCACCAACTCCCTCACCTAGGGGCTGCTACATGCAGATATACTTCCCAGGGTTCTGCCAATTCTATATACCGAACTGGAAAATCATTTTAGTTTGCCAAATTAAGATAGTGGCAGAGGGGGTTGTTAGCTGGAGGAGCAATCAAAAGCCTGGTTGGCAAACTAAATTAATTTGCTTGTTCTGCAGTACCTTAACTTAGTTTTAGGAAATAATGGACAATCCCACGTAGGAAAAGTTACTTTCTTTATTAGTCATGTAGACATACTTATGTATGGTTTTAAGACCATAAAGTACAATACTCCACTCCTTGAGACAACTCATATATGAACACCTATTAACACCAAAGTAATGGTAGTATTTTAACATACAGACAGTAACATGGAATAATACTAATATGTGGATGCATAATTCTATTGTAGACTATACAAATGATTTTAGATGAATAATAATTGAATACACTTGCACTAGGGTTGCCGACATTCTGGATGCCTCTTCCGGGAGGGAGCTGCCAGAGTGGCATAGCAGGAGGCATGACCGGACAGCTTACCTGGCATTTGTGGGTGGAGCGGGGCGTGGTCACGCAATCACGTAATGTGGCCCCGCCCCCGCTACACAATGCTAATATTACCAGCATTGTGAAGCAGGGGACTGGGTCAAAATTATGCGATCCAGCATGAATTGTGTCACCTACCCCCATGCTGAGGGGGATTCCCTTGTAACCGTGGGGGGGGGGGGCGGAGGGAGGCTTGCCTGCCTTTCCGGGGGGCCGGGAGCGACACACGATTTTCGGGAGGTTCCCGGCCAGATCGGGAGGGTAGGCAAGTATGACTTGCACAAAGAAGAACCACAGGTATTAAAAAGGTTATACTGCGCTGTTAAACATTTTGTTCCCAGTATTGTACGTATTTGATTTTTAGTGTTTTATGACTGGGAAAAAGACAACACAGTGAAAAATTTAGTCAGATGTTCTGTTTGCAATTACAGAAATTCTTATATAAGCAGTACACGGGTTGGGTATGAAATCCCAGCGGCTAAATAGCCGCCGGGTAAAATGCTGATGCTGGAAGCCAGAACATGCATAATCCCGACTGAGCATGCAAGTCCCCTAACCCTACGCTTCTCCCCCCAATAAACCTAAACCTCTCCGGGGTGGTGCCTAACACTAAGTCCCCCCATGGGTGCCTAACCCTACTCTTCTCCCCCCAATAACCCTAATCCTCCCTTAGGGGCGCCTAATCCTAACCCCCCCCTTCCTCTAGCCTAACCCTAAACCTCCCCCGGGGTGGTGCCTAACACTAAGTCCCCCCATGGGTGCCTAACCCTACGCTTCTCCCCCCAATAACCCTAACCCTCCCTTAGGGGCGCCTAATTCTAACCTTCCCCTTCCTCTAGCCTAACCCTAAACCTCCCCGGGGGGGCCTAACACTAAGCCTAAACCTAACTAATTGAATTATGAAAATGTTTATTAAAGAAAAGAATTAGCTCTTTAAAACCCATACTCTTTACCATTTATAGCCCAGTCACTGTACCATCTGCCATGTTAGGTACTGAGGTTTATATTTATAATATGCAACAATAAGGTTGATTTTATATCACCACATATCGCTGTGATAGAAAATCTTTTTTTACCACAGTTTATTAAGATAAGTTCTCAGACACAAAAGGCTAGACTTGTCACTTTGCCAGTCATTACTTTGCTGTTCTATACATTAGCACCACTACACTGGAGTAATAAAGCAAATATTGTAATAATCAAGCATTTTTATAAATGGGCTCTGCTTTCGACACTAAGATTAGTGTTCCTTCTAGCACTCTGCACCTGTCACACCCCATGCAGTTCCTCTTTCCTGTCTGGGGTGTCGCTATCTACTCTGGTGCTTCTGGCACACTCAGCTGATTCAACAAACCGCTGATATACATATCAAAGTGTGCTAGAAGCACCAGAGCAGAGAGCGACACCCCAGGCAGGAAAGAGGAATTGCACGGGTTGTGACAGGTGCAGGGTACTAGAATTAACCCTATAAGATTGATAGCTGGGTTTCCTCTGTATTATAGATATATTTGCAGTTTAATCACTAATAGTGAATACGTTTGTTGTGTTTGGTTGCCTTGTGTAAACTAATTCAGTTGTGGTGAAGCCGAGGGTAATCAGCTTTTACTAATTATCATTATTGTCACATGTAATTGCTGAGATCCTGTCTATTGCTGTTAGTGAGCAATCCATTGGAAAGGAGCCTGCTCCCCAGTAGAGTACACCAAATTTCTGGGGTGTCAGACAAGAGGAGGAAGAGAGGAATCCGCTATTTGCTCATGACTGTCTGAGCCTCCCCAATGCCATGTTGGCCTGCATATCCCCCTCACTGTTACCTCTGCATTGTAAAGACACCTGAGTCTTTCAAGACCTGGAGTTTCTTCAGCTTGGACGAGAGAAATGGCTAGCGTCTTAGTGGATGCCGAGGCCTGATTTTCCAGAGTGACCATAATTGATGGCTCACAGAAAGAAGGAATGTGCTGGAGAGGAGACAAACTTGGATCCTTAAAGCACTAGGGTATTCCCATACCCGTCAGAGCACTATGCAGGGGACTGGTTTGCCTAACAAGTTATTCTTTGGTGTAAAATAATTGATTTTTTTACGAATTTCCATATTTACCAGAAATTAAAAATATATGGAAAGAACATTTGTTCAATACCGAAAATTAAGTTTAGTGAATGTTCAGTTGAATACGCTACATTAAACAGTAATATATACACTTTAGGGTTACCGTAATTTACAAACATGCTGAGTGAACATTATTACTGTAAGTGTTACAGAGAACCATCAACTACATCACGAAAATTGTAAGTGAAGTATAGGTCTTTCTTGCACATGGCACATTGCCCAGAATACTGTAACAAAGCATTTAACAATGTTAAACGTGTCAAAATTCTCAGACAGTTACTATAGAAACAACAACCAGAAAAACTAGCATACAATATTGGATCTTAGAGAGGCTGAAAATCATTAATTGCCAAATACATAGCACAAATACATATTCTAACAGCATTTTCAGTTTCTTTGCTCATTTTTACAGATGACATGCAGAATTATAGATTCACCTAACTAATGTAAATACTACAGTAAGGAAAATATTATGGCTTTTAATAGTAAATAAGGTAGGATGTAGTTGGCATCCCGGCAGTCGGGATACCGGTGGTCAGAATCCCGGCATCGGAATCCCAACAGCAGTCGGAATCCTGGCTCTAGAATCCCGACCGATGACATCCCAATGGTAAGTATTAGGCTTGGGGTTAGAGTTAGGGTAGGAGTTAGGGTTAGGCACTAGGAGGGGGGTTATGGTTAGTCTGCGGGGGGAGAGTTAGGGTTAGGCTGTGGGTCGGGAGAGTTAGGGTTTGGCTACGAGCGGAGGGTTATGTTAGGCTGTAGGAAAGGTGGGTTAAGGGGAGGGGTAGGGTGTCAGGATTCTGGTGGTCTGCATTACATCCAGAGCCTATGTGATAGATGGAGCGATGATTGTTGCTGGAGCCAAGGTTACATACAGTGCTGCTTCCCCCATCCAATAGAGGCCGCCCGGCTTGTGCCGAAGATAGCTTACACACAGCATGGACATGCTGATAGGGGAGCAGTTTTTCAGGTTGACTCCACATACAGATCAGAGCCCAACAATATACCCACTGAAATAGGTTATTTGAATTGATAACTTGCACCTCTATTCTTGGTCGTCACACCTACATTGATCAGTTGCATCTTTAGGGGCTTTTTGTTTCAGCATTACAATATACTTTCCCAGGCCTGATCACCTGAATAATAATACGGCCAACTTAATTACCTGTTGTCATTATCCTATGTCTACAGTGATTACAGACAACTAATTATCTAATTGTTTTCAAAGGCAATTGAAGATTTTTTAACCTAACTATCTCGGTTTGTCATATGAGAAATTTGGTGATTATTTACAATGGACTATTCAGATTGTTTTGGCTTAGAGCATTACTATTACATTACCAATACTTATTATTTGTTTTGCTGTAAGAATTTTTTTTCATCTGCTATACAGTAAGTTGTTTTTAATATGAATTAATGTTTTACACTGTATATAGTTTAATAGCCACCCCTTATGGTGAGCTGCTGTTAGGTTCATGGACTGTATTATCACACTGATAACTGAAACGCCTAGTACTGTCTTGTTTTAATGTACAATAAGGCGGTCTCTTGGACGCTCAGTATATTTTATGGTGAACACTGAGATACTCATTATGTTTTCTGGTGGTCACTAAGATGCTGAATGCACATTATGGTGTCACTGGAAGCCCATGTGTTTTATAGCAGGCCCTGGAATGCTCAATATATTTCAAAGCAGTTCCTGGGAGGCACAAAGTATTGTTTAATGGTCACTGGGATGCTCAATGTACTGATTGGTGGTCATTGGTATGCTCAATGTAATGTACAGTACTCACCGGAATGCTGAATACAATTTATGGTAGTCATTGAGATGCTCAATATATTATATGTCATTCACTGGGATTCTCAATATATTTTATCGGCACAACTGGTATGCTCTATATACTCTAAGGACAGTTCCTTCGGCTCAAAAGAAATTGCTCCACTGAGTTGTCCTTTGAGAATCAGAGCCGAGATCTCTATCAGACCTTTATCCAAAAGGGATATCCCACTTCAATTTTAGACAAAGCTCTTGATGAAGTTCTTAAGATACCTAGACCTTCTCTTATTTTCAAAAAACATAATAAAGCTGTCAACAATCCGTCGTTTGACAGGCCATTCAGTTTTGTTACTCAATTCAACACAGCTGCATATGAGATTAAGAAAATTATCAAAAACAATATAACCATTTTACGTCATGATAGAAATCTTGGCTCCATACTTCCTTCCAATAGCACTGTTACATTTAGGAGAGCACAGACTCTGAAACACAAACTAGTTCCTAGTGCTTTCCCTGTTGATAAACCTATAACACTTACATCTTCTGTGAACAACTGGTTACCACCTAAACCTAAAGTTTTTTTAAAATGTGGCCATGAGAAATGCATAACTTGTAACACATGGTTAATGCCACAAACACCATTATTTCACACAGTACTCATACTGAATTTGCTATTAAGAGTTTTCTGAATTGTAATTCGAAATTCGTTATTTATGTAATTCAATGCAAATGTGGCATACAATATGTCGGAAGGACCACACAGAGTCTAAATCTTAGATTTTTAGAACACAGAAGGAATATTATGAAAGGTTTTAAACAACATAGCCTGTCGTGTCACATTAATAATTGTCAAACCAGAGAGATGAAAGATATCACCATCACGGCTTTCGAAAAGATTCACTTTACCACTAGAGGTGGAGACAGGTTTAATCTTTTATGTAAACACGAAGCATTTTGGATTTTCAATTTAGACACTCTTTCACCAAAAGGTCTTAATGACACCATTGAACTCAACAACTGCTGACATCCCTGTGGGTATGCTAATCTAGACCCTAGGTCCCTAGGGGTGGATTGCGCAATAACTACATAGATGCCAAATTGATCTTTAGATACCAGCTCCATCTCTTCTCTTCTTCTTCTGAGATACATGTGCGTTGCACCACTGACCAATCCCTAGACTCTGTGTCTCAATATATCTCATTGTTTGGGTTTGACCACTCCTGCAATGCACATGCCAACACATGACCTCATTTCTCACTCTCCCTTTATCCATTTTTTATTTTTTATAATTTTTCATTATCATTATTTTCTAAAGAGATAGGTGTCTCTTTAATGCAGGATATATAACATATAAATATTTATTTTACTTATATAAGACATGGTTCACTATCATCACCATTATCTAGTGTTCATATTTACATTTAACTCTATATAGGATTTATATATATATATATATATATATATATATATTTATTTTTATATTTATTTCTATGTTTATTCTTATTTTTTATTTTGTATTTATTTTGATGGCTATGGCTCATCCGTGTTGCACCACTGCCTAGCCCCTTTATCTTGAGTTTAAATATATCTCATTTTTGGGACTATCCACTGCAGCAACACGTATGTTTCCTATTAAACAATTTATATCCTTTTATATTTGTAATCATGTTCTCATGTTTTTCCTTTAGAGATTATTTTCTCTGGAAGGATCATTTGATGTTTTGGTTCACAACCATTCTTAAACATTATATATGTTATTACCATTCATGCATCTGTTTAGTGATTTATAATCATGTCCATCTTATAGTAGATGTTCCAACATTCCAGTCATTTGTGCATTCCGATACTAGTTTGGTTCAGAATGTAGGTCCCTCCCACTTATAGATTTTATACGTTCTATTAGACCTATAAATTCTGTGTTTTCATGACTCATCATATTTTAGATTTCTTATTTTCTATTTACCATCATGTATGGTTTGTTTTATATTTTAACTGTCTGTGCATGTGCACATTTATGGAGTTAATATTCTCTTTTCTCTGCCTATACTTGTATTAATTTTTATACTACCCTTGTCTTTTATTTGATATTTCTTATTTATTCTATATAAATTGTGTTTTCATCCTTAAATTTATTCTATTTTATTTGGGTCTATAGATATAATTTGCATACATATGTACACTGAGATATGCATTTCTGGTCATATTTAAAAATAATGACTTCTCAAAATCTGCTGGATGCTGACACTTTATATAAAACCGGCTGTCACACAGTGTTACCCTTAATTTAATTAGTAACACATGAAGCTTACACCTGTAACGACTTAGCATGTCCATATGGAGAGATATATACTGACGTACTGCTATGGGAGGCATACCTCTGAGGAAACGGCCAGGTTACCAGGGCCGAGAAACGCGTATATTTTGTTCATAGGTCACACTGACCATTGCCATGAAGCTGTCATCAGTCCAGCCAGAGGCTACTTTCGGCAAGTGCCCCAATAAAGACCTGCTGACTCCAGCCTCACAACCGGTGCCTACTCACTGAGAGGCCACTCCTGACGGCCAGCAACATTTAGCGAGACGTCTGTTGTTGCAAGGGCGGCATACTATTCAGCCGCTCCACATCAGAGCCACACCGCTAATAGCATTACGAGACTCTGCTCATTCATCCCTTTCCCGGCCGGGACCCACGAGCGGCTACATTATCTAGACCCTCTGCCACTGAGCACCCGCACTACAATCCTCATTGAGCGGGTAAGCCACTGGAATGATCCAGCTAAGTTTATTTGGCAATATTTGACCACCATATCTGGTTACTGGAGCCTGGAATATTAACATTATTATTTATTCTATTTTTTACTGCATGCAGCCATTGGTGCCCCACTTTTTTGAGGACCAATTGACTCAGTCAAGTACAAGTACTCATTCACCATTACACCCCATATTCACCAGGGGTACTCTCAGAACAGCAGGCTTCCAGCGTCGGGATTCTAACCGGCAGCTTTTCACCCAAGCCCTTCTGCAGGTATCTAACTGTTTGAAGGGGGCATATTGAGTGGTTTCAGGGGCATTGATGGTACATGTGGGGTGGTCTGAGTGGCATTGATGGGGCATGTGGGGTGGTCTGAGGAGCAGGACTGCTGGCAGGAGACAAGGTTAATGCTATAAACTCAAAGCAACACTGTTTGTCAGCACTTTTTATTCTTTAATTTATTTTTCTATTTTGTGAGGGTTGAGTATTCCCAGGAACACTGTTTGTCAGCGCTTTCTATTCTTTCATTTATAATGCTAATAAAGTGACCGTCCTACCACTGTAGGGACTAGCTGGAGTGAAGCTGCAGGCAGAAGTAAACTTGTACAGGAACAATGGTAAAAGTACACTGGCAGCGGAAAATGGTGAAGTCTCAGGTGCATCTTGTGACTAAAGTGCAATTGGGTTGCCAGGCATAAACCGACTTAACACTGTGTGGAAAGTCGCCAGATATGGAGCAGAAGCGACTGGGACTGTGGTACAGCAGGGTCTCAGGCTATGGCACGACTGGCTATGAATTCCAGTGCGGCTGAGCCGCGGGCTCGGAAGCAGCTGAATTGTGGTCTGCAGTGACCAAGTCACAGGCTGCAGAGTGACAACCGAGGGCTATGATGTGGCTGG
Organism: Taudactylus pleione; assembly: GCA_031769625.1. NCBI lineage: Eukaryota > Metazoa > Chordata > Amphibia > Anura > Myobatrachidae > Taudactylus > Taudactylus pleione. The sequence continues at coordinate 27,248,678 of JAUIMM010000085.1, forward strand.
AGGAACTGGTCCGTAGACAGTGATGCAGCATAAGCCACAGACTGTGCAACAAGAGGTCTAAGCTAGGCCACTGGCTGTTGTAGCAGACTAGAGTCCAAGGTGCAGCTATGCCGCCGACTGAGGTATGACAGACAGGTGATCACTGGTGTGGCTAGACAGCAGGCAGGAGTGACTGGCCCGTGGACAGTGATGTGGCCTATGTCGCAGACTGAAGTACAACAGGACAAGCATTATAATGTGGCTGGGTCACTGGCTGAAGTAACAGACTAAGGTCCAAGGTGCGACAAGCCACCGACTGATGTGTGACAGACAGATGATCACAGGAGCAGCTTAGAACACAGGCTGGAGGCAGCGAGATGGAGAGCACTGCTGGCTTGAAGAGGCAGATCACTGTCTGACGCGGCTAACATTTATGTGGAAATGCAGCAGACCAGTGGCGTAACTTCATCCCAGGTGCCCGGAGGCAAGATAAATGTTGGTGCCCCCCCCCAAACTAAAATGTACCACCCCCAGCCCCAGCTGCCGTCGCCCCCCTTATGCTGTTCCTTTTATATAATGCCCCCAGTAGTGGTCCCCCTAAGCAGTGCCCGCCTATGTAGTGCTCCCCAGTAATGGTCCCCCTATGCAGTACCTCCAGTAGTGAGCCCCTGGTAGTTGCCCCCAGTAGTGAGCCCCCTGTAGTTGCCCCCAGTAGTGAGCCCCCTGTAGTTGCCCCCAGTAGTGAGGCCCCTGTAGTTGGCCCCTGTAGTGAGGCCCCTGTAGTTGCCCCCAGTAGTGAGGCCCCTGTAGTTTCCCCCAGTAGTGAGGACCCTGTAGTTGCCCCCAGTAATGAGGCCCCTGTAGTTGCCCCCAGTAGTGAGGCCCCTGTAGTTGCCCCCAGTAATGAGGCCCCTGTAGTTGCCCCCAGTAGTGAGGCCCCTGTAGTTGCCCCCAGTAGTGAGCACCCTGTAGTTGCCCCCAGTAGTGAGCCCCTGTAGTTGCCCCCAGTAGTAGGCCCCTGTAGTTACCCCCAGTAATGAGGCCCCAGTAGTGAGGACCCTGTAGTTGCCCCCAGTAGTGAGCCCCTGTAGTTGCCCCCAGTAGTAGGCCCCTGTAGTTGCCCTCAGTAGTGAGCACCCTGTAGTTGCCCTCAGTAGTGAGCCCCTGTAGTTGCCCCCAGTAGTGAGGACCCTGTAGTTGCCCTCAGTAGTGAGCCCCTGTAGTTGCCCCCAGTAGTGAGCCCCTGTAGTTGCCCCCAGTAGTGATGGCCCCCACCGCGAGCGCACACACACAAAAAAAACACTTACCTTTATCCCCGCTCCAGTGCTGCTGCCGTCCATCCCCGGCGTCCGCTCCTAGGCACTATGGGAGTGACGTCATTACGTCACTCCCATCGCGCTCTGGGAGACCCAGAAGATGGAGCTTACTCCTGAGCTCCGTCCCCGGCGTCCGCTCCTCGGCACTATGGGAGTGACGTTATGACGTCACTCCCATAGTACACTGCGGGACCCGGAAGACGGAGGGAGCTCCATCCTCCGGCTGCCGCCGGGGTTTGAATAGGAGCCGGGCGCCCGCTGGTAACACACTCAGCGGACGCCCAGCAAATGGAGGGTGCAGGGGGTGCGACCGCACCCCTTGCATCCTCCGTAGTTACGCCAATGGAGGTGGAGCGCCGATCAGCGGCACTCCTTCTCCATGCAGCTCCCGGGGACAATGGAGCCAGGTGCCCCCTTCAGGGCTGATGCCCGGCGGCAAATGACTTCATTGTCTCAGGGAGTTAGGCCACTGCAGCAGACTGTGGACCGGTAGGCCGAGGCTGCAGAAGTCACTATTCTGGGTTGTACCAACAGCAAGGACATGAGCAGGAAGAATAACGGCAGATGAAACCAGGGTGACTTCTGATCAGGAAGACAGCTTCAGGAAAAAGGTAACAATAACTACTGAATGCAGGAACTGCAGAACAAGATGAGACCAGCTAAAACTCAGGCTTCTGAGCACAGGGAAATACACATACTCTGGAAGTCATACAATATCACCAGCAGGAAGTGTAGGACTGGCTGTAACTTAACAGAAGCAGGGACCAATGAGAGCAAGCCTTGCAGAAAGCCTCATTGACAAGTGAATGGATTGCAGCTGTGAGTTGCACACACAGAGACTGAATGGATTGCAGCTATGAGCTGCACACATACACAGACAAAGTCCCAGCTACCTAGCCATAGCCAGGACTGGAATCTAAAGCATTATGGAGCTTTACAGTCGCCTAATACGGCCAGGACCTGGAGCCAAGGTAGTCCGTTGCTGCGGATAACACTTTATTTGTGTGGGGCCACACCTACAGTTAGATTGCTCCTGCCCACATGAGGGAGTCATTTAAGTCTCCATAAATCCTTTTTTGTTTTAAATGTTTTTGTATAATACTGGGCAGTGTGTATTGTTTTACATTGATACTTAAAAAATAGGTATACACTGCAAGCATGCAGCATCATCAGGGCTGGCCCTGACCAATTTTGTGCCCTAGGAAACATGTTAACTGTTGCCCCCATTGGAAATTGATGCCATCTCAAAGCAGAGACACACCAAATCTCCCCTGAGTGAGAAGGAAAGGTGTTAGCTGGAGCCCCTTAAATTGTAGCTATTCCCTCATATCAAAATAATATATTAATGATAATTGCAAATTCACTGCACTTCTCTGATACCCTTCTCCTCCCAGCCAGCCGTGCTCTTCTTCCCAACATGCTTGTATTCTCCTCCTGGCTCTGCATTCCCCTCCTTCGGCACATATACCTCCTCTTCCCTACCCGTCTTCCTCTTAGCTGGGGCTGGATCAATATAATATATTAATGATTATGCCAAATTCACTGCACAGCCCCAACTCCCTTCTCATCCCGTGCAGCCGACCTCCTCTCCCCAACCTGTCTGTATCCTCCTCCTGGATCTGCTTTCCCCTCCTCCAACCTATCTACCTCCTCTTCCCTACCCATATCTCTCCTCTTACAGGCCTGCCTGTGTCCTCCTCCCAGCTACACCTACCTTTCCACCAGCCTGCCTCCATGCACTCTGAGCCTGCTCAGCTCCACTTATTTCAAGGTAAATGATTGATCATAAGCCTTCTGTTCATATGATCATGACATCACGGCTGACCTGTGGCCCCCCCTTCCCCCCCTTGTCACACTTTTTTTTATCTGAACACATGCACCGACCGCCTCGCCTAGCTGCACCTACTCTGGAGTTTGTCTCAATGTAACTAATTTGTCATATGGGAAGACATTTATTTATATCATTATAATTTATAACTACTGAATGTATCTATATTTTATGATGTTATGAATATAGAATTATAGTGTTGCTATTTCCCAAATTAAAAAGGAGCAATTTGATCCAAAGTTAAATGCAAAAAAGAACAAATCTTCTAATTAAATATTCTACATTGCAAAATAAAACTGCTTTATTCTAGGAGACATATGACTGTAACGCCAATTACATACTACTGCTATTTGCTATAATTAACATATCATGATTTCAAAACAGAAACAAGTCAAATCCCAAATGACATTTTGGAGGGGAAAAAAGTCTTTAGATAGGAAGGAGACATTAATTCTAACGGGAATTGTTAATGTGATTTACGGTACCCAGATATTGTGTACTGTTGCTGGGGAAGGTTCTGTAAAAGGTCACACTCTGTGTTGTTGAGCAGTGGCACTTTTTCAACAAATGAAGTCTAGCATTTGCTTCTATCAGCCTTTAAAATGTCTGCATTATTTTCCAAACAAAAAAGTATTTTATGTTATCATGCGAACATTGCTAAATGTTTATTTTTCCTTTTTATTTTTTTATTTTTAACAAAATGATAGTTTAGATGAATAGGTATTGAACTTCAATAGTACATCTTTCATGTTGAATATTCTTTTTGAAGTATTCAATTAGTTTCTAAAATGTTTATCTGTAAAGATTTGTTTGTCATTAACTTTGACTTCAAAATCACATCTTCTATAGCTCTATGTTCTGTGACTGTTTTTAACAGGGGGTGTATCTAGAGGTCTGAGCGCCCCTGGCAAAATAGGGACCTGGCGCCACCCCACCCCATTGGCAGTTAGTAAACAGACACTGTAATTTCTGTACGAGTGTCAATCGCCCCCCACTCCCCTCCCTCGCTGTCCAGCAATGATGCTTGTGACTGAGAGATCAGCAGAAGCACAGACTTTTGCCAGAACTGGCCAGTGGCGAACGCTGGATTTTTGTTTTGGATCTGTATTTTTTAAAAAAAAAACATAAAAACAGCTAAAATCACAGAATGTGTTGATTTTTCTGCTGCTATGCTATTATTAACCTCAATAACCTTAATTTCCACTCATTTCCAGTCTATTCTGAACACCTCACACCTCACAATAGTGTTTTTATGTCCAAAAGGTTGCACCGAGGTAGCTGGATGACTATGCTAAGCGACACGAGTGGGCGGCACAAACACGTGGCCCATCTAGGAGTGACACTGCAGTGGCAGATAGGATGGCAGTTTGAAAAACTAGGCCCCAAACAGTACATAATGCAAAGAAAAAAAAGAGGTGCAAGATGGATTCTTGGGTCCTTGGGCCCTCCCACCCTCCCTTATGTTGTATAAACAGAACATGCACACTTTAACAAACCAATCATTTCAGCGCCAGGGTCTGCCACACGTCTGTGGCTGAAATGATTGGTTCGTTTGGGCCCCCACAAAACAAGCTGGCAATCAATCTGGCCCTGCACAAACTGGTCTCCCTGGAAGAGTTGATAATTCATTTTTATGAACATCATCTTCTCCACATTTTGTGGAAGCAACCTCCTACGCCTTTTGCTGACAAGGTTCCCGGCTGCACTAAACACTCTTTCGGAGTGCACACTGGAGGGGGGGCAACTCAGGTAAAATAGAGCCAGTTTGTACAGGGGCCTCGAAATTGCCTCTTTTTCCTGCCAGTACATGTACAGACTGTCTGACATGCCTACTTGGATGCTGTCACCGATGTAATCCCTTAAAAAAAAGATTTTTTTTATTGTTTGTGGAGCGCACTTTGAGGGTTACCCCACCCTTTAACAGACAGACGCACGCTTGTCGCTGCTGCTTTGAGGACAGTATCATATGCAGTGACAGTAGACTTGTCAGAAATTGTTGGCACTTCCTTCAGTCCGGACCAGATGTCCAAACCGGCCCTTGACTTATGACACAGGCGCACGCTTGGCACTGCTACTGTGTTGATGCACGTGTGGCTACATCGCACACAAGTCACAAACACAGAAAAAAATTGTTGTTTTTTTTTTGGAGCACTATGGGGGTTACACCACCCTTTAACAGACTTATGGGACACAGGCGCACGCTTGGCGCTGCTCCTTTGTTGATGCACGTGCAGCTACAGTGCACACAATTCACAAAGACAGAAAAAAAAAGAAGAATTTTTTTATTGTTTGTGGAGCGCACTTTGAGGATTACACCACCCTTTAACAGACAGACGCACACTTGTCGCTGCTGCTTTGAGGATGCAGGTGCGGCTACAGCCCACACAATTCACAAAGACAGGAAAAAAAAGAATAATTTTTTTATTGTTTGTGGAACGCACTTTGAGGGTTACACCACCCTTTAACAGACAGACGCACGCTTGTCGCTGCTGCTTTGAGGATGCAGGTGTGGCTACAGTCCACACAATTCACAAAGACAGAAAAAAAAGGATTTTTTTTATTGTTTGTGGAGCGCACTTTGAGGGTTACACCACCCTTTAACAGACAGATGCACGCTTGTCGCTGCTGCTTTGAGGATGCAGGTGGAATCTAGACGGGATTTGGAACCTGGGACACACTACCTCCATCAATTGTCTAAATCCCACTGCACTAATGGCGGATACCGGACGCACGTCTAACACCAACATAGCAGTCAAGGCCTCAGTTATACGTTTTGCTTCAGGATGATTGCTGTCATACTTCATCCTCCTCGCTAAGGACTATTGGAGGGTCAATTGTTTAGTAAAAGTAGTGGTGTTCCTACTTCCTCTCTGGGATGCAACAGCACTAGGAGGAAGTGGTTCTTGATCTTTCCCTATTTTATTTTTATCTGAGAAAGTTTGGTCCTCCATTTATGTTATATTGATATATATGTGCGGCTAAGGCGCACACAAACACAGAAAATAATTTTTTATTTTTGTTGGAGACTAGTGCACTTTGTGGGTTACACCACCCTTTAAGAAATGAGCCAGCCGGCCCTTTACTTATGGGACACAGGCGCACGCTTGGCGCTGCTCCTTTGTTGATGCACGTGCAGCCACAGTGCACACAATTCACAAACACAGAAAATATTTTTTTATTTTGTTTGGAGTGCCCTTTGGGGGTTACAGCACCCTTTAACGGACAAGCCAGCCGGCCCTTTACCTATGACACAGGCGCACGCTTGGCGCTACTTTGTTGATGCACGTGCGGCTACTGCGCACACAATTCACAAACACAAAAAATATATATTTTTTTATTTTTTTGGAGTGCCCTTTGGGGGTTACAGCACCCTTTAACTGTCAAGCCAGCTGGCCCTTTACCTATGGGACACAGGTGCACGCTTGGCGCTGCTCCTTTGTTGATGCACGTGCAGCCACAGTGCACACAATTCACAAACACAGAAAATATTTTTTATTTGGTTTGGAGTGTCCTTTGGGGGTTACAGCACCCTTTAACAGTCAAGCCAGCTGGCCCTTTACCTATGGGACACAGGCGCACGCTTGGCGCTGCTCCTTTGTTGATGCACGTGCAGCCACAGTGCACACAATTCACAAACACAGAAAATATTTTTTTATTTGGTTTGGAGTGTACTTTGGGGGTTACAGCAGCCTTTAACGGTCAAGCCAGCTGGCCCTTTACTTATGACACAGGCGCACGCTTGGCACTACTTTGTTGATGCACGTGCGGCTACTGTGCACACAATTCACAAACACAGAAAAAATATTTATTTTTTTTGCACTTAGGGGGAGCACCCCTGATGGACAGAGCACCCCCTGGACAACACTACAGCACCCCTTTAGGACTGGGACACTGCACAGGACTTTCGAGTGGACACAGCCCCTATGGACAACTGACTGCACAATACAGTCCAGCCAGCACCTATGGACTTTGGACGAGTGGACACAGCCCCTATGGACAACAGCAGCACAACACAGCCAGCCACTATGGACTTTGGAGGAGTGGATACAGCCCCTATGGACAACAGCAGCACAGCACAACACAGCCAGCCCCTATGGACTTTGGAGGAGTGGACACAGCCCCTATGGACAACAGCAGCACAGCACAACACTACACTGCACTACACAGCCCAGCCAGCCCTAACTCCCACCCTCCCTCTTCACTGTGCACAGCCGAGTGCGAAAATGGCGCTGACGCGGGTACCTTTTATAGAATCCAAAACCCGCGAGACCCGGAAGGCGGGATGATGACGATTTGCCTCGATTTCAGATCCGAGTCAGGCGGGAAAAGTCGAGCCTGATTCGGATCGGCTGCGGATCGGGGGGGTTCGGATTTCAGAAATCCGAACCCGCTCACCCCTAATTTATATATATATATATATATATATATATAGTGTACACAAAGGTTGAAATGTGAGCGACAAAAGTGCTTAGTACACTCTATTAACTATTTAAATAATTCAGTAAATCTGTGAAAAACGCTTAGTAATTCATATGTAGTGTTTTAAAACAAAGTGCAGAAATAAACACATAAAGTGCCAAGTGAATAATTTAACCTCAATAAATAATATATGCAAGTGAATAAATACGTGTTTAAAATAATAGGAATATATCTAAATATTAAAAAAATATTATTTAATTCATAAATATGACACCTACAATCATGAAAAGTACATAAAAACATAGCAATAAATGATATACATAGGATAAAAAGGAGGAATAAACTGAAAAAAGCTTATCTTTTAGATAAAAAAGAAATTGAAGAGTTCATGGATGTATGAGCAGCCTCCCAACGCGTTTCGTCAATCTATGACTTCATCAAGGGGATACCTAGCTGTTAATGCCCTCCGGCTTATAAACCCCACTAATAGGGACAATTGACACTCATTATGACATCACTTCCTGTCAGTAATTTTTTTTTTTTTTTTAATCTTCCTTATTACTGATATATTACAGTGAATCTATATATTCTGTAGTCACGTTATGTCCATCAGTCCTAAAAGCATGTAATTTAGTAGTTTTATAAAATATAAATTGAATAACAAACTGCGGGCTGTCATCACTTCCGCCCAAAAGTCAGGCCAGTTTTGTCTTGGAAGTCCGGCCACTTCCACCCTGATGCTCAGTCTTGTGATCCCGTCATCACCAAACACGCGACTCATTGCGTCGTGCTTACAGTGCTGTATAGGTACGCACTTCCACCCTGGGTTTCGATCTGGTAGCCGCGTCATCAAAGTGCGACTCATCCAGTCGCGCTAATAGTGCTTGTCGAGGTGCATGCTTCCGCTCCCAGGATACGGTACTTCCGCTTATCCTTTTGCTCCTGCGCATGCGTAGTGCCTCCTGGCGGCGGCCATCTTTATGGATCCTATTCACCTCAGGATATCTTGTAACCGCGGCCATCTTTCTGGATACTTCTTAACCAGCCGCCATATTTAAAACTCCGGCACTCCTATATTAACCTGTGCAACTCTGGGCAAAACCTTAGGGAATGAATATTCAATTAATTCCAGCTATAAAAAGAAAAAGAAGGGGGAAGGATTAGAATATTTATTAAATAATCATCCTAATAAGGGAAAGACCTATATTGTCTTTCACCTTTATAAACCCATAGAAACATAGATTTACATAGCTGATCAAAAACTTTATATAACTAGTCACAACTACTCAGTAAAGCATGTATGTATGCCTATATATAAACATATATCAGGATAATCCACAATTATATAGCTAATTGTTCCAAAAGATTATTTTCAACATATTATACTAAAGGAAAAGGAAAAAGAAAAAAGACAAAAGAAGAAAAAAAAAAAAAAATAAGGGGGGGGGGATGTTCTTAAAAAACCACATGGTTTCAGAGAAGGGGATAGCAAATAAAGCAAATATCCTAAATCCACAAAACCTAATAGTGTATTTTATAATAAATACATATGTATAAAAATGTCTATTAAAAAAAAAAATTTTTTTTTATAAAAAAATTCTTTTAGAAAATTTTTTGGCACATACATGTATATAAATTTCTTGAGAACTGTATTAAAAGAATCAGGAAAAGCTTTAAAAAATCAATAAAATATTGATAAAATATTAATTTCTTCACTCAAAAATTTATAATCCAGGCTTTAAAGTAGAATGGCTGTTCTTATTGAAAAGTCTCGATTCCAACATTATTTGCTTTGATCTTAGGAGATGCTTATTATTGAGAAGTCTCTGTTCCAACATAATTTGCCTTGATCTTCGGAAATGCTTCTTATTTCATATCTTTCTTCCGATTTTTTACTCCGATTTTACCATGGGATTCCAGGGATTATGCTTAACTGTGCACTTTGCTTACAACTACAGTACCCGGTATTCCCTGGAGGTCCCCCATCCAAGTACTGACCGGGCCCATTTCAACTTAACTTCCAAGAGCAGACGAGATTGGGTGTTTGAAAAATGGTTTGACTGTAGGAAATAGCTTCTACAGTAGCATATCCCATATCATATGGACATTAAGTCGGAGTCATCAATCTTCTTATATAAAAGGTGCGATTTCATAATTATCATTGAATCCGAGTGGTGCCAGTGTTCTTAACTCAAAAATCCAATACATCTCCCTTTTAGATAACTTTTTTGCTAGATCTCCTCCTCTCTCTCCCAAGAGCACCTGTTCAATGGGTTTAAAAGTAAGGTCCTCTGGATTAGAGTTGTGATGAAGAAGAAAATGTTTCGACACAGCATGACCCTCCAGTTTATTCCGGATATTCCTTATATGTTCTTGAATGTGTAGTTTAAGGGTTCTTTTCGTCTTCCCAATGTATTTTGTGCCACAAGTGCACTCCAAAAGATAAATGATAGAGGTAGAGTTACAATTCATATGTTGTTTTATTATATATTCTTTAGAGTTATCTGAATTCATAAAAGATCTCCTTTGTGGATGAAGATATCTGCATATATTGCACCTCCCACATTTATAACTACCTGTACACTTTGGTAGCATATTATTATTTAGTGTGATATCCTGTATCATACTTGGGGCTAAAGAATCCTTGATACTCCTGGCCTTCCTAAATACCACCGGGGGTTTTGGAGGGAGAAAATCTTTAAGGATGGGGTCCATTAATAAAATATGCCAGTGTTTATTTAAAGTACTCCTGATTGTCTTCTCCTGATCATTAAACGTAGTAACAAAAGGAATGAATTTGTTATCTTGTATATTTCTTTCTTTGTAAGTCAATAATTCTGATCTTTCCTTTTGATTAGTCTTCCTTGCAGCTTCCATCAAAAGTTCTTTTGGATAGTCCTTCTCAATGAACCTGTCTGCATATAGCCTTATTTGTTCTTCCGCTGTAACTGAATCACTGCAATTTCGCTTGATCCTAGAAAACTGAGAATGGGGTATATTATCTTTCCATTTCTTCAGATGTCCGCTATTATATATATGTATACAGTATTTATATATATACATAAACATTGATCATACACACACAACATTCAGTACAACACACATCACATTCATTAAGCATACTTGCAAACACACACACAGAGCATACTTACACACACTTGTGGGCTCTGCTGCTTGGACCTCCTCCTAGGTGCCGGGCTGCTGGGTGGCTGTGATCCGCCTTCTCCCACGACGATATGCTCCCTCTGAAAGGTCTTTAACTGCAGCACAGGCGCGCTGCCCGGACCCTGCCGGTTCAGCTGTCAGCGCTTCCGCGTCAGGTGGTATGGCGTGGAAACGCTGACAGCTAAACAGGCATTGGCCGGGCAGCTCTGATTATGGTGGGTGGCCTGTGGCCGGTGGAAAACAATTTGGTCCATCGGGGGGGGTTCCGCTACTGCTGGCCACGGGTGGCACTGCTGGGTGCCAGCGCCCCCCAACCGGCTGGCGCCCATGGCGAGTGCCAGCCTGGCAATAGGGAAATACGCCCCTGGTTTTTAATGTGCTATTATTTGTAAGCGCATATTTAACATTAAATGCCCTAAGACACTGAAAATTAACAAATACAGAAACATATTTATTTTTTACATTGATTACTTTGCTAGTACTATGGCCCTCATTCAGACCCGCTCGCAAGCGGGTCGATGGTGAGGGACTGCGCACGCGCAGTGCTCGCAGTGCGTGTGCGCAAGCCCCGGAGCGAGTGACAAATTCACTCGCTTCGGGGCTCACTACAAACGGGGCGGTTGTTGATGTTGATCGACAGCTCGCCCCGTTTTGTAGGCGGAGTGGGGGGGTGGCCGGACAAACGGAGGCGTTCCTGAAGGAACGCCTACCGTTTGTAGGTGGACCTACTGACAGACATCACCAGTGATGTCAGTAGGGAGCTTCTGGCTCTGTTAGAGCAGGAAGCTACCTGGGGCTTGCGGTAGATGAGACCCTACCGCAAGGGTCTCGTCGCAAGCCCCGATGGTCTCGACCATTGCAACCATCACCTGGTCACTCGCTAAAGGTGATCACCTGGTCACACCTGGTCATCACCTGGTCACCCACAGCTTAGCAGGCGGCCAGGAGGACGGCTTTTAAAACAAAAGCGGCCGCCCTCATTCAGAGCGAGTGCTCGCTTTTTGCGAGCGGATCTGAATGAGGGCCTATATTCTTTACACAATCTTTTTGGAGCCTTTCACAGGTTTAAAGTTTATAATGACCAGGTGTAATTATCTCATCCATAATAACTTGACTGATAGGTCAAGCACAGTAAAGCTGTGTCAATGAACGACCCTCGTGAATGCGCAATCGGGCATACACACTGCATGATCCATACGATATAACGTTCCGATTCGCCCCGGAACTATATATCATGTTGTGTGTACCTAGCTAAAGTATTAGAAAAAAAAGAAAGGAGTTGTAGGTTAGTAGATTGAGAATCACAGATTGCCTAAACCATTTATGTTAAAAAATATGCAGCAAAAATGACTGGCATACAAGCCTCTTATCCCAGTGTACAAGGCGTTCATCTCAATTTCATGAGAATTCAAACTATCATTAGCAACGTCCAAAAACAGCACATTTTAATGATGTTAATTTCCCACTGGAAAGTCCTCTCCTGATTCCCTCTGTTGATTTTCATTCCTTTAGAGAGTAATTAAGGAAATTTCTGTGAAACAAATCTCCAATATCTGCCTAAATATTAGGATAGGGATATATCAGTAGGATTTTTGGCATCATTTTTAAATGATGCAAATACATTTTCAGAGACATTGCAGTCTCTGGTTTATTAGTAGGTGCCATATTTGCAACTATATACTGTATGTCCAATGCTTATTTCACTAATGTGTTATATTTTACAGAACTGTATTGTCTCTTTACATGTGGCTCTTGCATGCTTTTAAAACAATATATCCATAGACATTAGGCTATTGGGCAGTGTGTCTGTGTGTACTTAGTGCATCATTATGACACCCCAGAAAGACTGTGTCTTACTAGGCTGTGGAAGTGGTTTCTGAAAAGTAAGGACCATGATTTAAATTATTGGGTATGTGGCTTAATGGATTGAGGTTGGGGCTTATTTTGTCCAAGTTTTTTCTTGCTAAATGTGGTGAGATAGTCATAATCAAAATATATAAGTAAACATGTTACATACAGTATACTGTTTTGCTAGAACAACATGTACAGATGGGCGCAGCTTGTTTGTTGCTCCATACGCCATGTAGCGCTCCATGCATCTCACGCCATACAGTACGCCTTGAGTCATGCCACACAAAATATTTTATAATGGAACGTAGTGTAGCACTGGAAATAAGTCATAAAGTATAATACAACCTCTTGTCCACCAGGTGTCACTTTTACTAAACTACAAAGCGCATGCATCAGATTTCCAATGCATTTTCTGTATCACCGTCTGATGATTGACTGACAGAAGCTGTGATTCGGTACACTATAGTACAGCATTTTCCTCATGGAATCAGAGCTGTAGAAAAATGTCTAATAAAGTTTTAAATCAGTACATTAAGTGTGTGAGTCCTGTACTTTTTTATAAAAATATTTCACACGCACGCGCAGCTCTGTATTACAAACTGACTGTGCGTTTTAAGCTGCACATAGGATAAACTTGCATCCAGTAAGCAATAATATGGTAAATAGTTAACTGGCTAGTAGTTAAAATCAGGGCCATTATAACATGCAAAAAAACAATATATATACAGAACTTAGGCCCTCATTCAGAGCCACTCGCTAGCGGCAGTACGCTCGTTCCGAGCGATGTTCGCACATCTGCGCATGCGTACGGTTTTTAGTACGCATGCGCGAACCAGTCAGTGCGGCCGAAAATCGTTGGTACGCAATATAGCGAGGGCCTGCTATTTTGAGTGACAGAATGAGGCGTATGTGGGTGGTAACAGGGGAAGGTGCTTGAAAACGGGGAGTGGAGATCCGAACGCAGGCGTGCTTAAAGGTCAAAACGGGCGTTTTAAGGGAGTGCATAATTAACAAAGCAGCGTCATTGACCACGTCACTTGGTTTTTTTAACTCAGAACTGCTTGCAAAATAGCGGTTGAAAACACCAACCACAAGAATAGCGAGCAGTTCATACGCTGTACGATGTACTCGATTAATCTAATAAATAACGGACATGACGTATGGTGCGTGTGGCCAGGGGGCGTTTTTATCAAATAAACGAGCGTATGTTTTGCTCGCTCGTTCAGACTTAGAGGTGGGAACAGACTGCAATTTGCGAACGGATCATTTGAATAGCCACCCCTTGTTTTTGAACGAACGACCGCAAATAGCGAACGGCTCTGAATCAGGCCCTTAGAACTTTGCATGCAAGCAATGGACATTTGGGTTTTGATGAAAATGACATAAAACAGTATCCAAACAGGACCTTTGTTAAAGCAGAAATGTCATTTGGAATGCCTCCTGAGCAACACAGTATCTGCACGGTGAAATACTCCACATCCAACTCCCTGCCATTGCATGACATGCTGAGAGCTCTGTGAGCCAATGTCTATGTAGCAAACTGACTAGGGGGTCTATGTAGCAAACTGACTAGGGGGTCTATGTAGCAAACTGACTAGGGGGTCTATGTACTAACTCTTAGAGAGAGATAACGAGAGGTAAAGTGCCAACCTATCAGCTCCTGTCATTTTTCAAACACAGCCTCTAACATAACAGTTAGCTGATTGGTATTACCATTTTATTTCTCTCCAAGGCTTAGTGCATAGGTGTCTGTCTCATTGTCCTGCAGCTATACATGTTTTACTTCCAGATATATTTTCAAATGAGATAATGATTTGTTATAGCTAATGCTGGGCATACACTATACAATTATTGGGGCGAACTGCCTGATGTCAGCGGATCACCTCAATAATTGTACTGTGTGCACAGACGACCGATTGTAAAATATCGATCGGTCAGGAATGCCGGATCATCCAGCATGCCTGTCCAATGCAATATTTGGTAAGTTAAATGTCGCCTTTATCGGGCAGTGTTTGCCCAGCCGCGACTGACTGATAGACATTTCCCATGTTCCTTCACAGGGCAGGAATGGAGAACTGTCTACTCCCCAGAGGAGAAGCGCAGATATCAGGACCAATACACTGTGAAATATCTCACAGTATATGCCCGCAATATCTGTTGAGTGTCAGGCTTTATCTGGCAGTGTATGCCTAGCGTTAGGTGTTGGTAACCTCAGGCATGTGTGTCATTTGTGCATGCAGAAAACTTTTTAGTGGCACAGCATCATTTTGTCTGTCTCTCAGCCGAGACTGGGAGCAGAAGTGGGATCTCTGTGTTGTTGTACTGGTGGTTGGGGGAAACACCTGCAGGTGCATTTCATAACCTCCTCCTCTGCACAATACAGGGAGGTCACAGTCTATCAGAGTCTGTGGTGCACTCCAGTGAGGGGTGGACTGGAGGAAGAAAGTGTGCTTTAAAGGTAAAAAGGGGGATTTTCATGGGCATATATATATATTTGGATTATAAGGGGAATCTGGAAGGGTATGATTGCATGTAAGAGGCACATGGAGGTGTCTGATAGCATAAAATGTACATTTGCAGGGGTTATAGCATATGAAGGGCCTGTGGAGGGGCATGTGGAGAGGTCCTATGGCAAATAAGGGGCATATGGAGGGGTCTGATGACATATAATGAGCATGTGGACAGGTCACATAAGGTGCAGAAATGAATTTCCTTGCATTCATCTGAGATGTCACACTGTAATGGGTGAACCAGGCAATACTGTCCAGCATGAAACAGAATTGCAGAAACTATTAATGATTTGTGCTTCTTTAGTCAGATGCTATAGTGCATTTAGGGCCGTATTCAATTTGAGGCGAAAAGTCAGTTTTCGGTGAAAACTTTTCGCCGATGACGTCATTTTCGCCTGTTTGGCTTTTAACCCGTATTCAATTTGGAAGACTTTCCGCCTCAATGCAATGTAATAGGCGAAAAAGTATCGCCTATGAATAGCAGGCGGAAAAAAGTGCAGATTTCGGGTTTAGGGGTGCAACGTTGCAGGAACCCCAGTGCAGCCTTCAGACAGTCCCCCAAAGGCAAACTGTGTAAAAAAAATTTCAAAAAACACTTAAGGACACCCCAAAAAATCACTTTGAGTTTGGGGGCAAAAAATAAATAAATGGGGGAACAAAGTTAAAAACTAGCGAACTTGACTCTGGGAGGGTTCCCCAATTATGCCCCAGGTGTTTTTTTCATTGCAGCTGCTTGCAGCAGGTGGGTTTTTCACGATTTTTTCAACTCACTTTAGTAACTTTAAAATATGCTGAACCCCATTTTCAAGTACCCCAAATTTGCTGGGCATAGTTATTTTTTCCTAAAAAAAACTTGTAAATGCTCTTCTGCATCACCTTATTCACAGCCGCATTTATGCACCAGCCGCGGCTATTAGAAACCCCGACTTCCTTCAGGAGATAAAAATGGGGGTACCCTTTGTCATCCCCTATGTCTACACCTCTTTAGGGGGGTCCCTGGATTATTTCCCGAAAATTCCCGTTGTGTTTAACCTGTAAAAAAAACGGGTTAACGGGTCTGGTGCTGGTTTTAAATATAGGGGGAACCCCACGTCTTTTTTTCCCCCTTTATTTAAAACCAAGATTGGTCCCTGCAGCCTGGTGTTGGTTTCTAAAATACGGTGGAACCCTACACATTTTGTTCCCCGTATTTTTAGAGACCAGGACTGGCTGGCAAGCCTGGGGCTGGTTTGGCATTTGGGGGGGCCTATGTAATTTTGTAAAAACTTTTAATCCTTTTTTTACAGGTTAAACACAATGGGAATTTTCGGGAGATATTCCAGGGAACCCCCTAAAGATGTGTAGACATGGGGGATCACTATGGGTACCCCCATTTTTATCTCCTGAAGGAAGTCGGGATTTCTAATAGCTGCCGGCAGGTGCATTTTTGCCGAATTTTAAAAAAATGCGTTTAGGGACTTAAAAATATGCTAGTACCCATTTTCATATATCCCAAATTTGACGGGACCACATTTTTAAAAAAAAATAAATAAAAAGCTAAGTGCTCTTCTGCATCACTTCTTCAAAGTCGGGAAAGAAAAATCTGCCGCGGCTATTTAAAAACCTGACTTTCTTTTGCAGGCAAAAACGGGGAGGCCCCATAGTTATCCCCCTGGTCTGGACATCTTTAGGAGGGTCCTACAATTATTTCCAGAAAAATCCAGTTTTTTTTGCCGATCACAAGTTTTGCCTGTTCCCGATTTTACCTACTTTCAAATTGAATATTGGGATATAGGGGGCACGCGCGCAAAAAGTTTTCGCTTCAAAACTGGCGAGATGGCGAAAACGGGATTTAGCCGGCAGAGGCATAAGCGCCGCTTCAAATTGAATACGGACTATAGTTGGAGAACTAATCAAATTGAAGCAGCAATCCCACATAGTATGTTATTCTTTAAGTTACGCATTTATCTGAGAGTATTTTTCATTATGATGACCCTTAATTCATAATACTGTATTCTGGGGAAATCTGTGAGTACAAGGAACTATAAGATTAAACAAACACTTCAGGTGTAGGACGTTGTAAAAACTTTCTTTTTAAGAACCATTACACTTCTGTATTGAACAGTGAGACTTAGGAGTATATTTACAAAAGTGCAGGTTTTTAGGAATGGAGATGTTGCCAATAGCAACCAATCAGATTCTAGCTATTATCTTCTATAAGGTGCTAAATAAATGTTAATTAGAATCTGATTGGTTGCTATGGGCAACATCTCCACTTCTAAAAACCTGCACTTTAGTAAATATACCCCTTACTGTTCAATGCAGAGCCGTAACTAGACTTTTTGGTGCCCTGTGCCAGAGAGAGCATTGTCGCCCCCCCATTTTTTTAAATAGGGGCATAAAATAGTGCACCTGAAAAAGGTCCATGGCCTCATGGAGAAGGGCCAGGGAAGAGATAGGGGAGGCCAGGAGATGCTGGGGATAAAAGAAGAAGACGCTACAAGTGAGTGCCATGCAGTGCCCTATGCCATAGCACTGGTTGCACCACCCTAGTTACAGCCCTGGTTCAATGACCCAAAATATCTGGCAACTATTCATATTACACTATGCACATGTTGTCTAATTAAAAACACTATTAGAGCAGTATGTTACTCTGAAACTAAACACATTCCTTTGTTATAAAACTGGATCAAAGAATAATGCATGTATCATTATTATGTGTTCATCTTAACACTTAATGATCATTATTCTTATAGCCTTCATTAAATGTTAGAAATGTCTTCTGATTCATTTTACGTAAAACTTTAACTAGACAGGAAACAAAATACTCTCTCCATTTCCCATGTAACTCTAACAAAAGTTTATTAGTAATATAATTAGGGAGTTCTGAAGGGAATGTGCATCCAAATAGTGGATCTTTTTGAATTCAAAGTCTAGATATAAATGTATGTGACATGTTTTCATATTTTATTCTGCAGTGGAACACTTTGTGCCTCTGGCAATTGTCTTGGGTTGTATGAAATTGTATTATTTTCTATGTGAATACTATAGTCATTTAAGTTGGTGTGGTAATATACAGATCAAGACCCATACTTTATCTTTATAATTGTTCAACTAATAACTGCATGAAGTGCATTCTCATCTTATAAGATTTAAGTGGTCTGTTAAATCTATAGTATGATTTTTGTTTCCCATTATTTTTTATTAACTGTTTTTTAGCATATATCATATAGGGGCTGATTCAGCAGTGGACGCAAATGCAGACGCAACTGCAATCGCTTACGTATCGCAGTTGCTAAAATATGCTAATGCTTGCCAAACCACAGCCAATGTAAAGATGCCCACTTCTGCCTTCTCATTTCCGTCCAATGTCGCTCTCCTGCTTAAACATCGGTGCCACCAACACACATCAAGCAGTCGCACAGCATGTACAGCAGGTCTGACCAGCCGCAAACACTGCAGCTCTCCTCATGCGCTGAGCGCTCTCATGCTGTAAACACAATCGCTATGGCTAATTTATGCACGCCCATGAAACAGCGTTGAAATGGTCAGACACACCTGCATTTGCTTAACCACCCACCGCATTACCACTCCCAAATGCTGACCACGTGACACTCACATTGCAAATAGATCCTCTGTACTTATGTAATCATGATGCATGTGCAGTGCTACTTACAGGCTTGCGCAATGGTAAATAAGCATTTTGTCCGCTGCTGAATGAGACTCTAAGGTATTTCTCATACAAAACTGGGGCCCTTACATCTCTTGCCCTGGCTATTGACCAAAACCCTAGTTATATTTGGTCACTGGCAGGGTTGTAGCTACTATGGGTGCAGGAAGTGCGGTTGCTATGTGGTCCGCAGAACCTCCGGGGTCTGTCTCCCCCTTCACCCAGCTCACCTCTAGGGCCCTGGCCAACACAACCATTTCACTGACTACGCAGGCATGTAGAGCGCCAGCAAAGAGAGCTTCTCTTATCTTCTCCGTGTTAGTAATTTTATGCTGGGGAGCTAGCATAGTGGTCAGCGCCAGCTGCAGAAAATGGAGCTAGCGGCAGATTAAGAGGCCTTCCCAGAACCCAGAGAAGGATTGGCAGAATGGGTATCAGGATGAAGGGTCGACAATGTATAGGTCGACATCTAATGGTTGACTGGCAATAGGTTGAAATGTACAAAAGGTCTACAGGCAATAGGTCAACCTATTGCCTGTTGACCTTATGGTGTCGACCTTTTTGTTTTTCAATTTCTTATACCACACCTGGCATAATGTGCCCAATCAAGTCAGGCGGAAAAGCTGTGGTGCAAGCATGACAGTGCAAACACGGCAGTGGACACCATGCTCCAGAGGCATCCCCATCATTTGCTAGCTGCTGCTTGTACTTCTGGCAGCATTGCCATTGACAGGTGCCTGAGACAAAGTGACACCTCTGTGCGGCTCTCTGGTTGCAGATGCATCAAAGGCAAAAATGCAGTTTTCAGAATGTAAGCCGCATTTCGCATATGCACCAAGCTTTGAAAAGCAAAACTTTTCAGAGCATAGTCCCAGTAGGCAGCACCATCGACAGACGGTGTTGCCTAATATCGGAAGAGCTGTTTTTTGCTTAAATGTTCATGCATGCAGCATTACTAAACGTCAGTATACATGTGATTAGTGGTGGAATACATCGCATCCAAAATGCGATGTTTGATGCATCCCGTAGAGGGAGAGTAGGAGTGCAGCCCCGGGTTCTCAGCAGGATGGTCGTGTAGCTGAGGAGCTCATGAGAGAGGTAGGTGTGTGAGGAGGGAGCTGAGTGGGGGGATTCCTGTTAGGGGAGAGAGCTGTGTGAGGGGGAGGTCTGGTAATGGGGCGAGCTGTGTTGAGGAGATCTGTTAGGGGGGGAGAGCTGTGTGAGAGGGGAGATCTGTCAGTGGGGGGGAATTGGTTAATGGGGATAGCTGTGTAATGGGGTAGATATTTTCGAGAGAGGTCTGTGTGAGGGGCAAGATCAGTTAGGGGGGAGCTGTGAGGGGGAAGATCTGTTAGTGGAGAGCTGTTTGATGGGAGAGATCTGTTAGGGGGAGAACTATGTGAGGAAGGAGCTATGTTAGGGGCGAGCTGTGAGAGGGGAGATCTGTTAGTGGGAAGAGCTCTGTGATGAGGGAGATCTGTTTGGGGGAGATCTGATAGAGGACAGTACTGTGTTGGGGAGTGGGACCATAGTTAGCCCTATGGGGGCCCCATGGAAATGTTGCTATGGAGCGCCCATAGGTCTAGCTCTGGTCACTAGGATGTATTATTGAATTTACAAAATCTTGAAAAGATATAAAGAGCATGGTATGATATAAACAAAAGTACAAAGATAACAAATGTCAGTATCAAAAGCAACATTATACATGTATATCATTATCAAAATATGCATGTTCTTTGTTGAATATTCACTATTGATAGATATGAAAATGAGTGTATTTGATGAACGACAATATTATACAGTAATGACATTATTCAATGCCACACTAGTTTTGATGGAAATCACTGCATCATCATAAAAGACCAATAGAATATACAAGATATTAAATAATATATTCTAATAATATATTATTAGGAAGGTATAAAAATTATCAATATCGGTTAATATTATAATTAGTGCTCAAAGTGTGCCGGTATGCAACGGTATAGCATACCGGCACTTCCAGCACTAAATTTTTTTTATTTTTTCTCAACTTGCAGGGACAGGTGGAGCAGTGCAGATATGCACCAGCAGTCAGTAAGAAACATCGCCGCCATTATGATGTCAAATATTTGGAGCTGACCGCAAGCCAATCAGATGCGGCCACTCCTGATCGGCTGCCGGTCCGTGAGGTGTTAGCTTGCGGCCGGCACCATATTTGACATGTAGACAGCGCTGTTTCTTACTGACTGCTGGTACATATCTGCACCGCTCCCACCCGGGTCCCTAACTCCCTCCAGGCCTTCTGAAGAAACGAGGAAGTCAGGTACTGCTCTGTGCCCCTCCCTTCACCTAGTGCAAGTAGCCTTCCCTGCCCCCCCTTCCATCCAGCCTTTCCTGCCTCTGCCTCCCATCTACTCCAGCCAGCTTTACCTTCCCTGGCTCCCCCTCCCCAGTACAGCCTACCCCTCCCTGCCCCCCCCCAGTCCAGCCTTCCTTTCCTGCCTCTGCAGTACCCCCGCTCAAGCCAGCCTTCCCTGCACTGCCCCCCCCCCCCAGTCCAGCCAACTGTCCCTGTTCCCCATTAAGGTCCAGCCTTCCATGGCCTGTGCCACCACCACAGTCCAGCCTGCCCAGTGTCCTACCAGTCCAGCTTTCCTAGCCTTGTGCCCCCCATGACCATCTTTCCCTGCACTGTGTACCCCCATTAAGGTCCGGGAGAGGGCCCTGCCTATTTTCTTAGTACCGGGCCCCACAGTTTCTGATGGCAGCCCAACTGTAACAGCTGCAACCCCCACTCCTGGCCAATAACAGATGCCACCCCCCATTTGCCACTGTAGCTTGCACTACTACCGCAGCCCCCCCGCGCTAAGGTCCACTCAGCTGGGTGATATGCTGCTCTTCCCTGTCAGTCCTGACTCCTGATAGAAGCAGAGGTAAGGTGGCACTTGCCGCAGCCTAATATTATGTCACAATGAACTTGTAAAAGAACATACTTTAATACATTGCTTTATACTGGTAGAGTGTTCAGTGGGCCTGATTCAGCACAGATCACAACTGCAATAGCATACACAGACAGCCGATAGTTGCGTATAGAGCATGCACCGTAGTGCGCAACAGCAGCTTTGTGATAACGCAGACTACAGAAAGCCATAGCAGAGTGAGTGACAGGTAGTCAGTATTTGCAGGTGGTGACAGGGGAGTGGTCGGAGAAACGCGGGCGTGTCTGTCCATTTAAACACTGTTGCATGGGTGCATAAATTAGCTACTGCGCAGCATACACAGCTTGTGTACTCACTCCATGCGATGAGGTTAGCAATTTCTGAGTAAGGTCAGACCTTCTGTAATTGTGTGTGATGGGCTGATATTCCTGATGTATACACAGCACAGTATTATGGATGTGAGATAGGGGTAGTGGGCATCTCTATGCTGGCCGGGTGACAGCTTTGCGTTTGCAAACGTTAAAATATTTGTGCAGCAGACCTGCGTGTGCAATCGCAATAGCAATCCGTAGTGAATCAGGCCAAGTGCAGGTGCAAACGGTGAGAGATGAAAGGATGGATGCATGACACCCCCATTTTGAGTTGCCAGACCACTCATGACACATAGCTATGCCCCTCATTATGCATGGCCATTCCCAATTTTTTTGTGCATCCCCATACCTCCACTTCAAATTTCCCACTTCAACCACTGATTATAATCCCAGTGAAATTGTATTTTTGTAAAACATAATAGGGTGAGAGTTTAGAAAATGTGAGAGTTTAGCGGTAACCTCTAACACTATTACATTGGTCGAGTGTTATCTTCAAAATGGGAAACGTCTGGATGAGAGTATAAATCGTGAGAGCTTTTTGAGTCTAAAAATATGTGAGTTTGCATGTTCTCGGACTCTATTAAATGGGCCTAGTTTAAAAAGTGTCAGAGATTACTGCTAAACTCTCACATTTTCTAAACTCTCACCCTATTACATTTGGCCCTTAATATTTGTGCATCCTTAACCTTGGATAATGGGATGGCTTTGATTCAGTTTGTTAGTTTAACATATATGACAAAATGTGGAACTAAGAAAACCTGCTTTAATATAGGAATAGACCTACTGAAGTCTGAAATAACTAAAGTTCCTCAAACATTTTTCTATGCATTAGTGTTGTAGGTTAAAAATCTGTCTGTCTTACATGTCGTTACATCCTTTATATGTCACAATTCATAGATAGATAGTGGATGCCAGCCTGTAGTTTGTGATTGGTGAGACCCATTACTGAGGCGTGGAGTCCAACATGCCAGCGGTATTCACCCCCCCCCCCCCCCGCAAGGAGGTTTGGACTTAGCAGCGTCCGACACGCAGGTCACACACTCAGACTTGGTTCCCTAATACAGGTGCTGGTGTACTCTAGATTGAAGGCGTACAACGTAGTGGACAAGCCGGGTCAGAACCAAACGGACAAGACGGTACCAGGGATCAGATGTAAACAGGTCATGGAGAATAGCCAAAGTCAAAACCGGAATGCCAAGTGCAGTACCAGGAAGGAGACGCAATAAGGTCACAAATCCAATGTCTATAACGAGCAATAAGAATCACAGGGAACGCTGGAGTATGGTTTGGGAGCCTATACTATGGCAAGGGAGTGCTCCCAGGGACTTCCTTAAATAGCAGAAGTTTCCTTTGGGCGCCGAAGTGAGCTGCTGTTTTGACACACCTGCCCTTTAAATTCTGCACAAAGCAGCGAGCACATCTCTATGGGAGCCATTTATGCAGACCAGCTGGAAACAGCATGCTGCAGCTGGAGGAGCCCTGCAGCAGCTGTAGTCAGCGTGACTCATCACTGCGGGTGCCGAGAATCTCCTGCCCGCTGCCCTGTCAGAGTCCCAGGAGGCCAATGCAGCTGGACACTGAAAGTAGAGACCATGGTCCGGCGTGCTGTGACAGTATGCCATCCCTGTAACCTAACCCTGAGCAAAAAGGATATATGTGAACACAAATCTCAATCACAAACACACACTAATACCAACCAGTTAAGTCACTTTCCAAGCAGGAGCACCAGCTATGTGGCTGATCAACCAAATATAGTAGCATCATTCAGATCAGTATTGTAGACTATAAAGTCCACCTAGCACTATTCCTGATACCAATGCTCTTTGCAGGGACATATCTATAATGGGTGCGGGGAACACGGGCCCCTGGGTCCAGGGGGCCCCGCACCGCACACCCTGCACCCATAATATCACTTACCTTTCCAGAGTCCCACGTCGGCGCAGGGGTCCGGCGCTGTAAACTGACTTGAAAATAGCCGCGGCGGCCATTTTCCCGTCGTTTGCGCATGCGCAGTACAGGGAAAATGGCCACCGTGGCCATTTTCCCGGTGACCTGTGCATTCATTATAGACTCTGAGCACACTCTAGTGCCCAGAGTCTATAACTCCGGCGCTGGCCTTGCACAGCTCAGTGTGCTGTCGGCCGCTGGGCGGAGAGGAGGGGACCCATGTCGGAGACTGCACATGGGCCCCCTCCTCTCTAGAAACGCCCCTAGCTCTTTGTTCCCTTGTCTCCACCAGTGAACCTGTCTGTTCAGCTACTCTGTGGGAACAGGCTCAGTGTTCCTTTGCATCCTATTACCCCTGTCCCAGTGGCGTATCTATAATGTGTGCGGGGCACACGAGCCCCCGGTTCAGTGGGGCACCGCACACACTGCACCCATGTTATTTTAGACTTGTCCGTGGTCCCACGTCAAGGGGTCTGCGCTGCTCAGAACACCGGAAAATGGCAGCCGCGGCCATTTTTCAGCGTTCTGCGCATGCACAGTAGACTCCCGGCACACTCTAGTGCCCGGAGTCTACTAAGGCTCCGGTGGCTGGCTAGCCGCGTCAGTCAGCTGCCGGCCACCGGGGACAGAGGAGGGGGCCCCGCACGGGGAGTGCACACGGGCCCCCTCCTCTCTTAAGACGTCCCTGCCCTATCCCCATTTCAATCTGACCCATCATTGCTGCTATTACTAGACATAGTGAGTCACCCTATCCTATACTTACCCTTACTCCCTTATCTTGCCATTTGTTGTATAATACTGGTAGGATCTGTGTTTGTTGTGTTCGCAGCAGAGCATGAGTGGCTGGAGAGATCACCTGACGCATCAGGATAGGCCCACTATGTCACATGACTTGAGGCAAGATGGCCGCTCCCATGTACCTGTGATGCTGAGACACTGCTAGACTTACCCTTGCCAGGATGGCCCAGCACTGGCAGACCCCCGCGCACACACAATGCCAGTCTCCACGCACCAGCTCCCTCAATGGAAGGACTGCGCAACAGCGCCCCACCGGCAAGGACCGCAACCTCCACACCGCAAAACCCTGGTCGTGACAGTACCCCCCTCCTTACGAGTGGCTTCAGGACACCTTCTAGGCTTTTCAGGGTGAGCCAAGTGGAATTTACTGACAAGTCTGAGAGTGTGGCCATCCGCAGCTCTGGTCCAATAGGAACTGGAACCTGAAACCCTCTCCTGGGGCACGTCACTAGGAACCCCCACCTGGGGCACGAGACTTGAAATCCCCTCCTGGGGATCGAAACTTTAAAACCCCTCCTGGGGAATGAAACTTGAAACCCCCTCCTGGGGCACGTGACTAGGAACCCCCACCTGGGGAACGAAACTTGAAATCCCCTCCTGGGGAAAGAAACTTGAGACCCCCTCCTGTGGCACACGACTAGAAACCCCCTCTTGGGGTAAGAGACTTGAGACCCCCTCCTAGGGTGTGAGACTTGAAATCCCCTCCTGGGTAACGTTACTAGGAACCCCCACCTGGGGCACTAGACTTGAAATCCCCTCCTGGGGAAAGAAACTTGAGACCTCCTCTTGGGGTGCGAAACTTGTGGCTCCATCCGGCTTGCAACCGGCAGAATTCGAGCTGGAACCGGAATGGGCAGAATCCGGGCTGGAACCGAAACGGGCAGGACTGGATAACATGGATACAATGTAAGCCACTTTTGTTTTAGAAGCAGGGAAACTAGAGGGTTGCAAAGTACAGTGCACATCGCACTGGTTGAGAAATCCATGACACAGTTTTGGACTGCCATCAAACTTATCAGGTGTGGGAAAATACAAACGAGGAGTAGTTCCAGAGGCAGAAATCACAGGAGTGGAGATAGGAGAAGCTGCAAGCATACTTGGAGCAGTTGATGTAGCTTGTACAGTATCCAGACGGAGTGCATAGTCTCCACACTCTCCAAGCGGATTACTATGCTCTCAATCAAATCCATTCTGGACTCGTCGCGTGGCCGAGTCCATAGTGGCCAGTGCAAATTGTTAGGATCTGTGTTTGTAATCCGGAAATGCTGTGATAATGGCTGAAGGGAAATCCAAAAATGCTGAGAGTTGACTGCAAAGGGTAATCCAGAAATGCTGTAATAGTTGTTGAAAACTCAGGTGCAGGCTGGAGTAGGTAATTGGGAACAACAGGTTCAGGAAGGAATGGGTCGGTTTGGGAACTTCAGGTTCACGGAGGAGTGGGTAGGTAGAAGGAGCAGGACTTGAGCCACAGCAGGAAGCAAGGCAGGGTAGCATGGTGCAGGTAGCCAGGGACCACCCAGGAGTTAGGGCAAGCACCGGAACACAAGACTAAGGTCAGAAGTGCTGGAACTCTCTCATAGCTGATACTCAAACACACGGTTGCACTGGCAATTACAGGGAGCTCCAAACCCCCTTAAGTTCAAAGCAGCAGAGCGTGAGTGGCTGGAGAGATCATCTGACGCATCAGGATAGGCCCACTATGTCACATGACCTGAGGCAAGACGGCTGCTCCCATGTACCTGTGATGCTGAGACACTGTTAGACTTACCCTTGCCAGGATGGTCCAGTGCTGGCAGACCCCCGCACACACACTATGGCAGTCTCCATGCGCCAGCTCCCTCACTGGAAGGACCGCGCCACAGCGCCCCCACCGGCAACTTCCACGCCACAAAACCTTGGTCGTGACAAATACCTCTTTCAGACATAAACCCCGGCGCTTTAACCCAGCTCAGACCCGGGACACTAAACTCAGGTTGAAGCCGAGGTTTTCAGTACTTATCCCCATTCACACCAGCGGATGGACTCTGGTTATTCTTAGATTATCGCCGTTCACACCGGATCCGGATTTTCCAGTGACCCGGGTCTCGTATCTCTCAATGGGAGCTTGGAGATGATGTCCTCTCCAAGCGCCCACTGTGCCCTCCAGTCAGCGACTTTTTGTCATGACCCAGGTCAACGTGATCCAGGCCATGCCTTTCACACAGGAGGCTCCTACCCGGTTAGCCAATTGTACCTTAATCCAGGTGTGATGTGTCGAGCAACTACCATTTTTGTTTTATTAATTTTCCACCTGATTGTTTGCTGCATCTGTACAATTATGGAAAGCACATGTGGGCAAAATTCCTATACAGGCTTGGGAGTGGCTCATCACAAAATATGCAAATGGAGTATTTTTCTAGGTTTGAAGTAAAGTACATTCTAAAAGAAATGTATACATTTTTATGTGAATGTGTGATAACTATGATGAAGTATATAATATACACAATATTAATGCAATGTGAAGAGAGATGGATGGGAGGCTATTCATTTAGTTTATTTTTGAACATTTTATTAATTCATTTTAAAAATGTTGGATTACATTTTATTTACATAAAGTTTCTGTCTCACAGTAATATTATATCATTATTACCAGGGATCTATTACTGGCAAGTGACAGAAAAGGCATGCATCACAAGTATACCCTTCCCTAATACATACAGGCCCTGATTCAGAGCCGGACGCTCTGACAGAGCGCTCACTCAGAATCAGGGCCGTTCCTGCTCCTTTTTGGAGCGGCCTCCTGGCCGCTCGCGTAGCTGTGGGTGACCACCCACAGCTATAGCGAGCGGCCAAAATTATGGTGGCGATGGTCAAGACCATCGCGACCATCGGCTTTCGACGAGACCTTGCGGTAGGGTCTCGCTGCCGTAAGCCCAGGAGTGCTTTTGGCTCTATCAGAGCCAAAAGCACTCCCACTGACATCACTAGTGATGTCAGTGGGGCTGGCCCCAGACGGTAGGCGTTCCCATGGGAACGCCTCCGTCTGGGCAGCCACGCCCCCGGCACGCCCACCAAAGGGGGCGTGCTGTCAATCAACATCGACAGCACGCCCCCTTTGGTGCGAGACCCATAACGACGGCATGCGCACGACAGTGCCGCCTCCGTCGTGTGCATGTGCACTTGGGCACCACAGGCCCACAGTCCCTCATGGAGTAAGATGTAATTCAGACATCAATGGCTTTCCACAGCAAATTCAGATGTTTTTAGCTATTTTCAAATATCGGTGCTTGAGAAGCAAATCATTAATTACCCAGGCACAGTACTGGCACCAGAGTCTGTTGCTGGCCCAAAGTAGCTGTCACACAGCACAATAATAAAAAAAATATTCTGTCGCACAGCAGCCCTAGTGTTAGTGTATGTTTTAACATGCTGAAACATAGAGGTAAATTTACTAAAGTGAGAGTTTTTAGAAGTGGAGATGTTGTGCATAGCAACCAATCAGATTCTACTTAACATTTAACTAGCACCATAACAGCTAGAATCTGGTTGGTTGCTATGGGTAACATCTCCACTTCTAAACACTCTCACTTTAGTAAATTTATCCCATAGAGTTGGATATCTAAGGCTGTTTAATTTTAAAACACATTTTTATTTGAACAAGAATGTTAACACACAGGGGGTATTCAATTAGCCGCCAGGATTACCCCGAGGCTAATTGCCACGCCGGAGCAATTTAATTGGCGGGGATTACCCCGCGCACGAGCCCCCGCAGCCGGACTAAACCTTGCAGCTCATGGGGTGCGAGGTAAAGTCCGTGGAAAAAAAAGCAAAATCAGGTTCGCGCGCGGGGAAAAAACCCAGTTTACACGGATTCAGTGGGTTTCCGTGCCTGAATCCCAATTTTTCAAAACGGGAAAAAGGCTATTTAATTGAATAGCCTTTCCCCACTCCTAAGATTTTTGCTGGTAATTAGTCGCAGCTAATTGAACACCCCCCCCCCCATACTGTAAAACGAATACACACTGAAATATAAATATACAGTAATTACTTTCTTACAGCCCAAAAATGTAGACCTACTGTATAATTATTTCAAGTTGCTGATTCAAATTTGGAGTTTATTTTGTTAATTCAATTTATTGTGTAAATGGACAGCTTCAATTTTACTGTATTATTATGATTTTTACTAGTTAATGCTTGTCCATCATTACATTGTTATTACTTTCTTTGATCTAAGACCTTAGAATATATGTAACATGATATAATAGCTATTAAAACATGTCCAATAGCAACCAATCAGATGGCCGGCTTTTTTGCGACCTTATGTACTGTAGTCAGACTAATGAGCTACAGTATTTAAGTACATTATTAAACATGGCACTTTGTAGGGTAGAGGCAAAATATTGTACTGTATTTTAAAGTTGAACAAATCTGTTTCATGGGGTCCCATCATATTTAATTAAGAAATAGGGGCCTATGTATCAAGCCCTGTATATCAAGCTGTTGATACTTAAAATGATGCAGAAACTACAGTTTCTGCATCATTTTATTTATTGCTCCTATGTACTAAAAGTACAATGCAGGAGATGTCACAGAAATCTCCAGCAAAGTGCTAATTAGCGCTGCAGATCGCAGCCCCCATTATTATCAATGGGGCCTACCATCTGATGCCTATGTACTAAACTCCAAAAAGTTAAGCTTTTCGGGGTTTAGCCCCGGTAGTTTATACCATCTTCAGATGGTGTAAACTACCGTAAGCCTATGGAGGTTCCAGGGGCAGGAGAGAGATTTTTTGATATCTGCCCTGCAGTCCCCCTGCCAGTTCCGGAAGCTGACGCTGTAGCTTCCCCCAGGTAAGTCTTTCACTTCTGTGAATGATTTCTCCTAAATGCCGGGGATATAACTCACGGGCACAGCGGTTACCGCAACCGTTGTCCCTGCAAGTTCCCCGTAGCACATAGCTGGGATATTTTAATTAAAAATGAAAATATCCACAGTGAGTTAGGTACATAATAATTATTAGTACATAGACCCCATAGACTTGTATTATGCCACTATATATTTAAAAAAAAAATTATACATAAGGCCCTCAATTGGCACTAGAAATCTGTTATATGTATATAAATACTCACAACTGCGAGGTGTGTAAAGCCTCCTAATAGTTTCTCCAAAGGTGTTCTACTGTTATTAACAATGGATTTTATATGATTTATGTCTGATTATGAAATTTACTTACTTTTAGAAACATGTGTTAGCTTAATTTCATACCATTGACATATAACTGCCCAGCGCTGTGCACTTTTCAGTGTATTAAAACTGTCTATAATTATTTATGAAATACCTAAATGTTAACAATAAACGCATGTTGTGTTTTGGGAGCTACAGTTTTTGTATTCTGCAATCATATACAGTATATAATTTCACAAATAAATCCAGCCTGCTCATCTGAAAAAATACATTTTCCTCTGCAGGCATGTATGGTTGACAGATTTTTGTAGTCATATGTTATGCTGTCCATTGGACATATGCTATGTACCTAGGGGCACAAAATGTTAGTTTAGCTAAAGCAAGACAAATCATCCTTATATCCAATTAATGGTTTTCATTGGTAATGTGCACTCTGCTGATTGTGTTATTTTCTCATAAAAGCTATTTGTAGAGCTTTTGTGGGACACTATAATACATTACCATAGCCATGCGTTAAAGCGGCCTGCATTTCTGTCATTTGTTTATAGAGTTATTATTTAGTTATTATTTTTTTCCATAGGAATGGGATTGATATGTTATTTTTAATATTTTTATTAAATCCAAAATAAAATAAAAATAAATTATCAGTGTTGCAAAAATACTGAGGCGCCAGTTTACTGTATAGCAAGGCAAAGTTGGAGTGCACATTTCTTATACCTCAAAAATACTTGATATAGATCTCTTTATTACGTACATTAGTTCTGTTTAATCCTGTAGCCAAACTGTTCTGCTAGGAATGTGAACTATTGCTGTTAGTCCTTTCTAAAATCTGGGGGTAAATATAATAGGGTCAGACATCGGCGAGTCCCGTGCAAGAAATTAAATAGCTTAAAAATGATAAAAAGGCATATAATGCACTACTTTTGAATGGTTTAAGAAGAAATCGGTGAAAATATCTTGAAACGAGATATATAGAGTAAATAGAGGAAAAGTTTAGGGCACCAAACATTTCTGCTCACAGGATCAAAACATCATCATATCTCTGATATAAAATAAATTGGATTGTTTAGATGTCGGATACATTCTTGATAAGGTCAGCTCATGTAACCACCTCTTACTAATTTTGATTTATTAATCTGTAACACAAATGTATAACTTATTTTAATGTAGCATATCCATAGCTTCTGTAGCCCAATGTCTACAGTAGTTTGGTATTTGCAGCTGAAGGGCCCCCTTAGAGGAGCCAATTATATTGAACACTGTTGGCACTGCAACTGCCAGCATGCATGTGCCTGCATTATTAATTAATGAATATGGCCTTAATTAGCAAAATGTTATTACCCCAATTAATTTATTATTAATATTGGCCACATAATATATACATGGCTTGAATGCATGAGATATGGACAGATAGGCTTCCAGTGATTTGTTTGCACATTATGCAGTGTAATTGGAATGCCTACTAACTGTTGACTCACACGTCAGCCCCCTCAGTGCTCCAGTACTGAAGAACTGTTGCCCTCAGTGCTTATAAAAACCATGTCTGTCTCCCAAACAGACTCCTAAAATGATCACTTTGAAGTGCCATTTGCATAATCACTTTATAGAGGCATTTGCATAAAGTGGTAGTCGGGCATCCGCCAATACACACAGCTGCCAGCGCTACTGCGTCCACCTCTAGATCAGCCCCATTGTCTCAGCTGACAAAATTGACATGTCACATTAACTAAACACTAAAATATATGATCACTTGCGCTTCAAAAGGAAGGCAGCAGTACAGTACTGAAGTGGTCTCTCACACTTCACAAACCATATACAGAAAAAATAAAGTACACTTCTGCGCCCTCTAGCAGGATATTTGGTATATGTATATTAATACATTAATTTTTTATCTCCACGTCTGTCCATTAAAATTTTCCAGACAAAAAGTATCTACAGTCAAATGGACTCCTCCTCTTCTGACCACCACAGAGTATTCCTTATTTTTAGAAGCTCCGTCCGATCATATAAAAGAGAAGAAGAAAAGCTCCATATAGTATAGTATTATAAGATTAAAAATGATTTTATTCATACACAATTCATATAAACATAAAAACTTGTCACCGAACAATATATATGTGTGGCCCCGTACCGTATAGTTAGGGTGCAGTTTCCTGGACACCCAAAATGACATGTGCAGAAAAAACCTCAGAGTCTCCCGGGATGGACTATAAGGATCTGCTGGCGTTTCCAGGAAGCTGTCAGTCAAACCTCGATATAAGGGCCCTTCACATAAATCACCAACGCGTTTCGACTCTTAGAATGATGAGTCTTCCTCAGGGTGCATGTGAGCAGTGACCCTCACAGAACTTATATCCCCCCTGAATGTTTCTCATTGGTGCAGGGATTGCCACACAATAATTACAAAGTCCTACTAAAAAACACAATAACCACTTACGGATTGATACACATTCTTCTTTTACACACACAGTATTCTCTATAATAATGCTTTTCCATTTTCCAAAGAAAAATATTAAAGTTAAAAAACGGACTCTATAACACTTCCGGTTCCGGTGTCATCGATTTACATCCGGTCCCATACTTTTTAATGTTCTCCGGGGCTTCACACCCAAACCATTCTGTTCCTATCCGTATATAATTAGACCCCTAGAGTGATGCACGCTTCCGGTCATGTGCCTAGACCGCTGCTGACTTTCTCACTCCGTAGCGGGGTCTCCGGAACTTCCGGTTCCTGCGTTCCACACTCGTGGAACGCAAGCTTCGTAATAGATGTGTCTCCTTCCTTTACAAAGCACCTCTAACTCCACTTCCGGTTTCTGCGTTCCTCTTATGTGGAACGCATACTTAATAGCCGGACTTCGGAGCTTATATTAGATTAAAACATATGTTAAAACATATATAAAAAGGATACATAGGCTCAAATATAAATAAATTTGTTAAAATGTGAGATATTAAGAATATAAAAAACACGAGGACATATGGGGTATAAACATGAAGAAAATATACATATATAAAAATATATAAAAAATATATATATAAAAAATATATAGAAAAAATATATATATAAAAAAAAGGCCAATCTTTCTATGTGATATTATAAAAACCATTTAAGTTCAAAATCATTATTAAGCCCATTGGGAACCAATGTCCCCATTTCATAGATCCATTTCATTTCTAAACAGGCTAAATTCTCATCTCCATTTGTTTTCCACCAATGTTTAGTCACTTGTTTAATGCCTATCACTGTTTTTATACTTTTTGTGGCACAATCATGGCACTCTTTGAAGTGATTAGACAATGAGTGATTAATGAATCCCTTTTTTATATTTCGAAGATGTTCGGCCCAACGTTCTCTCAAAGACCTTGATGTTCGGCCTATATATTGCAGGCCACAATCGCACTCTATTAAATAAATACAATTTCTACTGTTACATGTTATAAAATCCTTAATCTCATACAGTACTTTCGATTTATTAGAAACAAATGTGTTGGTTTTACTTTGCTGGTTTCTATGACCTCTGCACATCGTGCATACACCGCATCTATGAAATCCAGTGGTCTTAACCCTACCCTGCTTCTTAGGCGGTATTGCACTTTTGACTATATTATTCTTAATATTAGGAGCTTTTTTGTATATGAATTTGGGATATTTTGACATGATTGAATTTAAAACCGGATCTCGTTCTAACAAATGCCAATGCTTTTTAATAATCTTTTCTACTTATTTGTATTGGCTATTGAATGTAGTGATAAATGGTAGAATAATAGGTTTTTCCTTTTCTTTTCTTTTTGATTCTAAAAGATCCTCTCTATTAATCTCTATCATTTCCTTTATAGCTCCATCGATATCTCTCTTTTTATATCCCTTTGCAATGAATTTTTGTTTTAAAATCACTGATTGATCCTTAAAAACTTCCACATCGGTGCAATTACGTCTCACTCTTCTCATCTGTCCCTTTGGTATGTTAGTTAACCATAATGGATGATGGTTACTACCCCATTCTATATAGGAATTACTATCTGTGGGTTTATTAAAAGTTTTAGTCTTAAAAACCCCACCTTCCACGTATAGAACCAAATCTAGAAAATTAACCTCCACTGTACTAATATTAAAAGTTAAATTAATATTTAAAATATTCTCATTTAGTTCCTTACAAAAAGTTCTTAGATCCTCTTCACTCCCTTTCCATATGAAAAGGATGTCATCTATAAAACGATACCATTTTATGATATTTGTAAGGAATCTATTATTCGACCATATGGTTTGCTCCTCCCAAAAGGCCATGAAGAGGTTGGCATATGACGGGGCAAATCGTGTGCCCATGGCCGTTCCTTTTATTTGTTGATAAAATTTCTCGTTGTGCCAAAAGAAATTATTTTCTAAAATAAAACATATACTGTCTATCATAAAATCCACCGGAGAACATTAAAAAGTATGGGACCGGATGTAAATCGATGACACCGGAACCGGAAGTGTTATAGAGTCCGTTTTTTAACTTTAATATTTTTCTTTGGAAAATGGAAAAGCATTATTATAGAGAATACTGTGTGTGTAAAAGAAGAATGTGTATCAATCCGTAAGTGGTTATTGTGTTTTTTAGTAGGACTTTGTAATTATTGTGTGGCAATCCCTGCACCAATGAGAAACATTCAGGGGGGATATAAGTTCTGTGAGGGTCACCGCTCACATGCACCCTGAGGAAGACTCATCATTCTAAGAGTCGAAACGCGTTGGTGATTTATGTGAAGGGCCCTTATATCGAGGTTTGACTGACAGCTTCCTGGAAACGCCAGCAGATCCTTATTGTCCATCCCGGGAGACTCTGAGGTTTTTTCTGCACATGTCATTTTGGGTGTCCAGGAAACTGCACCCTAACTATACGGTACGGGGCCACACATATATATTGTTCGGTGACAAGTTTTTATGTTTATATGAATTGTGTATGAATAAAATCATTTTTAATCTTATAATACTACACTATATGGAGCTTTTCTTCTTCTCTTTTATATGATCGGACGGAGCTTCTAAAAATAAGGAATACTCTGTGGTGGTCAGAAGAGGAGGAGTCCATTTGACTGTAGATACTTTTTGTCTGGAAAATTTTAATGGACAGACGTGGAGATAAAAAATTAATGTATTAATATACATATACCAAATATCCTGCTGGAGGGCGCAGAAGTGTACTTTATTTTTTCTGTATATGTCACATTAACTAGCTGATTTATTATTGAGTTATAGATCCAAAACGTGTGGGACCATGAGAAAAACAGCAAAGCTGTCCAAGATGCTTTTACGAAAGATAAGATAGAAAGATTAGAAACCATGATTTCAAAGAGGAAAGGTTTGCATTTTGTCAATAGTCTACACAACATGGAGATTGTAGAAAGGGAAAAAGCCCACACAACCATAATCACACCACATGCAGATGCTGAATAAAATTCCACAAAGGGTGGATCAATCATGCTGATCAACATATAAGAACTACAGTATCCCATAAGTCATAAAATGGGTAAGAAATTTTAAGTAAAAAACATTTCCTATCTATTGGACTAAGCAGTTTGGAAAGCTCAATTTTTTATATAAAAAAATCACAAAGGTGGCAAAAATTTGTCTTCAATTTAGAATGGATATCACGAAGTTGCTCATTTAAAATATACCTGAGGCCTCAATGTCAAAATGAGGTGTGGCTGTGTCTCCATGATTAGGCCACAGCCCCTACAGTACCCAGCCTCACCCTCTATGACCCTGGTGGTTTGTGAAACCACATTTCAATAACTATTTACTTTATAACTCATTTCTCTGTGATTTCTTATTTTTGCGATTTCTTAGTTTCTTGAACATGTTTAACAGAATTTAACAAATATCTCTTAAATCACACCCAGGTCCTCAGAGTAATGCCATCATGTTTGAGTCAGTTTGGTGCTGCTTTTATTTTAAAATACATATCTAATGATTTTGCCCACTACCCCCCCCAAGTAAGAGAACAAAAACAAGATTCATGATTTCATTGGCTACATTGAAATCCTATAATCTGTACCCTATCATTTGTTGATGTATCTAAGATGTGGGCCCACCCTCAATATGATGTCATGCACTCTGCGGCCTGGCAGGCACACGCATCATAACACAGAGTTACAGGGCTGCTCAAAGTAATGTAGGTTCAAGGTCACTGACACGTGTGGTTGGGAACAGGACACTGCAGGCAAGGATGTGCAGTCAGAGTAGTCATACTCCCTGTCATGTTCCAGAGTTTTGATATAAAAACTGTGTTTTTATTCATGTGTGCCTCCCCAGGCATTGACCTCACCGCATGTCACTGACTGCAGGTACCACGATACAGACAGTAAGCTCCCCTAACTGCAACCAGCAAGGAGGAAGTTTGTGTCCAAATACAGACATTGCCAGTAAATAACATATATAAATCAGAATCCAGGTAACTAGCCAAGATCAGGGTTGGAGATAGTCAAAAAGTTGTCCAGAGACTAGCGAAGGTTAAACACAGAAAATCTAAATTAGAATAGTATCCAAGTGTTCAGATAGGAATGGACTTGGGATAGCCATCGACCTCGATGATTTCAAAACATTGATGGTGGCCAACCGATGCTAACTAGTTTTGCCATTGATGGCAGACAACCAATGGTTTTCTGCCATCAATGGATGAGAGGGAGCTGACGTTTTTTGTTTTTTCCTCCTCAGTACGGAGCTTAGCCCTGCCTCCCAGATGCCACTAAGCCTCACCCCCATTTTTGATTGGCCATAGGTGGCCATCAAGGAAGTGAAAACCATCGATGTTTCACCTTAGATGGTTTTTGTGCCATTGGCAGTAATCACAAATCAATGGTAACCATCGATAGACACCCCACAGATGGCCATCCCTAGAATACACTGATTACAACCAGCACAGGAGAGCCAGGGAGAAAACCTAATAAAGGTAATAGCTAATAACTGAGCACAGCTCTGAGCACAGCTGCAATAAACACCCTAATCAGTAGTCAGAATGCAGAGCAGTGGTACCTAGTTTCAACAGTTAACTGATTACCAGGATATTGGATGAAACTAACATTACCAGGTGTTTCAGCTCACATTACCAGGTGTTTCTAGGGTGTGCCTACTCGGAATGCTAACATTAATTTGTGATTGTCCTCAGGTCCTGCTCAAAATTATGCTGTCATCTGCATAGGGCTTAAGGCTTTTTCATTTGGCCCCATGGCACTTTCAGAATTCAACAAACCATGGGCCTGATTCAGTACAGATAGCAACTGCAATTGCAATACGCACGCAGTGCCACTGTGAATATATTCTAATCCTCTGCGATCACTATGCCGTTGCAGCACAACGTAAGGACACCCACCTTACCTTATACACACCCCTAATACTTAGCAAGACTGCAAAACCATCAGTAACATCGAGTACCATCGCAGCCTCACGCACACTTGCACAAGCTCTGACCTTACTCAGGAATTGCTAAACTCATCGCACGCAGTGAGTACACAAGCTACGTATGGCATCGCAGTGCCTAATTTATGCCACCCCTTCAACGGCGTTCAAACGCACTGGCACACCTGCGTTTCGCTGACCACCACCCCCGTCTCCACCCACAAATGGTACTTCCTGTCATTCACTCTGCGATTGGTCTGCAAAGCTGCTGCGATCACAGTGAAGTGTTCGCACACGCGCACTGCGATACATACGCATGCACAGAACTCAACAATCGGCCAATTGCGTGTGTAAATGCAGTTGCAATCCTTGCTGCATCAGGCCCCTTGTTCCATACAAAGCTTCAGTAGCCGGAGGATGTAGCAATATACAGTGCTTTGCTTCTGAAAAATTAATTAATAGTCCTATCCACCTGGAAATTGTCAGAAGGTAAAATCTAATTAAGAAAGTATGAGTTAACATTTACTTTTAAAATTGAATTACTGAAATGCAGTAATGTCTGTAGGATTTAAATGTAAAACATAGGTTGATAAAAAGATGTAACACTCTTGTTGCTTTTCCTATTGCTGTCTGTGGAACATTTACATGTAAATCATAATGGGTAAATTTACTAAGATTCGTGTCTTGCTGAGTTTTAAACACGCCGGGCATCGCTGAGACTGAGTGAGTTTTTTTTCCAATCAAACACAAACATTTAGTAAGAATCGTGTTTGACTGAGTTGTGTTTGCCAGTGGTGTATGGAATCGTGTTTGCAAGTATGTGAGTTTAGTCGTGTTTGGACTGAAATGTATAGACCTGCCTGCGAGCTGCGTGTTTAGCAAAAGCACTGCACAGATCAGTGTGATCTGTGCAGTGCTTCTGTGTGCTATAAGGTAAATAAAGGGTTAGAAAAATAAAAAAACATTAGTATAACCAGCACTGGATCTCTAAGCCTGTCCTGGAACAGGAAAATCGTGGGGGGGGGGGGCAGTGGAAATCGATGTGGGGGTTCTTCCTATTTTCCTGAAGCAGCCAGGGGGGTGGTAATGGCACAGCAGGGAGACACTCACCTTTAAGTCCTCCTGCCATACCATTCCCCAACCCCAAACTGGTCGGCCAAGTGCGGGCAATCCTTGGAAAGTGAGGACCCCCTCCCAAAATTGCTTCCCCACCTCTCGAGGATCAATCAGCCCTGGGCTTTTCTCTGCACCCCTAGTGGCGGTGGGTGCAGGAGTAATGGGTTAAATCAAGTACTAATATTGTTCTTCACAGTGGGACTACAAGTCCCAGCTAGCCTGCCCTTCAGCACTTGTAGAACCACAAGTGACAGCAGACCGCTGGCACCTGTGCCCCAACTGTGAAAGAAAACTTGAAAAAATTACAGTACACACACACCAAAGGTTTTATTACTTAATTACACATTCTATCACTCACTCACCTGCACTCACACTTATCCACACACACTAGATACTTACCTACTCCCTGGCACTGGTTGGGCCTCTTGTCTGGTAGAATCTGGTCTTCTTTAAAATAAAATAAACAACTTTCCCAGCGCCCACAGACCACAATACTGTATGTACAGTATAGTGCTAGCTGAATGACAGAAAACCACAATGTTTCCTGCACCTTAGCTGCTCTTAGACAATCAGCGGCTGGTTTTTAAGAGAGGAGGGGGCCCATGTGCAGACTCAGTGCGGGCCCCCTCCTCTCTCTTGTGGTGCCACAGCGGGTGGTGCACTACTGGAAACAACGGACAGGTAAGTATAAAAAGCTAATGGGTGCAGGATGTGCGGTGTGGGCCCCCCTGCACCCATTATAGATACACCCCTGTTACTATAACAATGGCCGCTATTTGGCTAAGAGTAGCCGGACTCTTAGCCAGTCATGAGAAACCCACCCCCCCAAAGTCACAACCAGCCCTGAACCTCTGAGCTTGGTCTGGTATTGGAAAATAGTGGGGAAAATTACATGGGGTTCCCCCTATTTTCCAGTAACCAACACCAGGCTGAACCAGCCGGGGGGATAACACTATATCAGGGAGACACACAGTGTGGGGTCCCCCTGCCATAATGTTAACCAGCCCCAAACTTGTCAGGCTAGAGCAGGAGTCCCTTGGAAAATCACAAGCCCCTCAAAAAATGCGTTCCCCTCACACACTCCCCCTGGACTTTGGGTACATGGGTAATAGTGATTAAATCATTTAATAATATTGTCCCAGCAAGCCTGCCCCAACATGATGGCACTTGCAGAATCACAAATACCAGCATGTCCAAACATCAAGGGCACTTGTTGTCCACCTGTAAAAAAAAATGTAAGATATGGACATCGAGTATTATAATTTTTTAAATTAAAATAAAACTATCCCACACAGCCCTAGTTGTCCACCTTAATACTCACAAAAGCAATGCAGCAGGTTCTCCTTGGTCCATGTAGGTTTGCTGGGATCTTTGCAAAAACAAACCAGCCAAACTGTGTCCCTTTCTACGGTGTGCAGGGTCCCATTGTAAGTGACCAGTTACTGCCAGTCACTCCATATAAATGAATGGGTAAGCGCTAATTGGCTAAGTGAGAGAGGTTTCCACACAAAACCACCACCAAACTGCTGGGATTTAGAACCTGCTGCTTAGTAAATTTTACCCTTTGTCTGAGGAGAGAAGATGCTGCCAAGCCCCTCTATTAATGTAAGCAGAAGTGCAGGGCGTATAATAAGAGTGAAAGACAAAACCAGTGATAGCTGATATTACACTACCAAGATGTAATGATTTTTACAAAATCGAGAACATTCACCCTCTAAAGCAGAACGCCACCTAAATCTTTTATGCTCATGGTGAAATTCTTAGTTTTTTGGTCTCAAAGAAAGAAAAGATGTATATCGTTGGCAAAAGATGAGCTCCTGGATACTTTGTATGTGTTCCTGCTGTATTCTGCTTCACCAGCTTGTTGCTATAACAGCTTTTCATTTTAAAGCACAAAAAAAGAACAACTATAGCTGAAGGCTTGACTAACAGAAAAAAATTATCTCTGGCAGAGTTTGATATTAAGGGGTTTTGCTTGGAAACTGATATGATTTTAAATGCCATAATTTTCATCTCAGAAAATGTATTAAAATAACTATCGTCTACTGTAATTAAACTAATATGAACCAAATATTGAAAATAAGCCTTGCATTTTGATATAAACAAAAATACAGTAGTTGCATTACCATTAATATGCTAGTAAAGGGACACTGGTCACCTCAATCTACCCTGCCCCCTGTACTTTCTGGCCCTGCCCCTCGTTCTGCTGTTCTGCACCCTCTCTGACTGCTGCTCACTTCCCCAGCCATTCCGCTTTGTCCTGCAATCACACACACACACATTCCGCTAGGTCCCAAAAGCAGCACACCCCATGTTGAAATCCAGCCCTCATTCCTCCATCTGAGATTCCACCAGACAGCTCTATCCATAGTTTGGCGGAAGAATATGCTTGGTGCAGCCCAATGATGCCAATGCTGGCCTTCTCTGCTGCTCTGTCTCCAGTCCACTCCCGCCCCACCAGAAGGACAGTGGACAGTAGTAT
Source organism: Taudactylus pleione (assembly GCA_031769625.1). Classification (NCBI taxonomy): domain Eukaryota; kingdom Metazoa; phylum Chordata; class Amphibia; order Anura; family Myobatrachidae; genus Taudactylus; species Taudactylus pleione. The sequence goes on from JAUIMM010000085.1 coordinate 27,289,571, forward strand.
GTTTTTCATACTTTGCTGTGAGGTAAGTAAGGCAATGTCATGAGAGGTGCTCTGGGCTGGCATATAAGGAAATTAGGGGTAGTGACATAACTGCGCTTCAATGCATGTTACATTCAGTTGGTAGATTATTATGTGGAGTCAACATGTATTCATCATAATATATTCATCATAATATATTAAATATTAAAATATCCCACAATAATATAGGGCCGTATTCAATGAGAAGCGAAAAGTCCCATACTTTTCGCATGCCAGACTTTTTGCCGACATTGCTGGTTAGTCATGCGAAAAAGTGTCGCGCGCGTACCCGCTTATCCCCGTATTCAATTCCAAAGGACGCGAAAACGTGTCCCGAATAAACTTAAACAGGCGGAAAGTGCTGGCAGATATGGGGGAAATCAGCCTGACACCCCCCAAAAGATGCACTGACATGGAGGATCACTATGGATACCCCCAAATAGCCCTGCTGGAGGTATTTGGGGTGCTTAAATGCTCTCAATTGGTGCTATTTTGTGTCTTTGCACAAGTGGTGATGAATAGCATTTTGCAGTTTTTTTTGGCAAAAAATAAGTAGTGCCAGCATATTTGGGGTACATGAAAATGGGTGCAGCATGGTTAAAAATTGCAAAAGTGAGGTCTTAAAAGCATTAAAAATGCACCTTCAGCAAGCACCTGCAATGAAAAAAACCCTCCCCCATACTTACAGACCCCCCCCTTGTCTATTTCGCTAGTTTTTAAGTTTGTACCCCAACTTTTAACTTTTTCACCCCCTTTTTCAAAGTAATTTTTTTGGGGTGTTCTTTAATTCTTTTTTGGATTTTTTCTTATGCAGTTTACCTTTGGGGACCTGTCCTAAGAGTGCAGGGTGGTTTCCCCACCTTTGCACCCCAAAACCGCAATTTTGCACTTTTTTCCGCCAGCTATTCATAGGCAAAACTTTTCCGCCGGGTACATTGCATTGCGTTTTCGCACCGGCAAAAAGTTGCAACAATTGAATATGGGGATAAGTTTACGCTGGCTAAATTACGTCACCGGCGAAACTTTTTTGTAAAAAACGACTTTTTGCCGCTAATTGAATACGGCCTATAGATTTAAAAAATAATGTTTGCCTTAAAACTTATGGACAGTTATACGTTTAAAAAGAACACCTTTTGGGCTGGTAAAACAAAAAATCTGGACAGTTAGTAACTTCAGAGACATTTTAATTATGCTTGTGGGTTAAATTTCAAACGAAAGAGATTTTTATATGTGAGATCATTCATCTGTATTCTTGGAAAGATATCTAGTAATTGAAACAATATTAGTAAGTTTTGTATCAAGTTTTGAAAGTACTGCATTTGTATAAAGGAATAGGAAAAAATAACATTGGAAGCAATGTAAAGTGTTCAGTACAAGAAAAACTGAACAAAGAAGCTGAGCAGAATAAACAGCAAACAGTTTACATACATTTCCAATAGGGACTTTGCATAGAGTGTAGTCCAGGGGTGTCAAACTCGAGGCTATCCAGCTGCAGTGGATCTACACATCCCAGCATGCACTGCCACAGTTTTGCTATTAGTGCATACTAAAACTGTGACAGGGCAAGTTGGGATATGTACTCCCACAGCAGCTGGATGGCCACGAGTTTGACACCCCTGGTGAAGTCCATGTGGTTTTGAATGTCCATGTTAAGTTTTAAAGTTTGTGTACTACTGAAATGAATTGTAGAAGAAGGTAGTTATATTGAGCGGAACATAACCGTATTTATGAAAAATAATCACAAAATGTGAATGCAAAAACATGGGCTGTTGCCCTGTCCTTATCAGTGTGAGATAATGGAGAATTACCAGAAATCCGTAGTATATAGGCCTGTAGTAATATCAAAGGTAGTCTCCGGATCACTTCCTCTCATGTCCTTCGGGTGGCTTTCTGCAAGTGGTCCTGTCACATTTTGTGATTATTTTTCATTTTGGGTCTCACAGACGGCCTAGGATATACCTTTTGGACACACACGATTAGTGTGTTGTGAAGAATATACCAGTTTATTATTATTTGAGTATTGATGTTCAATAAATGTGTTTTTACTATATCACACTATGTTTGAAATTTTTATATTATGTATATGTGAATACCATCAACTGCTGATCATCGTTTACTGAATCTACATATGCAGAATTGGGAAGTATTGTAATATTTTCTATATATCCATCCACAGCACCGTGCACACTTGTGTCATCATAAATCACCAATATATTTATGCTTAGGTATTAAAGGGTATACCATTTTTTGATAATACATCTGCAGCAGACCATTGTGCTAGGCGCCTGTGAACACCACTCACTTTTTTGTTGCATAACCGTATTTATGCAAGATCAAATTAAGACAACGATGTCCAGACAGTTACTTCAGTGAAGAGTTTTGTGTATACAGGTCCTCAGTGACAGATGTAGAGCGAGCTCAGTGCTAGTGAACAGAAGTTAATTAGGCCTTCCATGTGACATGGTACTTTACATCACGGTTTCCTTTTTAATACACATATCGGGAGGAGCGTTTATCTTAACTGGAAATTTAGAATCGATTCTAAACATTTATCTTGTATTATGTGTGTGTAAAACAGCTACCTGTTTTGCCTTTAGTTTACATAAGTTAACTGTGTAACAATATATTAATAATATATATTATGATGAACAATTGGATATATATTATTATTATTATATTATTTCTATATGATAATCTACCAATTGAATGTCATATAACTATGCTTTGTATTATTATTATTATTATTATTATTATTATTATTATTATCATCATCATCTAGATCATCATTGTTACTACTATTTGTTATTGTTTGCTATAATACCCAACATAATTCTATAATATGTCCATCATATTCATCTACTGTGATGATTACTATGTATATAAATAGATTAGACTATATATATATAATATATATATATATATATATATATATGTATATATATATTAGCATGTTGATTTGTGTTCTGTCTATTTTAGGTAGATTTTTTATTCTTACTATTCAGTATTCATTCTAATTTAATTATTGTTCCTTATTTTTTAAATCAGGAAACACAATATATCTAAATTTAGATTACAGCTTAATCCATTCTGATGAAGTGGGCAAATGTCCCATGAATTGCATCTTTTGATTATACAATAAGGTCACCATTCGTTCTAAATATCAAACCATTGTGCTTCACTGTATTTAAAGATATTGAGCCCAACTTTATGCTTTTTAAAAGATACCAAATGGATTGTTAATAAAGAACTTATTTATTCAACTGTTTAATATTGGACTGAACTATATTAATAATTATTTATAAACCTGGTATTACTTGCACCATTTAGAAACCCAATCTTCTGTTCCCACTTTCGGCAAGATGCCTCACATGTATCTCACAAGCATATAATGGCGGTCATTTTGTCCTGAAACATGTTCTAATATTCACACTGCAGTCGGACTGATCCCTAAAGCATCAACCCCCCTGATAACTTTATTGATTTTACTACAGATATATGGTGCCTTAACAATAACATCTTCAAAATACAGTTTATAGCCATACTAACTAGTAAAACTAGTCAATCACAGAAAACATACATTATCACTGATACCTAGACTACAAAACATTTATCCATAAAAACTCATTAACTAATCCTATCTTCAGATACAATGTTCCCATAGACAGCCACATGCAGGGCATGTGTGCCCAGTTTGTGCAGACACAGTACTAAGTCACATAATACAGTAATACAGCAAAATGTATCTTTAAATTAATACAAACAAAACATACTATTAAATCACAGATATTATGTGCAAAACTACATGAACCTGCATCCATTAAATAGATAAGTACCATTAAACACAGTATTATTACCCCAAATCTTCCTCCTCCGTTATAGCACAGTATATGACACATTATCATAAACCTCCATAGAATCGATCCACACACTCCATTACTCTCTGTGTGATCCATGTGGAGGGAGGGAATAATCTTCAGTGTCCCATATGCGGGAGATGGGGAGGGAAGTAGAGAGAGGGAAATATTGTTACTTCCTAAGTCCATCAGGCAGCAAGTTGGGATGGGACCCAAATCGCAGAAGGTGGCCATATCTGCTGTAAAGTGATGGCCTTGTGTGGGTTGTGGGGAATAAGCTCACAGTGTGACATCAACCTAAAAATGTGCCTCAAACTAATTATTCTAGTATTAGTGCGAGAACGAGAACACCAACTCTAATTTTGGATGAATGAAACTCCTGTCACAGCAATAATGAGAAACTATAACAGTGACAACTTAACTCACAGTGCCACCTACTATCCCTCCAGTATACTGTAGGTCATTCGCAAATCCCGAAGCTGTTGCTATACTCAAACAACCTTTACATTTTTATGAAGTTGTATGTAATTGAGCATGCATAGCACATTGTTTAGTACAGTTATTTTTGTTCACTTTCTCAAAATCTTTTTAGTTTTCTCCAAGAACCCTTCTAGCTGTTTTCTTGTAAACAAGATGTTTAGCATTGTTGAATTTGTATGTTCTTCCCGTGTTTGTGTGAGTTTCCTCCAGGTATGCCAGTTCCCTTGTCCAAAAGCATACCTTAGGTTGTGTGTTTGAGGATTTTTCTGTGTGGGAAATTTAGAATATGAGCTCTTTTGTGAATTATGACATATTTTCTCTACAGTGCTGCATTATATGATTTCTGGAGGGCTCAGGCTTATATATTATAGAGAAAGTAGTGGAATCCGTGAGCCCAGAGAAGCAGCCTTTTGAACACTTAAACAAGGGTAAACCACCAATAACCAGATAACTGATAGAAAGTGGAAAATGGGAGTACCAAAATAGTGCTAATTAGGAATGCCAGGATTAGCATAAATGAACAGGTACATAGTTAAAAGAGCACACATTAGGAATCCATTTTTACACAAGATAAAATAGTCCACTTAGTAGGTAAAACCATACACATGAATCAGGGACTATATATGGACAACATTTATACATTTAATAAAATATATGTCATCACACAGTCATAATAAAAATGGCAAATGAGTCAGAATAATGAGCCAAAAAGAGCTTACCTGAGAGTTGCAGTCAGCAATGGTGGTGGATAAAAGACTGCTGATGTTCTGGACCCTCGTACCACTGTACAGCTGCTGCACGTGCAAGGAAAAGTCTTAATGGCTGTATGTAGCATCAATCTCCATGCAGTCCACGAGCACTTCATTAGGTGAGCAACTGGGGATATACAAGTTTGAAGGTCTCATTATGACTTGAAAGCTGTCCTTGTCAAGCTGCAGTGGGACTACAAGTTACAGCACACCTAGGCAGCTAAATGAGCTGGCACTTGTAGTGCCACTAATCTCATGGGTTGGTGATTTTATATATATATATATATACATCTCTCTCTCTCTCTCTCTCTCTCTATATATATATATATATATATATATATATATACTGTTTGTATATAAAATATTCAATTTGAATTATGCATGACTTAGATGCTCACTGTATGGTACTATGCTTACTACAGATGTGTCCTTTCTTACTGTTGCCTTAGATGTTCCAAATAACCCCTCTCAGCGCACCAGGGGCCTGATTCAGACCCACTCGCGAGCGGCTGTCCGCTCGCAAGTGGGTCAATGGTCTGCACTGAGCATGCGCACGATGGAGGGAGCTCCGTCGTGCGCATGCGCCAGACGCGACGAGCGAAGGACTTTCCTTCGCTCGTTGTGTCTGATCAAAGGGGGCGTGCTGTCGATATTGATTGACAGCACGCCCCCTTTGGTGGGCGTGCCGGGGGCGTGCCTCCCTAACGGGGGCGTTCCCAAGGGAACGCCTACCGTCAGAAGCCGGCCCACTGACATCACTAGTGATGTCAGTGGGAGTGATTTTGGCTCTGATAGAGCCAAAATCACTCCGGGCCTTGCGGTTGAAAAACTCAACCGCAGGCTCCGGCTCGCAGTGGCGATGGTCGCGATGGTCAAGACCATCGCGGCCATCAACCTGCACGCTCGTACAGGCTGTGGGTGGTGACCCACAGCTATACGAGCGTCCAGGAGGACGCTCCATAATTATGGAGGACGGCCCTCATTCAGAGCGTGCGCTCTGCTCAGAGCGTACGGCTCTGAATGAGGGCCCAGGTCCCATGCGACTTAATCGTACCAAGCATCATTTTTGTTCAAAATGTATGTCTTATTCGTACAAAAAACAATTGAGTCTGAATCTGTGTAAAAAGGGCTCCAATGTGAGCGGCACAGGCTTTATCTGCGACTTTGTATGTGTGTAAAACCAATTTCTTTGCCATTAAAGTTGCAGCTTAATATCTCTGGTACACAGCGAGTGGATTTTTCGGAATTTGTGATGTGACTATGATGCAAAATTTAAATATGTTATGCTACTCCTCTCGAAGTATCTCAGTCGCACTGAAAGTTTTTACCATATGGCGTACAGACAACCAGTAAGTAAGGAGACCTCTGCATAATGCTCCCTATACTGTAATTTGACCACTGAGGTGCTCTCTGTAACAGTGAGTGGATTTTTGCTGAATTTGTGATGTGACTATGATGCAAAATTTAAATATGTTATGCTACTCCTCCCGAAGTATCTCAGTCGCATTGAAAGTTTTTACCATACGGGGTACAGACAACCAGTAAGTAAGGAGACCTCTGTTTGATGCTCCCTATACTGTAATTTGACCACTGAGGTGCTCTCTGTAACAGTGAGTGGATTTTTGCTGAATTTGTGATGTGACTATGATGCAAAATTTAAATATGTTATGCTACTCCTCCCGAAGTATCTCAGTCGCATTGAAAGTTTTTACCATACGGGGTACAGACAACCAGTAAGTAAGGAGACCTCTGTTTGATGCTCCCTATACTGTAATTTGACCACTGAGGTGCTCTCTGTATTGTATGGCAGTCACTGGTATGCTGCAGTATCATGAACACTGGGATGCTCTGTAGAGTATCGTGTTTACTAAGATGCTCTCTGCATTGTACAGTAATTAACTGCATGTAGATTCTCTCTGTACCATATGGAAGTCACATGATTGCTTTCTATACTGTATGGTGACCGCTAGGTTACACTCTGTATTGTATTGTAGTCATTGTACTGTATGGCATTAATATGTATGATTTCAATACTGTGTATTGGTTATTTGTATGCTTTATATACTGTATGGCAGTCACTGGGACATTCTCTTACAGTACAGTATATCAGTCATTAGGATATTCACTGTACTGTATGGCAGTCAATGGAATGTTCTCTCTATTGAATTATCTTTTCCTAAAATGGTAGGCAGTGGTAATATGATATATTATCAATATATGCAGTGCTGTCCTAGTTAGTTTTTTCTTCTACAGATTGTAAGCTTGTGAGGAGGACTCTCTTACTACTTTATCATATACTAAATGGAAATTATTGCTACAGGGTACAACATCCAGCAATATTCCTTCTTAGGACAGTTTCTGGTCATTTGCTATAATGCTAATGCTATTGACAAAGTTATTCAAATGATACTTAACATTTTCCCTATCTATTCCTTTTATCAACTCCCCAGAACCCCTATTTTCATTCCACATCATAACCAATCTTGTTTTTTTACTTTATTTGTTTCAAGTTACAAAGTTCTCTGAAGTACGAGTATGCTGGAGCTATATAAATAATTGCTAATAATTTCAAGAATTTTGTCATATGGGTAGTTCTTTTTTTATAGCTCAACTTTACATTGTGTAAAGAAAACGTTGATAACATAACTGAGCTTATGATGCTTGTTATTTCTTTCTGTAATCATCTCAGTGATCTGGCAAATTAAAACTGATTGAACTATGCAAGTGATATCATCTTATAATATCTACAATACAATTTTGTAGTTTCAGAAATGAAGTTGCATTCCTGTTTAAAAAGTACAATGGATATTTACATGAAAAGATTCCATACCAAAAGGATGAAAGCTGATCCAGCTAGTGTATACACAGATGTTAATTATTTCTTTTACGCCTCTATTCTTTTTTTTTTTAACCTAAATAAAGAAGTGTAGGCTCACAGAGATAATTGCTATCTAGTATACCAAATAACTCCAATGCAATGCACATAAGGATCTTGCCAAGACATATGCATCCCAACTTTTCTGATTCTGCTGTCCCAATCAGGACTGCATTGTCCCAATAGGGTCGAAAGTTAGGGAAGGATGTGAAAGAGCTCCTGATGCTGCTGATGTTTGCGGCAGTGAATGGGTGGTGGAATGGGAGCAGGGGTAGCACAGTGCAGCACATCGAGGGGCATGGTGACCAAGCCTCCTTATTACCCGATCACGCAATCATTACAATTTTGCCATCTGCCCTAATTGCCTAATACTGAATATTGGGTATGTGTAGACAGATTGGGTACATGTTAATGTAGAACATTTCTATTTCCCCTCTTATAGCTCTGCCATCAATGGGCATTAGCCAATACCTCTCCATAGACATGTCCTCATTTGTCAAAATCAAATGGGAGAAAATTAAATAACACCCATAGATTTTAGTGGTTCTAGCAGTGCTGTATCAGCATACTGTAATAAAATTATAGATACAAAACACAGTTGTTTTCTCTTTATAGATGTCTCTTAACTAATAAGACCGTAAAATTGAACATTGGTTAGAATCTGCAGAAAACATTATAACCAGCACAAACTGCAGCAAAAAATAAATACCATGTAAAAAGCAATGTACAGTATGTTCATACTGTACATGACAAAGAGAACCTAAAAACACATCACACCATGCTTAAATTGCCACATTTTCTGAAAGATACATATCTGAGAATAGAAAATTCAAAAGATTGAGCACAATGTGCTCTTCCCCCATCAATGGAAAACAATTTTGTTTCCATAGCGCTGGGCAATATTGTCTGGTGATCAACAGACAGAAGCTGCTAAGGAGGCTACATAATTTAAAAGAGGGGACGTCCCTCTTTCATTAGTGAGTAACCCAACATTACACATGTAATTATGGACGTGATATAGCATGTAGAATGTAAGCTCTCATGAGCAGGGACCTCTTCCCTCATGTGCTTCTCTTTACATTTTCTTCTACTCTCTACTGCCCATAGGGCACCTAACACGTGACTGCCAACTCCCGGCAGCTAATTGTGAGTGCTTTAATCACTATTTCAGCAATGTATATAAGTTGTGTCCTTGTCCTGCACTGTAATGTACTGTAAGTTACTTGTTTCTTGTTCACCTATTAGTTCTATGTACTATGTAAGGCGCTGCGGAACACTTGTGGCGCCATATAAATAAAGGATAATAATAATAATAATGTAGTACCTTCACACCCACACATGGAAAACATCTAATTTCTGTAGCACAAGGTAATATTGACTGGTGACCTAGACAATATCTATTAGTGGGCCACATAATTTAAAAGAATATAACCCCTTCTTTCAAATACGCTGGTGTCATTATGGGAGTGAGGGGGCATGTAGCACCCTTTCCTCATATACAGAAAACACACGTTATTTGTAGTGCAGAGTAACATTGTCCGGCAAATACGTGTGATCTTCAAGCCATAACCGGTGGGGGGTGGGGGTCACATCATTTGAAAGAGAGGTTTCCATCTTCCAAATGTGTGTGCCCCTTATTTTATGATTGCCAGGTTGGGGGAAGATTATCCCCCATCCCTTTACTCCATGATTTTTCTGTAATGTATTGGTTAGTGCTTGGTGGTCACACAGATCACCAGGCATACATTTTTAGAGGGGCACAATGTTTTAAAAAGGGGACTACCCTCTTTCAAATGAGGGTGCCAACATCTTTCTATATTACACAGTGGATGAGACAGAGGGACTTAAAGTCCCTACCCCCAACTTATTAATTATTTTTTGTTATTACATTAACAGCACACATGTGCACCACGACAGCACCTCCAGGAACTTTGTGCCAGCTGCCTGCATGTCCCCACTGGTCATCTGAACAGATGGGGAAGGTAGAAACCTTTAGTTTTTTTAGCCCCCCTCACAGGGGGGAAACGAGTCCCACTCATTGTCTGCAGTTTTAATGTACAGTACATGCGGATGACAAATCATCTGCAGCAAAGGCTTACCCTTAAATGTTCATCTTATTTACAGCTTAATTGATTGGATTCTTGCTTATTTCTATTTTTCTACTTAGAGAAAAAAGTGGTGACATTGTCCTCTGTTACCTACACTTTACTGAGTACAGTACATACATGATTGAAAGCCTACAAAGAGGGAGAATCCTTAATTTAACCCAGTGAAATATATCCATTTGCTTATATATGCATATACCAACATTATTTTCAGTCAACTAATTTTCACAAAGCTCGACCAAAGCATCCAAGGGTGATGCCATGGTAACAGTAGGTCATTTAACTGTGTGGCTTTCAGAGTCTATAAAAATATGAGTAGAACTAGAATTACCATTCAATTATACTTACAATAGAGATGAAATTATTATATGCTTGCTTCCTGAAGAAAAATACATATGATGAATATTTTAAAAAAAGTAATTCTGCAATGTTCCAAAAATTTATATTAATCTCACTTTTAATTGCCATTGTATTATCTTTTACATGAAATAAGGCAAAATGTACCTAGAACTAGACAGTAACACATCTTAACCTTAGAAGATAATTAATCATTGTTACCTGTGTAGTTAGTTGGACCCAACTTCATGGAAACTGAAGGCAACACAGTACTCTTGTGTATGACATTCTCATATGTATAATAGTTAAAATGACAAAGAGAACTAAGGGCTAGATTTATGAAGCACTGGCTTTTTAAAGCTGCTGCTTCTCAACGGGTTTGACCTGAAAATTTAAAGCGGCATTAATATTAACTGTATAACACACAACCTTTTGCACTAAATTTTATTGCTGATTTAAATTTCCAAGTCAAAACAGCAAAGAACCGCAAAGAACCATCCCTAAATATATATATATAATTTAAAACATTAAATGCTAAATAAATAGATGGATTTCCATTAAAAAATGTATGACATGGTCAAGTACAATTAAAATTTGAGCTGTAAATTAAGCTATTTTTTATAAAATTCATACAAACACTGGTGCTACTTTATATTGCTGTCCTTGCTTACCCTCTGGTATTATATATATTTGAAAAAAGGTGTTCAAATATATTATTTTTATAAATATCAGCCTTTCTTAATATACTCCCTATTACATCATTTCTGGCTTGTATTACACACTAGTGATATATAATAGTAACATGAACTGTTTATGAGGCTCAGAGTATAAAGGCAATGAGGCCTTGGCTTAAGATACACTTACCTTGATAGGTATCCTTCTGGGTGCTGTATTTTATGCTGCTGCAGAGAGACTTGCCGCCACAGAGAGGCAAGAGTCACCCCAATAACAGTCACAGAAATAGTAATAGCTTTCTGCAGCAAACTGAAATTTGGTTTCAAGGGAGAAATCTGCAAAACCAAATGAACATTATGAACAGCATATATTACAGTATCAATGATATGCCATAACACAATGTAATGAGACAACTGGTCTGGTCCAACTGTACATCCAATTCTAAAGATTCTATTACCAGGGTATTGAATCTGTATAGTTAGTATATGAAGTCAGATAAATGAGCAGTATGCAGTCTTTATGTCCTCCACACAAATAATACTTGGATATGCCTGTATCAGTGTGGTTACCAAGGAACACTTATTGAGGCCCTGATTCAGCTTCAGACGGAATAGCTAAGCTGCTCGCAAGCAGCTTAGCTATTCCGTCTGTGCTGATATGGTAATGCAGTCTAACGCAGCATCGGATACAGGGCCTGATTCATAGATGGACGGAATTGCAAAGCTGCACACAAGTGGCTGTGTAAATGCATCCATTTAAAATGCAAATGCAGAAGGAGGTGTCACACACCTCCTTGCTGCATTTGCGGGATCCCAGCGCTGCGACCCAGGTCACAGCCTGGGGTCACCATCGGTCATCATCGAAACAGTAACAACAATTGCGCTCCACTGGCCCGCAGCCTGGCCGGGTCCTGGCAGCTTGCAAGGCCAGGAAGTCTGCATGCACCCACGCAGACCCTGGCCTCATCCCTCCCATAAAACAGGGAACGCCCCCGCTCTGCCTCCCAAACGCTGCAGCCTGTCAATCAGGCTGCGCTTGGTACACACTGCAATCGGGCTCGCAGTCGGAGGGCTGCACATGCGCAGTACACCTGCCCATGCGCAGTCCTCCAAACATCGGAGATCGCTAACCATCGGGTTAGCGTACATCTCTGAATCAGGCCCTGAGTGCGGATAAAAAGTGCAGATTAATTAATGTTAGTAAATAATAATGTGTGTTTTACTGTATATGACATTATTTTTTATCCCTGTCATTTTTTGTACAACACCATCATATTACGCTTTATTGTTTTATGGAGAATTTGGAATAATTCACATTATTCTCTACCCATTCTAACTTCCTATCCGAATTCCCGACCACACAAAAACACACATACTATATACTAGGTTAGGGTCCATTTTTGTCAGAAGCTAGTTAACTTACTAATATGCACAGCAGGAGGAAATTGGAGCACTCAGAGGAAATAGTACATGTTACTAACTGATGAGTGGAATGCCATTATTTTTACTATGCCCAACCATGCATATATGGCTCTTCTCTGGGTAGCCAAAGCAACTAATAGAAGAGAACTGATTCCATTGTTTGTAGGTATCATTTATTTTGGCAGTGATTTTAGGATGGAAATACTTGACAAGAAAGCAGTGACTATGGGCCTGACTCACTACGGATCACAATATTGCGTACACACGCAGTTCAACTTCGATAGCAAGCTAATCCATTGCGATCGCAATGCAAACTCAGCACAACATAAGGACACCCACTTTACCTTACACACATCCGTAATGTTTAGCAGAATAGCGAAAACTATAGGTACAATCAAGTACTATCACAGCCTCACACACTCTTGCACAAGCCCTGACCTTACTCAGAAATTGCTAACAACCACGCATGCTATGAGACCTCATACTGCGTATGGCATCACAGTGGCTAATTTATGCACGCCCCTGCAACGGCATGCCTGCATTTCTCTGACCACCCCCACGTCACCACCGACAAACAGTGCTTCCTGTCAATCACTCTGCGAGGGGTCTGCGTAGCCTCTGCGATTGCAGTCCCCATCGCAATAGCTAGTTTGTGCACTTGCACTGCGATGCATATGCATGAGCAGAACGCGACAATCGGCCGATTGCGTGCGTATTAGCAACTGCGATTCTTGCTGAATCAGGCCCTATAACTGTTGAAGATGTTACACAATCACTGTGACATTCTACACTATAATTAAACACCATGTATTAGTTAAAATGTTCTGTATCAAGAAGCAGCATACTGTAGATAATTTAATAATGTTAATAATTCTATTGTAAAAAAAATATTGTGCAAATAATTAATATTCTAATAACTATAAAAAAAAATTCTCACTGTTACTTTTACAGGTTGCAGAGTGGCTGTGCTTAAACTGTCAGACACAAAGAGCAATCTCAGGACAACTTGGGGAAATAAGCAAGATGCCGCCTTCATTAGGACTGTCTTCTAAGTCATCACCAAAGCATCCTGTTCTAGCAGAAGAAAAACAAAAACCTTCAACACCGAGTTTGAAATCGAATGATAAAACAAATGAACAAGTTATACAAAAAGAAATTCCAAAAATTCCAGAAGGAAAAATCAGTGATAGACAAATGAATGATAATAGGCAAGAAGGTAAAGACGTGAAGCTCTTAGACAAAATTCCAGCAGTAAGTAAAGACGCTGGTGCACCATTAGCCCTCATAGCTGAAAAGATATTGCAGAAAGAAAATAACCAAGATGCTACAAAAGATCTTGCACTGGCGCCTACACAGAGCTTGGCAGACCCTTTGCACTATAAAGAAAAAGTAATTCCAAAGCAAGATTTAATGATTGACCTTTCAGCAATAGCTTTGAAGGAAACTGAAGGAACAAGTGACATTAGAATTAAAGCCGAAGCAAACCAGCTGATGGAGCATGAAATTGGAAAAGAAAAAACTGTAAGTAATATCTTTAATATAAACACAGTATAATATATATAATAATTTCTTTTAAGTAAGCAGACATATTGTTACCTCATAGCATTGATATTACTTCTTATTTCAACTTAAATATAAAATAGATATTACTACGTACATTAATGAACTGTTCTAAATACCTGTACATATTCTGTCCCAGTGTAATCCCACAGCTACATTTCCTCCATTTTTATTTACATCTCAAAGCTTTTGACCATAATCTCAGACTGGTACAGACCAGCAATTCTCCACTAATCTATGTTGTTCAATAACGATATGTCAACAGCGCCACTTATTTTTTTCACAACTGTTGGCAACCTTTAGAAATGGGATGGGTGCGGGATGCCAGCATTCGGGATCCCGGCGGGCAGAATCCTGATGCCGGCATTCCGACAGGGTTAGAATATCGACACTTTGTTGGTTGGTATGCTAACCGGCATGGGTATGAATGGGTAGTTGCATAGACTGCATGTGTGTATTCCAATGAGCACACAATTGTGTGAATTAGCAGCTTCACCATATTGCGAGTAACAGCAATCTAACTCTACGAGAGTGCTGAATCTGCAGTTAACCACAGGGTGTGATGGCATACCATATCTGTATTGCGCAAGGAGTACGTCCATTAAGGCATCAGCCTTAATGATCGGAATTTCATTGCTTTGAGTTTGAGTGGCAGAAATTCAGTAGGTTTTGTGAAATTTTAGATCGTGTCTAAGAAGCCTTAATGGGACATGTGAAACCATAAGATTTTTTGTCTATGGAATTTCATAGCTTTTTTATAATTAATTAACCATCAGGGTTTGGAGGAGCAAACTGGGCCACCTGTAGGGGAGAAGGGCAACAAAATGGTACAGTAGCGCAGGTGGAGGAGGGGACAGCACACAGGAGATGTTTTGGGGGTGCAGAGGGAGAGAGGGCTGTGAGGGCGAGCTGCAGGTGTGCAGGTCAGTGGCAGCAGCAGGGGTGTGGGACAGTGGCAGCAGCAGGGGTGTGGGACAGTGCACAGGGGTATCAGCAGGTGACAGAGGGGCTCACTGGCACTGGGCATGCACCTGAGAAAATCAAATCAATAAGACACAGATGCATGGACGTATCAGTGAGATCCATCAATCTGTTAAAAATTTGAATACGTGTAATATAAGAAGAAACAATGACATGCCCCCACCCCCCAAAGCACAACCAGCCCCAGGCTTTTCACTGCTGGTCCAGGCTGTGAAAATACAGGGGACAAAAAGCATAGGGGTCCCCTGCAATTAGCCCAACCAGCATCAGGCTTTTCAGAGCCAGTCCTGGTTTTGGAAATACAGGGGACAAAAAGAGTAGGGGTCCCCTGTAGTATCCATAACCAGCACCAAACTTTTTCTAGTGGGGAGTAATGCCACAGTCGGGGGAGCCCTTTCACAGGGTCCCCCAGCCAAAGCATTACTTTTAATTACTAGTCAGCCCAGGCCAGGGATCCCTGGAGAGCTGGGCACCCCAGGCCTAGGCTGATAGCCCCGGGCTATCTCCAGCACCCCTGGGCAGTGGGTGCCAGGTTGATTGTGTAAGGTGCCCCCCCTCCAAAGCACAGCCAGCCTCGGGCTTTACACTACCGGTCCTGGTTGAAAATACAGAGGACAAACGACATAGGGGTCCCCTGTATTCAGCGCAACCAGCACTGGGCTCTGAGCCAGTCCTGGTTCTGGAAATGCAGGGAAAAAATTAGTAGGGTTACCCTGTATATACCAGAACCAGCACCGGACCCTTTCTAGCAGGGAGGGTAATGCCACAGCCAGGGGAGTCCTTTCACTGGGTCCCCCAGCCAAAGCATTACCCCTGACCACTAGTAAGCCCTGGCCAGGGATCCTTAAGGAGCTGGTGGCCCCCCAATAAAGGGTCCCATTCTCCAGGGCACCTCAGGCCTTGGCTGATAGCCCGTAGCTATCCCTGGCCGGTCTGGTTCTGGAATTTACAGGGGTACCATACGCATTTTTTCCCCTGTATTTCCAAAACCAGGACTGGTTTAGAGCCCAGTGTTGGTTGCGCTAAATACAGGAGATCCCTATGTTGTTTGTTCCCTGTACTTTGGCAACCAGGGCTGGTTCTGAAAAGCCTGTTGCTGGTTGTGCTTAATACAGGGGACCCCTACATCGTTTGTCCCCTGTATTTAGCACAACCAGCACTGGGTCTCCAAAGCCCGGTACTGGTTGTTCTTTTGGGGAGAAGGCCACGCCGTTTACTTTTATTTTTACACAGGTTTTAATTTTTTTAAACACAGCAGCACAGACGGATCTCACTGATCCCATCCGTGCATCTGTGTTTATTTTTTTATACACAGATGCAGGCATTACGGATCTCCCTGATCCAAGCCTACATCTGTCTGCTTTCGCACATGATGTAATGAATATGCAAATCATTAGATCGTGTACGATAGATTCTGTGTGAAATAAAAAAATGGCGCTGAAGCGCTATTTTTGAAATGGGCACCGCTGCTGAACTCTACAGAATGGCTGGCAGGGACTGGATCCTCTTGGATCCAGGCCTGCCGCCAACACAGCTCCGCCGTCAACGCCCGCACCACCATTGGGTCCCGCCGCTAATGCCTGCACCGCCACTGGGTCCCGCCACTAATGCCCGCACCGCTGCCGGGTCCTGCTGCTACCGCAAACTCCCGCACCACCGCTGCTACTGCCCGTACCCTCGTCGAGTCCCCGTCGCTGCTAACGCCCGCTATCTATGCCAGGTCCCAGCCCCCACTAACACCCGCAAAGGACAGCCATCTTTGTGCACCCAAGTGAAGCCACAGTGAGTACACCCCTGCAGGAAGTCACCTACTGAGGCTGCGCAGCAGGTTGAAGCTCCCTATCTATATAAGGGGTATTTGTGAGGTAATAGTTGAAAAACTTTAACTTTCTCAATTACCTGAACCTCAAAAAGCCCTACACTGGAACAAGAACTACCTAATAAAACAAACCCCAAGTCTATATTCGTCCTGTACCCTGATTGATGCCTTTCCAAAAAAAAAACCCCATAGACTACAGCAGAAAAGTGGTTCTAATTGAGAGTGGCCGAAAAAACTGAAATTGGAGCTTCAGATTAATCCTAGCACCGAGCTACAGTTCTGCTGATTCATGCCAATTTCAGCTCAGTACCTCCAATAGCTCTGGAGGTGTAGCCCATTAAACACCATGCCCCCCCCCTCCCCCCTCAGGAATTTTCTATGGGAGAATTTAATTTTTTTCCATTCAGTCTTAATATAAGGGCACGACCTTGCCCTTATAATATATATATATATATATTGTTAGGTACTTTACAGTTCTCCCAGTTGGATGCCGTAGATTAAACATATCATCAAAACAAGAATTCTTGAGTAAATGTAGAGAAAAATATTTAAATGTCATATGATCACACACATAACTGAATGAGCGATAAAGAGTAGGCATCTGACTTTGATAATGCAATCGTCAGTTTACTGTATTAGAATACATTTATTTACCATAGAGCACAAAGACAGAATAGTTATTTAAATTTCATAAAAGTAAATGTCTTAGTTATTTGCTGTTTTTTGTTAATATCTAGTATTGCTTGGGTTTATATTGATGTGCAAACCACTTTACATCAGAAGCAAATAATTAATTTAGCTAAAAACAACCAGTCTGTGCTAAGCCTCAGAAATACAGTGCCTAATTGGGCTAAAACCATTTTTCAGTCAAGAGCATATTGAGCTTATTGTGCTCAATATATAAGTCAAGTTTCATTTGACTTAATATATTTATAATTTTGTTTACATGTTTTTACGCTTATTAACATTCTACTGAATGTATACAATTAGGTGAACAATATAGATGTAATATAGATATGCGCCACTAAGGGAAACATAATATAGTAAAGAAAAGACAATTCATTTTGAGGGACAGAAGAAGAGGAAGTGTTGAAAAACTAAAACACAAGAGCACTAAAATATAAAAAATGCACAGCAATATTTGGCTGAGGGGATGAGCAAATTTGAAAACCTCAACATTGAGGCCAAAAAGTATATTATGTTGATTTGAGAGCTGTGTACATTTGTTACAAACTATCTTAGGGGTCTATTTACTAAGCAGTCTTAGGAGACCGAGTAAAAAGTGATAGGGTGCCAGCCAATCAGCTCCTAACTGCCATGTCACAAGCTGTGTTTGAAAAATGACAGTTGGGAGCTGATTGGCTGGCACCTTATCACTTTTCACCCTGTCTCCTAGCACTGCTTAGTAAACAGACCCCTTAGTGTTTTATGGTTTACTTATTACTTCACTTTATAATTGCATAGTTTGTTTCAAGCCAACAAGAGCTAATATTTTTATTTACAAGCCAATACACTCCAACGTTTTTGCTTATTCTATGTTTGTTATTGTATGTTGACCTAATTCAATTATATCTATTGGCGTAAATTATAGTAAATAGTCAATGACGTCAATAGAATATGTAACCAGTTATGTGTGCCCGATTAATGTGTTATGGTCCTGTGTATCCAATGTGATTCGGTTTAGTTCAAAAACTGTGCACCATAGAAAGGTTTAAATATAATTCATGTGCTTTAATAAATGCTGATGAAATGCTATTTTGAGGAATTAGTGCTTAAGTATTTTATTTGACAGGTTTTATTTATGTGTCTGGCAAGACAAGTAATTGTATCTCATAATTTTTAAAAGTTTCATAAATGTATTTAAAATGCTCTTGGCACCAGAAGGCACTGGGCATAGGCGCAACTAAGGTGGGGAGGGGTGTTTGTGTACTTGGGGCTTGTGCACCAGATGATGAAGATGGGGGAGCCACAGAGCTGTGATCAGATGAAAAGAAGGGTGACAATCAATCATCACTCTTCAAATATGTGGTGCTGAGCAGGCTAAGAGTGCAGGAAGAAGAGAGGCAGAGACGGGTGGATAAGGGAAGCAGGTCGAGAAGAGGAGGTAAGCAGTCCGGAGGAGGACACAAGTGAGCTGTGAAGAGAAGGAATGGGGGTAGAGAAGAGGAAGCATCAGGTCCAGAGGTTGGGAAGGCTGAGCTGGGAATAGGACACAGGCAGGCCTGGATGAGGAGGGAGGCTTTTAGGGAAGAAAAGGTAGATGGGATGAGGAAGGGGTGGTGTAGCCAGGCTAATGGTGCAGTCCGGTCAGGAAGACAAGGTAGCGAGTTAGAAGGAGGAGAATTGAGTCAATTGCGCAGTGAATTCATATTTTACATTAGGGATGGCCATCAGTGTGGCTACAATTGATGGTTACCATCGATGGTGATATATCAAGTGGCCAACGATGGTTACCAACTATGCAGTGCATGACCATCGATCGTTTCACCAACTGATGTTCATCCCTGTTCTTTGACAGACTGGCTCATGGGCCAATCAGAACTTGGTTGCGGGGCTTCACTGGTGTTGGGCGGAGCTTTGCTCCTTATGCTGTGCCATCGATGGAGGCAAACCATCTGGTTCTACCCCATCTATGGTAAAAGCATTCAACATCGGGCATAAACCATTGATGATTATGATCATCGAATGTTCGATGGCCATCCCTATTTTACATTGATACATGGAATTGGCTGCAATTTAATGGGCTCTAGCTAAATTTTTTCCTTTCACCCAGAGTAAGATGATTGTGCAATGCTGCTTTGTGGTGGCATCTAGTTTGGGAGGGATAGGTGAGTTGAGAAGTTATGGCACAAGCTAAGATCTTGCCTATGATACAAAACTGGTCAGAGCTGGCCTTACCTATAAACATGATGATTTTTAAACATTTTTAAAATAATTTGAAATTATTTCTACTATCTTATTGTTCATACTTTTCACATTAAATTTAATATTTGTATACACAATTGTTGAATTTTTTTTGTATTTTATACTGTACTAATTAGTTCTGCTTTATAGGTAAATCCATACTGTAATCATGCTTTGTGTCGTCAAAATGTGACGGCATTAACATCATGTAAGATTCTATCAAGCCATGTAAAAAGATGGTTCTTAAAATAGATTATATGGGTACTAGAAAGCATCAGTTGAGCAGCATTTACACAATAGTACATTGCGTAAAGGGAAATGCGGTCCTTAAAATACATACACAAGAGTAGATATTAAAACCAATGATAACATAGCCACTTTATCCTCAAATAATACAAATATAATCTGGATGCTAACATATTATTGATAAGTTTGCTAACTGATAATTATTATTAGCAGAGCATGAATCTCAAATGAGATTTTTAAAGAAAATACAATTCTTATCAAATTCTTTCTTCAATTCATTTTAGTCTTCTGTAATTTAAAAGTAAAGAAGAACTACCAGTGGCATAACTTGGGTATTTGGAGCCCAGGGCAAGATGAAAAATTGGGCGTGTCAACTTGACACAGACACCCTTTCTCATGACTCTGGGAATATTAATTTCCATTCCATATGCAACTTAAGGCCCCAGTAGTAGTGCCCCTTATGCAATGTCCCCAGTAGCAGTGCCCCTTATACAGTGCACCCAGTAGAGCACCCTTATGCAGTGCCCCCAGTAGTGCCCTTTATACAGTGCCTCCAGTAGTGCACCCTTATACAATGCCCCTTATACAGTCCCCCTATGCAGTGACTCCAGTAGTGGTCCCCCTTATGCAGGCCCCCAGTAGTGCCCCTAATGCAGTACCCCCAGTAGGGGTCCCCCTTATGCAGGCCCCCAGTAGTACTCCTTATTGTCACGACCAGGGCTGTGTGTGGTTGGGGGCACCGGACCTTACCTGTCCGGACGTTATGGCTGGGTCCCGCTGGAGGAGGTGCGGGCACTTGGAGATCTGCGCTGCATGCCAGGGGGTTCTGGAGACATACTGTCCTGAATGCTTGTTGTGAGTCTGGGTCAGGTTTGGCAGCGCTGCAGAGCTACAGGGGTGCTGCCATCTTGGATTTCATCATGTGACACATTCCAGCCAATCCAGGCAGAGCATTCCGGGAGTCCTAGGAACCAATCCTGCACTTCTTCTGGGTATTTAAGGGCTGATCTTCAGTCCTTTCATTGCCAATGCAACGTTATTCCCAGCTCATGCTGGGTGCTAGTTCTGTGTGCTCCTTTGGTGTGTTTCCAGTCCAATTTGCCGTTACGACTCTGCTTGCTTCAGGTTCCAGCTATCAGCGTTATACCTCTGTGTGCAGCAGCGCTTCTCCTGGCTTTCGCTTCCAGTTGGGATCCCTGCTAAAGTCCACGACATCAGCGTCCCCTCCGGCTATCCAGTTACCTATAGTTGGTACCCACGTGCATTCCTGGGTAAACGGTCATCTGAATCACTCATTATCTAACAGGCCACTCATTAGTAGTACTCCTCCCAAACCAGCGTCCTTCCATTTCCAGAAGACTGTTCATAAATCCGCTCCTGATCCCACTCCGGGTCCAAGTCCGCAACCATCCGTGACACTTATACAGTAGCCCCAGTATGCAATGCCCCAAGTTGTGGTCCCTCTTATGCAGGCCCTTAGTAGTGCCCCCAGTAGTGATCCCCCTATACAGTGCCCCTTATACAGTGTCCCAATAGTGGTCCTCCCTATTCAGTGCCCCCAGTAGTGATATGGAGCCCCCTATACAGTGCCTCCAGCCAGTAGTGCCCCTTACATAACACCCACACACAGACATACATACACAAAACACTTAGCTGAATCCCCGCTCCTGCCACGCCCGCTGCTGTCCACTCTTCTGTCCTCCCGCTCGGTACTATGGGAGAGACGTCATAACGTCTCTCCCATCACCCACTGCAGGAGCCGGAAGGTGGAGCTCATGAGTGAGCTCCAGCCCACCTACGGCAGTGGGCGCGGCAGACAATGAGAGTCTGTCTGACTCTCATTGGCTGCTGAAACACACAAACTGCCGACGGGTAGTGCGAATGTACTACCCAGCGCTGGCGACGATGTGTGTGTTACTGTGTAGTGCAGACCACACTCACTGCAGTCCGCACTACACTGACTTTACCAGCGGACCTGGACCGTGGCTGGCGGCACCTTGCCACTCCCACGGCACCCAGCCCCACACCAACAGTTTCCACAAATACCTTTCATGAGCTAGCACTGCTCTATATTATGCTGCTACTGATGTTCTGTATTGAACAGACCACAGTATTATCACTCCCAATCCATTAGAGCTTTTAGTGCAGCACAGACAAGAGCAGTGCCAGTCCACTAGGAATATCTGGAGACCAGCCAGAGCAGCAGGACACTGCATTCCAGCTTCAGTAATACTACATAGGTTTGCTAGAGTGAAGTAAAGTTTTTACTGAACTCCAATCAAGATTACAATTTAACTTTTGGATTGAGTTTTGTTAAAGAAATTAGATGGCATTTTCCTGAACAGGTATAGAGTGCTTCAATTACAATAACGCACAGATTGGAACTTATATATAAAAGTTCCCATCTGTGCATTATGGTGATTGAAGCACTCTATAAGGAGGTTGTAATCTGCCAAAGATATGAGTTCTGTCTCTAGTTTATATTGTTTAAAATGAATGGGTGATTAAAACTAGGGGGTCTATGTATTAAGCCTTGGAGAGTGATAAAGTGTATGAAAATAAAGTAACAACCAATCAGCTCCTAAATATCATTTTTTTAAACACAGCCTGTAAAGTGACATTTAGGAACTGATTGGTTGGTACTTTATCTCCATCCACTTTATCTATCTCCAAGGCTTAGTACATAGACCCCTAGCTCAGCAATTCACATACTCTCTTATCACTTTTCTGCCATTACTACAGTGGTTGGACAAATGTTCAGCACTCCTGGAAACTATGGGGGAGGTTTATCAAATATTTGAGAGAGATAAAGTGGAGAAGTTGCCCATACCAATCAATCAGCTGTTATCATTTTACAGACTGTGCTAGAAAAATGACATTTAGAGGCTGGTTGTTTGCTATGAGCAACTTCTCCATTTTATGTGTTTCTAAGATATGACAAATATCCTCTATGCTTCTGAACAATATGTAATTATCATCGAGCCCTAACCACTGCATACTACATTTGACATTTTAGCTTCTCTATCTGTTTATCTACAGTATAATTAATTTCAACGCACATTTAAATGATAAAATTAGTCATATCCATAGCAATCCTCAAATTATTAAGACCCAAAATAACTATGGGCCTAATTCACTACGGAACGCAACTGCTGTAGCAATTACGCATGCAGTTCAACTGCGATAGTATGCTAATTCATTGCGATCACAATGCCACCACTGCACTACATAAGGACCCCCACTTTACCTTACACACATCCGTAATGTTTAGCAAGACTACAAAGCCATCGGTACTATCGAGTACCATCGCAGCCTCACGCACACTTGCATAAGCCCTGACTCTACTCAGAAATTGCTAGCTTCCATGCACGCTATCAGGCCTCAGGCTGCGTAGGGCATCGCAGTGGATAATGTATGCATGCCCATGCAACGGCGCTCAAACGCACTGGCACGCCTGCGTTCGGCTGACCACCCCCTTCCCGTTACCACCTACAAACGGCACTTCCTGTCAATCACTCTGTGATGGGTCTGTATAGTCACTGCGATCGCAGTCCCGATCACAGTGGCTGGTTCATGCACGCGTACTGCGATCCATACACATGCGCAGTACGCAACAATCGGCCAATTGTGTGCATATTAGCAACTGCGTTCCTATATGCTTAGTTCTAAGTATTTTGTTTTCCCAACTAATTTGCACTTTTCTCTCCTATAGTTTGTGTACAACTCCGATGACGGGAGGCCTACGCAGATGTGCATGACTCATTATGCGCATATGCGGAAAGGGTCCTGCATTGTCACACGCAATGCTCCCTAAGCTGAGTCTGATTAACAGGCTGTGGCCATATGGAGGCAGGGACGGGGTGGTATTCCTGAAAATGGGGGAGTGCTGCCACCGTTTTTTGGGAGCACCAAGGTCAGTGTCTGTGTCTTCCAACATAGATTTTCTTCCTCAGCTACAGATGTGATACATCTATTTTGAGTTACCTTAGGGTTGCTCAGATGGCCAATTACCCAGGCCCGGGCTTGTTGGAGGAGCTCGGGTCCAAAGCTACCCCCTCCTCCCACTTACCTTTCAGCAGCCCATTACATGCTGCTGTATGCTGGGCTGCAGTCTCCTCTTCTCTACCTGTCGGGAGGAGTGATTGCGTCCCCCCATGATTTGCGACGGGCTGAGGGGCTTACAGCGCCTTCTCCCCAGCGCATGGTGCTGAAGAAATGTTTTTCCCCTGACGGGGGCCTCCCATGATTAGGCTACGCTCCTTGCTTCTCAGGCCAGCTCTCTACACCCCTGTTGCATCCTCGGACCCAGCAGAGGATCACACAAGCATGCGGGAGGAGTCTATTACCACAAGATGCCCTATTTACTGCCCTGGATGTAATTACTGCACCAGATTATATGTATGTAATTAATCTTTCCTATAATAAATATTTTATTTATATCATGGTAATTTATTCAGACTAGCGTTCCACCTCTGTGTACTTAGTGTTAGAATACTTACCTCTAGGTGTTGGCATACTTTGTTTGTTTTTAGCAGGATGCAGAATTTGCTGTGAGAGCAGCCTGTCAGATTAGGGTATATATTAGCTGGTTGATCAGCACACCTAATTCCTTTTTGTATCCTAACACTAACCCGGACCCTACAGTAACCATACCCCTAAACCTAACCCTCCCCCCGTAGCCTGAACCTAAACCTAACACTCCCTCCCGGCAGACTAACCCTAACCCTCCCCCCCATATATCCTAACCCTAACCCTCCCCCTATTGCCTAATTCTAACCCTAAACATAATCCTCCCCCTAATCCTAATACTTACCATCGAGGTCAAGATGCTGGCGCTGGGATTCTGACTAGTGTCGGGATTCTGGCACCGAAATTCTGAGCACTGGATCCTGACCGCCATTTACAATTGAACATAACCATGTTCCCAATTGTTTAGCCGTGCCACCCCAATATCAGGACCTGGGTCTCTGGAGGCAACCCTAGACATTACTATAGTTAAATGGGAGATCAAATATGTGATCTATATTGACCCAGTTTTTCCTTTTTTAGCATGTTTTGTTTTTGTTTTTTTAATTCTGTTTTTATTGAAACATTAAAATGCATACAAACAATGCAGATATTTCACTCTGAATCCAGAGCACAAATACAGAGCAGTAATCATTCTGAATCCAGAGCACAAATACAGAGCAGTAATCATTCTGGAGTGAAGTCATATTTAATAACGGAATATAGCATACATGCTATAATATTATGAACAAGAAGAAGGGTGATGAAATCTTAGAAGATGAAAGAAGAGAACACAAGGGGAGGTAGGAAAAGTTAAGGTGGGTGAAGAGGGATTAGGAATGGGGGGGTTAGCATCTATGGAGCATACAATTCTCATGCAAAATTTTATAGAGTATAAAAGATGGGGAAATTCCAAAGGCCCAAGAACTCAGGTTATGTGTCTGGTGGGGTCGTGTATATATAGGTCTTATAGTCAACTAAGGACTTACCCATAAGACTAGAACTTCACCTATATAAATGTAGATCCAAATTATAGTTCTACCAAATCTGTCCAGAGTCAGACATGAGTAGTGGGAGAATGTCTGACTTGGGACACACTCTTACGTGCCCCAGGGAAAAGAATGTGTGGTCAGTGTAAGGGGAGGGGGGAGGAACCCCTTGACCTGGCAAATGCCTGGCCCAATATGCAGGGCATATCTATAATGGGTGCAGGGTCCAGGGGGGCCCACACTGCACACCCTGCACCCGTATAGTCTTATACTTACCTGTCCTTAGTCAGAGTGCTGCTCTGTGCCGGCTCCTCTGTTGCAAGGCTGCTGTTGTCTCCATTTTGTAATTAAATAAAAACTGTGAATTACTATTATTGAGAATGATTGGGGATTGTCTTTTTCATACCATAGTAATCTAGCCCCTATTGTACTAAAAAGAGTACAGCACCCTACTAAGACCATCCTTGAGCTTTCCTTATCAGATTTGTAGAAGCTGTTTAGCCAATAATGAAACAAATAATGAAGCAAGAAAATGATTGCCTCTTTTTTATCTCTGTTTGCTGTGCCAATTATTATTTGCTGTTTTGATTATTCACAGACCATTTCTTTAAAGCTAGGCAATTGTTTTTTGTTACACTAGTACTGTATGTTCCTGCTTGTTACTTGCTTATCAGCTGTACACCAGTATTCTGATACATAAACATGTAAATAAGAATATCTGGTATAGACATTATTTTAGAAATTGTGTTCTTGGCCTCCTAAACTTTCTTGATAAATACTCATGTAAAGTAAGGATAAATCCAGTCAATAATGCAATTATACACCTTTGCAAATTTAGTTGAGTGGATGGAATGTCCTACTGTAGTTTAACTTTAAGGTGTATATATTTAAAAAGTGAGGGTTTTTACAAGTGGATATGTTGCCCTTAGCAACCAATCTGATGCTAAACATTTGTCTAACACCTCCTAGAAGATGATAGCTAGAATCTGATTGGTTACTATGGGCAACATCTCCACTTTTAAAAACTCTCACTTTAGTAAACATACCCCTAAGTCCCAATGCTAAAATAAAGCTACTCAGTAAGTGTGTGCTACATGCAAAAGCAGGCACTATTTTCACTGCATGCAAAGGAAGTGTGTAACCTGTGCATTACAAGATGGTTTGCCGAGGTACAAATTTGTAGTCTATAGCTGGATTCACTCCTAACTCTAGCCCTTTGTGTGCATTGATCATCTGTTCACCTCAATTTTGTGCAGAGCATAACAACTTGAAGATATATTATGAGAAAGCGAAACTGAAAAAATAAAAGGAAGAACAAGACCATAGGCTAAATTTACTACAGAATGTGCCGGTTTTCAAAGCCGTTGTTTTTTTGCCGGTTTCAGGCACTGGATTTAAAGGGGCATTTATAGTCAAAACAAAACCAGGTGTGTTTTGTATTGAATGAGGCCTCTTTGAAAAGCACCATATAGTAAATTTACCCCCAAAAGTAATCGATCAGATTATAGAGATCATATAGAAAATTGATTTTGGGAATTGTTGTGGATTACATGTAGGAGATCAAATTATTCAATTCCTACAGAAAGTAATCATGGAATTCTTAGTTGGGCGTCAAAACAAAACATTTTTCTAATTATTGTGAGTTATTATATAGAGCAGAGTAGGACTTCTGTATCTATAGAACAGACAATTTTAGATGGAATGTTCAGAGACCATGTAGAAATATTACTTTTAGAGCCTTTTTAAAAAAAAGTATGTTTAATTGGTGATTATAAGCATGCTGCTTTTGCATAACATATTAAAGTTAATAATACTATAGATGTGGAGTCCGTTATTGGATATTATTAACTGCTTGGTACATGGAAACTTTCATTTTGTTTTCTGTTTTTTAGGAGAAAGAAGATGACAAATCAGACACTTCAAATTCTCAGCAACAGAAAAGCCCACAAGGTCTAAGTGATACAGGCTATTCATCAGATGGTATATCTGGTTCACTTGGAGAAATACCAAGTCTAATACCAAGTGATGAAAAAGATTTGAATAAAGAAGCAACTAAAAAAGATTCCTTTTCACATGAGAGCAGTCCCTCAAGTCCTTCAGATTTAGCAAAGTTGGAAAGTACAGTTTTGTCAATTTTAGAAGCACAAACAAGTGTTCTTGCTGATGAAAAGCTGAGAAAGAATAATGATTTGTATGGAAAATATGCTGGACAGACACAAGAAAGACCAAAAACTAAGATATTACCCATCGCACCAGAATCTTATAGTTCAGAAGAGGATGAGCTTGAAGATATCCAGGAAGAAGATGAAGAGACATTGGAAGAAAATAGTAAAAAAGGTTTTTCTTTGCGGAACATTCAAAAGGATGGTGCAAGTCCAGCTAAAGATGTGACACGCAGACGGCATGATTCACTAGATGACAGCAGTGAGAGTGAAAATTCACCTGTTCCACAAAGGAAAAGAAGAACTAGCAATGGATCATCAAGTAGTGATGACTTCAAACAAAATGATAGTCAAGGATCTGGAGATGATGAAGACTTTATCCGCAAGCAGATAATTGAAATGAGTGCTGATGAGGATGCATCCGGATCTGAAGATGAGGAATTTATAAGAACAAAATTAAAAGAAATTAGTGTTATTGAAAGTCAGAAGAAAGAAACTAAATCAAAAGCTGTAACTGCAAAATGCAAGAGATTAACCAAAAAAAGCAGTGCAAGTTATGATGAGGATGGAATAAGACGACATTCATGGCATGATGATGATGATGAAGAGGATGAAGATGAGGAAACGTATGATGAAAGTCCAGAGCCAAAATTCAGAGAAACTAAAAGTCAAGAAAATGAAGAGCTTTCAGTAAGTGGAGGTGGAGGACTCCGTAGATTTAAAACTATAGAGTTAAATAGCACAATATCTAATACATACACTGAAAACTCTGGCAAACCATCTGCTATCATGTATTATTCTGAGGAACCAGAGTTGGAAATGGAAAGTTTAACAGATTCTCCAGAAGACAGGTCCCGTGAGGAAAGGTCTTCCAGTCTCCATGCTTCAAGTTTTACTCCAGGTACATCACCTACTTCAGTGTCATCACTGGATGAAGACAGTGACAGTAGCCCAAGTCACAAAAAAATGTCTGGAGAAAGCAAACAGCAGCGGAAGGCTAGGCATCGATCTCATGGACCAGTTCTTCCCACTATTGAAGATTCTTCAGAAGAGGAAGAATTAAGAGAAGAGGAAGAACTTTTAAAAGAACAGGAAAAGCAAAGAGAATTTGAGCAGCAACAAAGAAAAGGTTCTAGTAAAAAATCCAAAAAAGACAAAGATGAACTGAGAGCTCAAAGAAGAAGAGAGCGACCAAAGACGCCTCCAAGTAATCTTTCTCCTATTGAAGATGCTTCTCCAACAGAAGAATTGCGTCAGGCTGCTGAAATGGAAGAACTACATAGATCCTCATGCTCTGAATATTCACCTAGTATTGAATCTGAACCAGAAGGATTTGAAATAAGCCCTGAAAAGATAATAGAAGTACAAAAAGTGTACAAGTTGCCTACTTCAGTATCATTGTATTCTCCTACAGATGTAACTACCAATGTTGCTGTAACAGAAAACAAGAATGGTCAGCAAATTCTAAAAAGTGCTGAGGAGACATATGAAGTTCTCTATAAAGCAAAATTATATCACAGTGAGAAAGAAAAAGATGAAGTCTTTGAAAAAGAACCTTTATATGGAGGGATGTTAATTGAAGATTATATCTATGAATCTTTAGTAGAAGAGAACTATGATGAAAGCATAGATGCAAATATATTAAGTGGTCAAGATTATGTGTTTGACCATAGATTAAAAGAGCTAAAAAATAATTCTATGGGGAGCATATGCATTGATGTAACAACTGACACATTTCATTCCATTGTGCCTCAAGAAGATATTGTTTCAAGCTCATATATTGTTCCAGAAAGACATGAGATAATTATTTTGGATAACACTGAAGAAAGCCCATCCCATAATCCTACTACTGGATTGTATGATCTTATTAAAAGTGAAGACATGCAGCTAACACCAGGCTCCAGTCCGACTCAACCTAGAAATGAGTTTAGCATGAAAATTGATTCTCTATCTTCTGCCACTGTGTACACACATACAACTGAAAATTTGTATTCTACTGATTTCATGGAATCATCTTCTCTTAATGCAATCTCTATTCCCGATGTTAAAATAACACAGCACTTTACTGCAGAAGAACTTGAAGATGATGCAGTTATTAATTATGGAGCACAAAAAGTCAATGATAATTTTGCTTCTGAAAGTGCTAAAGCATTTGTAAATGAAAAAGGTGCCTCCAATGCTGAAAAAGATCCTGCAATAAATTCAGAATCTATAGTATCAGTAACCGATTTGCCATTTACACAAAAAGTAACAGCTTGTATAGTCACTGATACATCTGCTGATCATGTAATAATTTCAGTCCCTGACATTGTTCAACACACAAGTGTCAAAACTGAACCAGTATCTTTAGGTACTGAACAGTATACTACAGCACCTTCAAATATAACAGAAGTCCGACCAAATTCTGAAGAGAAGAGTAAACAATATCCACTAGACAGTTTACCTACTGCCTCATGTTCCCAAGGAAACTATGTAACACCAATTGCCCCTGAATGCCCCATGTCAACTAAACACAGTGTGACTTCCACAGCAGTTACAGATACAATAACCACAGCCCCTAAATTGCAGTCAGTAATATCAACAGTTCCATCAGTTACATCAAAGGTAATGTCCTTCTTTAGAAGCACTTCTGATTCTCCTGTTCCTTTAACAGCATCAACTCCTGCTCTGCCACCACCTCCTCCTCCTCCTCCACCCCCACCACCACCATTGCCTCCAACAACCCCACCTAAACCAGCAAAAAAGAGGCCAGCGCCTAAAATTCCAACAACAGCAACAACAAAATCGAAATTTGCACCATCTGTTTCCAGGACTGAAGGAGTTCAAGAAGTACCATCATCAAAAATCATTTCTATTCCAATTTCCAAACCCCATGCTCCACCTCCACCTGTTCCTCCAAAGCCATCTTTAATTCCAGCTGGATTAGTGTTTAGTCATAAACCAATGGAAGGATTTAAGCCTCAGAAAGTGACAAAATCTGTGCTTTCTGAACACATGATAGCTATGCAAAAGAAATCAGAAGCACAACAAAAGACATCCACACATTCTTCAGCCACCTCTATGACTTTAAACTTGATTCCAACCACAGAGTGCAGGTTACCATCTCCTACATCGCCTCTTTCTCCCCATTCTAATAAATCCTCACCTAGGTTAGCCAAACCATCATTAGAAACCTACGTGGTTATTACATTGCCATCTGAACCTGGCACTCCAACAGACAGTGATTCAATTCAGACAACAACATGTTGGCCTCTACAGGCACCTATAATTGAACACATTTTACAAACCACAGACACAGGGTTTACTACCACTCCCTTCAGTAGAGCTGAAAAAGTACCAATTTCTCAAAAATCAGATAGTCTGCACAATTTATCAAAAATAACAACAGAAGTTACCAGGACTACTTTTTCTTTACCTCAAAGCACAGTTTCTGAGTTCACTTGCATTCCAGATACCTTTCCAACAGAAAGAATAGTGACAGAGCAATGCCAATTACAACATATTAAAAAACATACTGATTCTAATAATATAATGGATCTACGGACATTGAGCAAGATAGATTATAAAAGTGCAGATTTTCAGATTGATAGCTGCATGGATCTCTCTTCCACAACAGTTGACTCAAAACGCCAATCTGCTGCTCACTGTGCTTTCAGTCGACCCATAAGTGCTGTCCAGCCTGCTATAGTAAATCTGAGCACTGAATCACCAGTCATTTCTTCTGTATTATTGGTTAGTGATTCTGCTACTGTGAAGACATGCTCAACAACTGCGAGTTATACAACAAGTTTGGAGAGTCTTGTTGATTTAGGAAATTCAATGACTGCACCTTTAAAGCTTACAACCTCTAGACAGATTGAAGAGAAAAATGGTGGATTTTCTATGGAAGCAGAAGTGCCAATTAACTTATCTTTTGGTATTCCAGCACATTCAGTGGCAGTGTCAACAGCAAAACCATTCCCAGTATCCTCAGGTAGTGTAACAAATGGCTCTATTGATATATCTATCTCTCAAGAATCTGTAGACAGTGAGGTAGTTGATCTTAGCACAACAAAGTCCCTTAGAACAATGGTAACTGTGGATGAAACAACTTCAGCAATAATTACTGAAATAGTGGCGGATGATAAACCTGTAGACTTAACTGCAGGCAGAAGAGCTGTGTGTTGTGATGTGGTATATAAATTACCATTTGGAAGAAGTTGTATTTCCCAACCATCTACAACTTTACCTGAAGACCGTTTTGGCTACAGAGATGACCATTATCAATATGACCGTTCAGGGATTTCAGGATTTAGGAGTGTTGGGGGTATGAAACCTTCTATGTCTGACACAAATTTAGCTGAAGCTGGACTCTTTTTGTACAAAAGCAAAAATACTTTTGATTACCCAGTTGGATTAGCTGAAGTTGCTGTAGACCTTACATCTGGGAAAATGACTACAGGTCAGTATGATGTGCCAGCAAATCTTTCTTTAAAATGTGATTATGGTGTTCCCCATCTCATTTCCGGATAACATTTTTATTTTATTTACTAGCTTTTTTTATTTTTGGGACATTGTGGCAAAGTCTTTTTGAGTACTGGTGTATTTTGTGTTCCCTTTTATTTATGTTTTGCTCACAGGTTCATGCATGTGCCTGCATGTTCCAAATATGATTTTGCTTCTTGTCCAAGTAAATCATTAACCTGAAGATTTGCATGCACTTTTATCCATTTATTTCATCAAGATTGGATGGCTCTCCGAACCACCAAACATCAGTGTTTATAGGAAATGGACTATAACTGTACCCCTATACTTTCAGGTGAGGCTTTGGATTACCAAACCAAGACTACAGGTCCTTACCCAGAGACAAGACAAGTCATATCTGGCCTTGGAATAAGTACCCCCCAATATTCACAAGCACGGATGACTCATTCCATAGTTCCGCTATATGGGTTGGGAAGTGTTTTACGGTCATCTAATGGAGTTGTCTATTCATCTGTTACCAGTCCAATTCCGTCAACATTTCCCATCACCACACAGCCTGGCTCTATTTTCAGTACAACAGTACAAGATTTATCCAGCATCATTACTAGTGACACAGTTGCTTCAATTTCAGGCTTAAATCAGGCACAGCCACCCCCTAGAACATATAGTATGTTATCCTCAGCTGCCGGAGATGTAACTGATGTAATATCTGTGGTTGAAACTAGTTTACAAACTTTTCCTGTGGAGGTTGCAACCACTACAGAAGCTGATCTTTCTATATTGACATCAGAATCTGAATCATTCTCTGAATTGACTGAAGATGAATCGCCTTTTATAATGTCATCTGATGATGGTAAGCAACAGCACCTTCACTTGCAGCGTGAGCTTCTAGAGCTGGAGAAACTCAAACAACAGAGATTAGCTGAGGAGTTAGAATGGGAACGACAGGAAATTCAGAGATTCAGAGAACAAGAGACTTTAATGGTGCAGCAAAAACTAGAGGAGCTCCAGTCTATGAAGCAGCACCTGCTGTATCAGCAAGAGGAGGAAAGACAAGCTCAGTTTATGATGAGACAGGAAACACTTGCTCAACAGCAGATGCATCTTGAGCAAATTCAGCAGCTTCAACAGCAACTTCATCAGCAATTAGAGGAGCAAAAACTGCGGCAGATTTACCAGTACAGTTATGACACTGCTGAAAATATACCACCTCAAACAACTGCAGAGCAACTGATTTTAGAAGGTCAATATTCAGCTAAAGAGGATGGACAGTTCTGGTCTGGTGATCACACAACAACTACATCATCAGCAGTTGCAGGCATTGAAATGACACCCAGTGAAGCATGGTACTCTGTACAGTCAGATGGTATTACGCAGTATATTTCTAGACCGGGTATACTAAATTCTGCTTCAGAAATGTCTCTAAAAGATATGGATATGAATGATGAAAGGCAGCTGAAGAAAAGAAGTTCTATGCCAAGACTGTGTGGTATGTACGATGAATTAGATGGAAATTTACAGGAAGAATCAAGATCTTATAAATTAATAGTTGATAGTGGAGTACAAACTGATGATGAGGATGGGGCTGAAAATCGATATACCGGCAGAAGACGAAGATCCAAAAAGGGCATTGATACAAGTGTTCAAACAGATGATGAGGACCAAGATGAATGGGATATACCTACAAGATCGAGAAGGAGGTCACGTACAGGAAAATACACTGATGGAAACACCGATGTTGATAAAACTAGACCATTTTCCAAAGTATCTAGTATAGCTGTGCAAACTGTTGCAGAAATTTCAGTGCAAACTGAGCCACTGGGAACAATACGAACACCTTCCATAAGAGCAAAAGTTGACTCAAAAGTTGAAATAATTAAACATATTTCTGCTCCAGAAAAAAGTTACAAGGGAGAAAGCTTGGGATGTCAAACAGAAACAGATTCCGATACTCAAAGTCCTCAGTATCTGACAGATATGTCACAAAAGGACAAAAGGCGTCCAACCCCTTTAGAAATAGGTTATTCTTCTCATCTTCGAGCAGATTCCTCACTGCAGGTTGCACCTTCCCCTCCAAAGTCTCCTAAAGTTCTTTATTCACCAATTTCACCAGTTTCACCTAGTAAAGCTCTAGAATCTGCCTTTGTTCCCTATGAGAAAACTGTAGTGGATGATATTAGCACTCACAAGCAGCATAATGATCTTGCACATATTCCACCACCAAGTCCAAAAACTACAAAGGTCATGCAACGCTCTTTGTCTGATCCAAAACCCTTAAGTCCAACTGCAGAAGATATCGCTAGAACACAGTTCCAGTACTCTGATGAATACACAGTAAGAACTTGTTTCTTTCATTTTAAATACATGTCAAATTATGCAGAAATGTATTTTGCGAATTCAGATAGATTATTTTACATGTATTCATGTATTTACTGTGCCGTTACACAATATTTTTTGTATATAAATAACTTTTTTCAAATACCCACATCTGTAGTACTGTGGAAACATTGCATATTATTCTTTCCTTATCACTTTTTAGTCAGCATGGCCTTTAAAATATCAATTCAAATGTTGACATACGGTTTTTTAAGCTAAAAATACATTTATCCTATGCTAATTTGTGTTTTGACCAACCGGGCTGCAGTTGTCTAATTTAACAGAAAGCCAATATAGCATTTTATTTAATGTTTATTTTCAGTTGCAAGAATATGATGTGAAATAAATACTTTTTCGCATACATAAACTGGAATACACATCCAAGTCACATCCAAAGAGTTAATTGTGTGTTTTTTTTGCAGAAAAAAATTATCATATCAATATTACCTTAACTGCAACAGGGAAGAGGGATAGTAAGAGAAAGGACTAGCGAGGGGGAGAGGAAAGAATCACCTCCAATCCAAATGTCCCAGAAGTTGAACTAAGATTAAGGAATTGCATTATAATTAAGAGAGAGGAAAAATGTGGAGGTCTATGTTGTTTCTACAGAATCAGGGATCCCTAAACATCTGAAATGTGTGTGCTCTTTCATTAAGATCACAAGTAATCTTATCTACAGTGGCCCCATCCCAGAAAGAGGACAGGTTTGTTTCCAAGCCCCTGTATTTCCACATCTGGCAGCCTTAAGAATATGGAATGCTAGTTTGTGCCTTTCTATAACCCAGGATAATACAATTGGCTTTTAGAGGTTTTCTATTTAGTATTTTTTTGAATATTAGATTTAAAATGTTATGCTAATTTATGTGACATGACCACTATGTATGGTGGAATTTACCAGTCTGACCACATCCCCTTCAGCAATAAGGAACAAATACAAATTGTATGCAGTGTAGATGGAACCACATACTGTACCATCTTAAATACATTTCAGTGTGGACATGGAGCCTTATCTTGTGGAGAACCATTCATATACATGTTTTGGGATTGTATTGTTCTCATGTTTTATTAATAGGATATAGAGCATTAAAATAAGACTTGTTATTTTTGCAGAGAGACATATACGTTTAAGGCCTGCACTTGGTGATTCTACAGGAACTAGAGTTGTTAAGAAATTATCCCTACCATATATATATAAATACATTAAGTTCTGGATATTTTAGTTCCTGCATCAAATCATCTAGGGAAGACCACATGTGTGTTGCTTATTAGTCAATGATAAAATGGGCACCCAATGTTTCTATTTGTTCATTATGTAAAATCTCAAGTATTTAATCTTAGTATTTTTCCACCTCAAGTTTTTACTGCTAAGCAATAATAACTGTTTTGAGGGAAACACTTCAGTTCTTCCAAGGTGAATTTAATACCCTGATATTAAACTATACTATACCAGAAGACTGAATAGGTTTTATAAGGAAATGTGTGTGGTGAAGGGGCATAGTCAGTAAAATATTATCCTCAAACAAAAAAAAAAGCTTGCATCCATCTAATCTTATTTATTTTCCTCCAATATCAATGGATATTCTTATCTAGGAAGCAAGTGCTTCAATAGTAATTACAAAAAGCAAAAGATAGTTGGCACCATTGTCTACCACTATTATGTTTCCAGAATGGTGAGCAATTAGTTCCATTAATTTGTTTAAAGTACAAGTAAGTCAGTAAGAATTGTTCCATGTAACAACTATATTTGAAGGGTTTTCACCATGAAGGGCCATAAAATTATATCATAAATGCTTTTCCATTGATGTCCAATGATATTAGTACAGTGGGATTTTTTTGGAGATTGGTTGAATGGATGGGCCTATTGCCTATTGTGCTAGTTAGATCCTGCTTCCCTACCCAGCATGAAGCATACCTGATCATTATGAATCAGTTGCAGTATCTGTTTTTCTGTCTACTCCTCTCTTGATCAATCACAATTTTTTGGAATCTAGACCAAATATGATTACATTTGCAGGACCCCTTCACCAACCAGTTTAATTTTACTAATCAAAGAATCTCAGAAAGATACATTTGTCCTTTTAGATATCTAACGTTCATCAAGAATTTGTTAACAGTAAGGCAAAAAAATAATAGTAAATAAAACAAATTAGAACTTGTCCCAAGGTGACCAAGGCTGTCAATATGCAGTTTTTGCTTTGCTCTTTCAAGCGATATAAATAACTTGAGTTGATTTTGAACAAATGGAAAGGGAATTTTTAATTTAACGTTAGCTTAACACATAATACTCTAGATGACCAGACATGAGAAAAGAAGTGAGAATCTTTTATATATATGTACCAATTGGGCATAATAATTATATAGAATAGGATGTCCATACTCACAGGAGTTAACCGAAAGAACTGTTCTAAGATTGTAAGGTTCTATATTCCAATGTGGTTCACTAGGTGAAAAGAATTAAATCTCACTTCTAAAGGACTGTATTGATGCTTTATCTGTCATCATCTGGTCAGGTTTGGTGATTCTAGACATATGAGGAAATATTGGTTCAGCTCAAGCATCTCTATTTTTGGGATGTGAGAAACTAGGAATAAAAGTGGCCAATATATACAGTATAGTATATCCAGATCATGGCTTCAATTGGCCAAACAAACGTTGAACTTTGTTGTATATTCTTTATTTTATTATGTTATAGATTGACTTCTAACAATGGTGTTGAAATGTATTGTCTAATAGAAAATATATCATTTTTCTTTTTGGCATTTGTGTTTTTTAGTTTTATATATATTTATTTGAAATGCTTGTGCCCCACAGGCATTGCAAGTGTATAAAATATAAAAGCCAGTTTCATCATATGCTGCAGATCTCATAGGTAGGGTTTTAGTAATGAGTAAAAAGGCCCGTACATCAGTAATCAATTGGGGCAATTTCCAATTTTGCAGATGATTGTGTAAAACTATCTGCAATGTATGGGGTTCATCAATTGCCAATTCTGACCAAAAAGTGATCAGAATCTGTACATCAGGTTGTCCAACATGTTGGAATTCACCAACCAAATGGGTCTGCAGATTGTTAGTGTTTAGTAACGATCAGCTGATTTGCTGACCTTTACTATTCAAATGATGAACCTTTCAAGATTGTCAGATCTGTTATTTGCTGAAAATG
This sequence comes from Taudactylus pleione, assembly GCA_031769625.1. Taxonomy (NCBI): domain Eukaryota; kingdom Metazoa; phylum Chordata; class Amphibia; order Anura; family Myobatrachidae; genus Taudactylus; species Taudactylus pleione. Next base: position 27,327,253 of record JAUIMM010000085.1, read on the forward strand.
ATAAGCAAATCACCAAAAAACTGTTGTTGTAATGTATGTGTGTATATTGGTGGGGTTGGAGAATCATGAAATCAGAGGAAAAAATGCAGAATCGTTGAAGCGCTTTGTCTGATTGCTGATGTGTGGGCCCCATAACTATGAGTCAAGAGATTGGTGTGTTCCATTCCATGTAACAGTCCAAACAACAGTATGGAGATCTAGTGAGGTAAAGAGTTTCTTTAGGTTGGATGGCCTCAAACATGGGGTTTATTTTGTATGAAGCTGTAATGGTCCACTGCAATATGCAGGGGTGTAAACGTAGGCTGTTTCCCAATATGTATACAGTTCTTCACAAGCTGTACTAGTGTGATATGGAGTAGCCAAACCTCTGATGTTATGTCACTTTGTCTAATGTTTGCTCACCCCAAAAAAAATAGTTTTGCTTTTAACACTAATAATTCTAAATGACAATTTGCATTACATTATATTGTTTTAGCAGGCTCTGTAAATACAGCAGAATTACATAAATAAGGTAATCAACTGTAATAATGTATTCAGTATAAACAAAAATACCATAATTTTGGTTTTAGCAAACGTGGACTGGAACACATCAGAGATTTGTATCATTGAGCAACCTTTCTCTCAAGCATTGCAAAACTCCTTTTCTGTTGCCATTTTAACAATGATAATGAACCTGCAGCTAACATAAATTGCGGAGTTATGTGTTAAACATTTCAATGTAATTTGGTAACCTGTATTTTGAAAATGAATTCATTGTTGCATTAGTAATTGTTACCTGACATTTTATACCCATAAATTGATTATTAGATGAGCTGTTTTAATAAAAGGTGGCGTTTGCCTTGGTCCTTCGAAGAGTACCCACCTAACATTATCCATAACTTACAAAACTTTCTATCTCAGTTGCATTGTATCCAAAAAAGTTAAGAGATACTTAGAGGTTTAATTACGAAGTGTTGGGTTTTAAACCTGTGATATTCTGGGGTAGTTAACTCGGTAAAGGGTGCAGTGTTTAGGTGCTAAATAAGGGTCCACACGCAGCTTTGCAGGTTAAATTAAATAAATTGAGCTTTACTGTCAGCATTCAGGAACAAAAATAACAAAAATCTATCCTCCATTTAGGGCACTACCTCACTTCTTCAACCCTTACTAACAGGGCAGCTAGTCTGCAAACGTAATACAGTCTCTAATAGTCCTGTCTCTCACAGCTAAAGACACTGGCCTCCTGGCCTGGGTAGGCTGCCACAAAGCCACACAAAATATCTTTTGGTCCTCCCTGCCCAGCAGGTCTGGACACTGGCCTTCTGACCTGACTTTCTAGCCACAACTTCACACAAACACAGAGATTTGTGGTCCTCCCTGCCTCATTGCAAGTCTGGACACCGGCCTCCTGGCCTGCAGCTTCAAATCCTACTTGCCTGGCTTGGCTGCCATAACTTCACATAAACACAATAAGAGCTTTCTAGTCCTCCCAGGCATGTGCAGGTCTGGACACTGGCTTCCTGCTCCTCACTGGCCTCAGGACACACTGGGCTCTGTAATTGCCACAATCCCACTTGGACAGTCTCTTCTAGCAGCCTGACTAGTCTAACTCATCAGCCTCCCCTGGGCTATGTACACAAGACAGCCCTTAGATGTGTTCACACTTCCTTTTTCTTCCCTTTGTTGGCAGATTCCGCCAGTCCCACACAGAATCCGTGGCTCACTATCCTAGTGACACAAAAGCTACACTTCTGTTAGTGTTTATGCCCAATATACAAAGCTTTAACTAGCAAGACACAACTAGTAAAAGTGCTGCCCTTTTAAATATTGGGCATAAACTCGAACAGAAGTGTCAGGTTTTACAACCCAACACTTTGTAAATAAAATCACTACCATAGCTTTTAAGTAATCTGCTTCATTATATATATATAATATGAAAATCTTACTAGCTTTAGGAGTAACCCTTACATTATTATAATCAAACTAATATTATCAAATGTATTCATCTATCTATAACCACAGAGCTTTAATTGCCCCACTTATAGACATATGATATTGTATATTATACAGATTTCTTAAGAAGAAAAGTCCTTTACTTATGTTAGAAAAGTAATTTTACTGTTCTATGCTTTACTCTATAATTATGTAAACTTATTTATACTAAAATGGTCTTATTATTTTATTACTAATACTAATAACATTTTTAGAGAAGTTTCAGGAACTTAAAGAGTTGAGAAAACTTTGGCTAAACTCTTCTCTGAGGGGAGAATTTAATTAGTTGCGATAATTCTATAATTTTGCGCACGTTAGGTTTTCACAACCTTCGCTTGTGAATTCTGCTTATTGCGTCTAAGCAGCACCCTTTTTTTTTGTGCAATCAATCAGAATGAGTTGCGACGCAGCAGTCGCAAGGAAATTCTTCTTGCTTTTACCGGCAATAAGTATAGGTGAAAATGGGGAAATCTTCCTTTACCCCTAGAAAAGGCAAATTGATATAGGATAACAATATAGAAGTGTATTAGTGGCCCTAATAAAAGTATTTGGTTTCTTAAATTGTATCAAATGGCTGTTTTATGCATATTTCTAAAACAGACAAATAATGATAGAAAGAAAGTGTTTTTGGCAAAATAAATGTGCTAATTAAATTGTAGGTGCATACAAATGCCTATATATATATATATATATGTGTAATTTAAAGATACATTTATAAAACTTTCAAAATATGTATTCCTCTTATACCCCACCTGTAATCTTCAAAACACCTGTCCCATTCATATGACACCCCCTTATATCTATCCCACATCAATTAAGCCATTTTCCTGCATTTTTCACTTTATCACCCAAAAAATTACGTCATTATTAACCAAATTAAGCATATTTAAAACTTATTTTTTTGCCAAATTAGTGTTAAAGGAGGGTGTCCTAGTGGTTCTGAACCAAGTTGTGACATGTTTACCTTGAAATAGGGATACTCCTCAATTGTTCACCTGCTCAGGAGGTGGTGAAAACTTTTTACGACTTTATGCTATGGAGAATTCGCACCCAAGGAAACTGCGGCTAATAGGATAGTGGGATAAGTACAAATTTGCACGATAAGCCATTTTTTGTGAAAAAGTAGCTTATTACGGATTATTGAATTCCCTCCTGAGTCTATTTTGGCAGATTCTGGGCTGATCACATTCCAAGATCAGTATTGGTAATATTCTGATGCAGTAACCACACAAATTATACCTTGGGTTTTTTTTACATAAGATTTTGAATTTGGTTTTATTGAAATTGTGTATTTTTTGTGTGTACTTTTATTACTTTTTTTTTTAACTTTAATATTAATCCACCTTTCCAAAAAAAGAATATGTAGCTTTATACATGTATTTTTTCATAATAAAATCTGCCCTTGAAAATGATAATATGCTTTTTTTTACTAGTTTGAATGATATGTATAAAATATTTAGGAATAATATGGCAGCCCTTCAAGGCATGCCATGGTCAATAATAGACAGACTAGCACATCAAATGGGGGGGCAACCCTGAATTTATTGAAGCCAGGATGGGGGAGGTTTGGAACCCTCCATCTTTAGACTTCTTAATGCTTTCAGTAGTATAGGATGTTATTGTCTAGTAATAACCATATCATTTGAAATAGAGAACTCCTCTCTTTCAATTGAGAGTACTCCTGAGTGTATGGGTACACATTCAGGGATAGTATTCACCAGATAAAATGAAACTGCTTAGGGGACAAAAGTATGCTCTTGAGTCTCTAAGTGCCAGGATGGAGAGAGAGCGCACTTTTAAAGCTCACCATCCCTTTTCCTGGCTATTTACAAATTTTCTAGTGTAGTATTTGTAGCAGTAGCTTCTGGTGGGGGACTTGTAATGCGGGACACACCCTCAGCTCTTTTGATGTATAATTTGAGGCAAAGTTCCATTTGTCCATAGTATTTTTTGGGTTAAATACTTAACCATGGTTTACACATGCCAGAGATCACTATCTTCAGAGAATTCTGTTTGGATATCATATTCTCCCAGCATTCAATTCAGCAAAAAGAACAGTTTTCAAAGCTGGAGGGAGTTAACTCTCTGAAATTACTGTGGTGTTGGCCATGAAAGTATAGAAAAACATATCACCATTACTTTTATCACAGGACATGTAAGATTCTATGCACTTTAAATCATTCACCACCTAACCCACTAGAGAGGACAAGGCCATTGGAGGGATGACCTTTCACCCCTGCCACAGTTCTTTCTATACTTTCTTCCAACCTTTCTATGTTATGCATAGTAAATGAGTATTTCTCTGATTATCTCTCCCTCCTGTACTATCTCTTCTCCCCCTCTCCTGTTTTCTCCACTTTTAGTCTGTCCTCCCCTCTCTGGTTCTCTGTATTTCCAGTTCTCTCTCCTGTCCCCTCCACTCTGGTTCACACGCCCCAATTCTGCCCCCCCCTCTCTGATTCACTCAATACTCACCCCTTTCTGATCCTCTCTCTTTTTCATCTCTGGTGCTTGTACTTCCTCCTTCTCTTTCTGTTTCTATTTCCATATATCCCCCTCTTTAGTTCTCCTTCCCTGCAGTTGTCTCTTTACTTTGCCTCTAATTGCATCCTCCTATTTTATTCGGTGTCCTATCCCTCCTCTGTCTTCCCACCTTTACTCCCTCTTAAAAAGTTTGGTGTCCTTTTCTTCTGGGAAGGCCAAGTAGTGGTTCCTCTCTTTCTGAAGCCCAAGTGCAGTTTTCCCTTAAAGCATTGTAAATATAATGCCATCTAAATATTTAAAGTGAAAGCCAAGCATTCTTTTTTATTACTGTGGGTTTTCTGCACTAGCATTGTAAAGCTGGTACTCATGGCGCATGGGATTGATGAGTTTTTAAGCATGGGACCCCCTGAAGCACATGTCCCTTTGTTGTTACACCCACCAAATACTGGCTTTGGCAGTTAGCTCATCTATATCTTAAAATGCTGACTAAATATTAGTCATTTCCAGTGGCAGATCTACCATCCCTGCTGGGCATAAGGCAGCTGGGTGGCCTGGAGGTGAAGGCGGCTATGAGCTGCCACTCCATCTGTTCTCAAGGTCCTCACTCTGCTCTTCTCAGCATGTGCAGGGACTTGGAACACATACATTAAAGCCCATTTGAGCCTTCAGTTCTGAAACTCAATAAAATAGAGTGGGGTCCTTTGGCGGGTGAATCAGCATCATCACGACTCAATTTTAATATTTTGCCATAGGGACCAGCAATGAAATATGTCTCTGTTAACTTGATTTCGGCTACCTTGCAAAGACTTTAGAAAAACATATTAAAGCTTGTGTACTTATGTCAAGGTTACTGTTAATTTAAGAAAAAAAAGGGGATACCCAATTGGGTATAAACAGGCGCTGAAATGTGTTGCTTTTCTAGCAGCTACTATGAGAAGTAGGGGAGTCACTCCCTATACATACAAAATCACATGAAATAAAACAAGTAGCGCTAGTGATATAGTTATTAACATAACATGTAGACTGTGGTATTTGAATATATAAAACAATTTATTATAAAAAATGTTGCTGATTCCACAATAAAATATTGCCTATCAGCATTTAACAATAAAATCACAAGTTCTCACCCATAATCTCAAGTCTGTATTAAACTTTGATATAAGATCCTAGTGGGGTACCATCGATGTTGCCTCAATTGGGGACTATTCTTTAGATGTTAGTACTGGTTGCCGCTAGAGGAGTGTCCCTTAGGTATTATAATCCAATTGGTGGGTCCTCAAGTGATGCGGTTTCCTATATATTATAGTTGCTGTTTGGTAAAATGCCTGGTGCCGCTAGAGGAATGTCCCTTGTATAGAATAGTTCCAGTATTGGGTCCTCAATTCATGCGGTAGCTAGATAGCAAAATACTGAATGCAGCATAAATGATGTTAAGCATATCACTGAGTCCTCAGCTCCAAGGGCTAGTGTGGTAATTAAGCAGCAAAGTCTACTTGTATATGAAGATAGTCACCCAATCTCCAGGTCCTTAGCTCCAAGAGCTGCTGGGATGAGAGATGATGGTACAGACGATGTTCCGTTCAGGTTGTGTCTGAGAGAGAATTGTTGGATTCACAGATTGAGAACCCTCTGTCCAGGTTGGCTCAATTAATATATTAAAATTGATGTTTGAATAGATATCCGTCTTGATGGCGGCTTAGGTTTTTCACTTAGATAGAATGCAGACTTTTGTGGCGGTTTGTTTATACATAGGTTAATTTGATCATTACAATTGTGTATTTGATCATTACAGTTGTGTGCTTTCCCACCTTCCCCCCTCCTTCTTCTCTCTCCCCCCTGTATATTCATTAATAAGTGGTGTGAATTATAATCCAATTAAAGTGATTATATATACAATTTTAGTTTATATTAACTATATGGAGATATTAAAAATAAATACATATATATAATCCAAGCTAGACGCCAGCATCATAACTATAGGTGCAAAATGGAGCGATAACTCTGGAGGTTACACAGAGAGTTTGTATCTATTTTATCTTTATATTTTATAGAAAATGATATGTTTTTGGAATATTGGCACCATTAGTCTTTATTTGTTCTATCGCTCAATGCATATAGTGTCTCTTTTAGAGCTGGATGTGTGGCATATTGGTTTGTACAACATACACATTTATATACTGTGCTGCACACTAAAATTCTAAAATAAATTCTATAGAGATACAAATGGGGGTGTATGGTCGAACATAAGAGTAATGCAGTAATGACCTGTTCTTGCAAGTTCAACATAATTAGACATAATTGCCTATACAGATGTGTTTTAGTAGTAACATCTATAATGAGTACTGAAGGACTGTTTCAATGATATGAAATGATCATGATGACAATATTGATCCCTTATTGACCCTTCCAGCTGAGGAAACATTATGGGTGCAAATGTACAGGATTACCATGAAAGCTAATGTGGAGTAGCTAGCAATTGCCCATACCCAACTATATGCATAAGTAGTCCTTATAAAAGACTATCCACTGCTTTTAGTAATATGTTTAAAGAAAAACATGGCCACTCTGAAGCGTGTAACATTAAAATATTGTTTTAATTTCCCTACAATCCAGTTCTATGTTTTACTGTATCCAGCATTTTGGCACAAAGCTCCATGTGTTTTAATCACACTCCACATTAAATGTGTTAATTATAGTATGTGTTAGTCTTAAAAATATTAATTTCCTACAAAATGTACAATATTTGATATGAAAAGAACTAGTAAGAAAAATTAAGTTGTGCTTAATAAGAATTAAACTGCATTCAATAAAGTAACAAAAATACATAAATATGCTTTTCTATAAAAATACATATTTTATTTATCTTACCCTATTATGTTTCTTATACTTGGGATCTAAAATTAAAATAATGACCTCACTTAGACATGTACATGTAATACTTAAAAAACAACAACATTTTGTTAAAGACCTGTGGATGCTAAAGTATTGTTAATTCAAATGAAAAAATGATACCTGTTCCAGAAGTTTTTATCTTTAAAGGTAATAGTTTATTGTAGATTATTTAAGAAAATAAAAAAAAAAATTCAAGTTGCTCAATTTATTTATTACTAGCGCTAATTTAAACACATTGTATGTTCTTTATTCCAAGTCTTTATCATATGTTACACATTACACCACAGTTTATAAACCCTTCTATTAATAGTCTAACTTGCATGTTTGAATGATGATACAAACATACCAGTGGAATGAGAGAGATTAAGGCTGGCATGACCACAGGAGACAGTGATTAAATTATAAGACTATGGGGTCAAGTGGACAGGGAGCAGAGTAGGAAGATAAGAAGAGAGTAGAATCTTCAGGTTTGATAATGAGTTAGACACAAATATGCGGCATTTGCACTCACGTTGAGTGCTTGGACAAAAATGTCCGTTTACAGAGTTGTATGCATCTTGCAATTTGCTCACCCCTATTTGTACACTATCTCTCTCCAAGGCTTGTACTAAGCCTTGGAGAGAGCGAAAGTAAACGGAGATAAAGTACAAACCAATCAGCTCCTATCATTTTTTCAAACACAGCCTGTAAACTCAGGCTTAGTACATAGACCCCTATGTACAGTTTATTGTATTCACTTGTATATTGGTATAAGCATGCTTTCTTTTTTCAAAATATTTATATGTTGTATTCTATTTTTAAATCACAGCATGGTTTATCTAAGCACGGTTGTCTTCAGTTACCAAACATTCATTGATGCCAACATAGTAAACTTAAAGTTTGTGTCTGTTTTATCTTTTCCATAGACTAAAAATATTCAAAGTGGAACACAAAAGAAGGTAAAAAGAACACTTCCAAACCCTCCTCCAGAAGAAGCTAGCAATGGTTTACAGTCACCATATGGCACAGTTGGATCTGTTTCTCGCAGACGAATTTGTAGAACCACAACAATGGCTAGAGCTAAAATTCTTCAGGATATTGATAGAGAATTGGATCTCGTAGAAAGAGAATCTTCAAAATTGCGCAAGAAACAAGCAGAACTAGATGAGGAGGAAAAGGAAATTGATGCAAAACTAAGATATCTAGAAATGGGAATTAATAGGAGAAAAGAAGCTTTATTGAAAGAGAGAGAAAAGAGAGAGAGAGCCTATCTGCAAGGTGTTGCTGAAGAACGTGATTATATGTCTGACAGTGAAGTAAATAACACGAGGCCAACCAGAATAGAAAGTCATCTTGGCTTAGACAGGCCACAAACTGCCCCACAAACAGAATATTGTTCTTACTTGCCACCACAGACTCAGACAGAAACTCAGTTTGCACCTCAAACTAGTCCCTATACTCAATACCAATATCAGACACCTACTTTACTTACTCAGGCTCCAACACAGTTCTCTCAACAGTCCCATTATCAACCAACATTATATCATCAACAAGTTTCATCATATCAAACTCAACCAACTTACCAAGCTGTGCCAACTATATCCTATACTCCTCAGCCGCAACCAACACCAACTCAACAATCTTCTTATCAACACCCTTCACAGTTGTTACTATTACAGCAAAAACCGAGACAAGGTGCATTAGATTTGGATTCTACAATAACATCACATTATGATGTTATTAGAAACCAACCTCTTATAATAGCACCTGTCTCTACTGATAGCAGCTACTCTGTTTCTCATCTTGGTAGTAAATATAGTACCCTTGATTTAAGATTGGGTTTAGATGAAAAAAGTAGCATGGCAAGTAGTCCAATGTCCAGCATATCTGCAGATTCTTTTTATACAGACCTTGAACATCATGCTTCCAGAAACTATGTTTTAATTGATGATATTGGAGAACTTACAAAGGGATCTGGTTCTATGAGCTCCGCATTTGCACTACACGAAAAAGAGCTTTCAAAAACAGACCGTCTGCTTCGAACTGTAGACTCTAGAAGGACTCCTGAAGTAACAGACTTTTTAGCTCCTATGTCAACTTCTACTAGACTACATACATATGGAAAAACAGATGAAGATTCAATGGAGGATCCATATGAGTTAAAGCTCCTCAAGCATCAAATAAAGCAGGAATTTCGTAGGGGTACAGAAAATTTAGATCCTCTTGCTGGATTCTCACCTTATTATCATTCAGACAGCCTTTATAGACATTTCCCAAAAAGTGAAAAGTATAGCATTAGCAGACTCACACTAGAAAAGCAAGCTGCCAAGCAACTACCACCCGCTATCCTGTATCAACAGTCAAAGCATAAAAAAACAATATTAGACCCAAAAATAGCAAAATTTTCTCCAATTCAGGAAAGTCATGACTTGGACCCTGACTATTCAACCTATCTTTCTTCTAGTACATCATCAGTTCCAAGTATATCTTCAAAGGTAAGGCTGCTGCAAGATGATATTACATATGGCTTGAGAAAAAACATTACGGATCAACAAAAGTTCTTGGGTCCTGCTTTGTCTCAAAACCTTGGGGCAACTCTTAATACAAATTTGAGAACTGCATTACAGGATGAAGTTGATAAACCCTATGTAAGTGGTAGTAGATCAAGGCCTTCATCTAGGCCTTCATCGGTGTATGGCCTTGATCTGTCTATTAAAAGAGACTTATCAAGTTCTTCTTTAAGGCAGAAAGCCAATGAAGCTGAATCAATAGATGCAACATTTAACCCCACAGCACCTTCTGGAAGAATAAAACCATCCAGTCTTCCAATTAGTCAAAGTAGAGGAAGGATTCCAATTGTAGCACAAAACTCTGAAGAAGAAAGTCCACTGAGTCCTGTTGGCCAACCAATGGGAATGGCAAGGGCTGCAGCTGGACCATTGCCCCCAATATCTGCAGATACCAGGGACCAGTTTGGATCCAGCCATTCTCTACCTGAGGTGCAACAACATATGAGAGAAGAATCCAGAACTCGTGGTTATGATCGAGACATAGCATTCATCATGGATGACTTTCAACATGCAATGTCTGATAGTGAAGGTAATCATGGTACCAGAATGATTTACCACTATCATAACACAAATCTTCGTTTCTATGCATGCTATTAATGTGTGTTGTGATATTTTCTTTGTGGGTTTTGTGTTCTTTCACTGTCATAATTCTGCAGAGTTTTTATTTGATTTACTTGACATTTTCAAAAATGTTCTGCTTTTGTTGTTCTGTTATTGTTATAGTTGTTATTATTGTTATTGTGTTTACTTATACATAAATCACCTTTTCATTATATGTGGAATCCTACGTAGCAGTTTGAGTCAATTTGTGTACATCAGAAAATTAAGAATATCACAGTCACTTTTTATAACTCATATATCCATCATAGCTTTGATATAATGTAAAATACAAGTAAATTAGACCTACTTGGGTCTAACAATTATTCAGCATAAAGAGTATTATCTTGTTGATTTTTTATGGTTGTAAGTATTCTGCAAATTTAAGTTTGAATCCTTGCCTAAAGGTGAAAATGACTGTTTTTATAGTATATGGATATGTGTTGCCTTTTTATTTACCTACAACTATTCACTTTTTTAAATGTTATTTTAATATTACAAAAGTTTTCAAGCAAGAAAACAGATAACTAACATTCATAACATTAACTCCTTGCTGCTGTGAGCACATGCAACAATCTGCTTTGCAACATGCTAAAATATTTTGCAGCAGCAAGGAGAGATCAATGTAAGGTAGCACAGATATGACAGAGTATATTTAGACCTCATATTTTTAAATATATGTATTTCAAAAGCAGATTCATATTTGCAAATTGTGTGAAATATGTGCTTTGCATTTTTTGTGCTTCTTTGTTTATTTGTTGTTTAATAAATGTATATGTGCTTTTAAATAAATATTTGCATGCACTGTTTTATTAATTGCTTATCGTTATCTTATATGAATAAACTGCATGACATTAATGCTGCATGACAATCTAAAACAATTTATATATTGCATAAGGCAATCAACAGTATTTTGGTTTATACAGTAATATTTTGTTATCATTTCAGAAAGACAAAATTATACAAATATTGTATAAATTTGAAGCACTCCACACTGATCATGTCAGTGGCAACTTACCCTTCAATAAGTATTCAAAAGAAATACTCTTAAGTTTAATATTCAATGACAGCTGACAGTCAAATTACCTCAATTGTTTTATCCACTAGTGATAGTATGAGTTGTGTTAATTAAAAGATAATGGGTCTAATGTATCAATGAAAAATGTGGAGAAGTTACTCATAGCAATCAATCAGCATCTACTTACCATTTTATAAAGTGTACTTGATAAATGCTCCCTCAAAGCTGATTGGTTGCCATTGGCAACTTCTCCATTGATACACTTCTTTTCACTTTCTTGATACATCAACCCCAATAAGATAAAGTTTGAAAGTTTTGGCAACTGGTTTATTATAAAACAATTATTACAGAGCACCTAAATGTATGTTCTTCTATTGAGTGGTTGGCATACCTGCCTGTTCAGTACATCTGCTGGGAATCGTTTGTTAAGTCCCCTGCATTTAGAATGCTGCACAGAGCAGATAAGGGGTTGGGTATGGGATCTTGGCGAATGCCGCTGGTCAGAATATCGACAGCGGCAACCCGACAGTCAGAATCCTGACACCCTTAAATAAGTACGGTAAGACTAACCCTTACTCCTAACAATCACTCCCTGGTGCCTAACCCTAACCTCCCTCCTTAGTGCCTAACCCTAACCTCCCCCTCGTCGGTGCCTAACACTAACCTTCCCTCCTTAGTGCCTAACCCTAACCTCCCATCTTAGTGCCTAACCCTAACCTCCCACTCGCCAGTGCTTAACCCTAACCCTCCCTGCTTATTGCCTAACCCTAACCTCCCCCTGCCCGGTGCCTAAGCCTAACCCTCCCTCTAATGCCCGATACCTTCGGCATGCCGGCGGTCGGGTTTCTGGTGCCGGGATCCCAACACTGTCTGGATTTCGGCGTCGTGATTTCGTCCATCGGCATCTCGCATGATGGGATGCTGACTACATCCCGGCGATAACATGTGATTCCCTGTAATGGAATAGAAAGTGTGTTAAAGCATGTTTTTACGTGCTCTAATATCAACTTAGATTTCAAAGTCATCTAAGCTTATTTTATTACATGTAAACACTTAATTGTACTATTGAAAAATAAAAGTGCATTTCCTACTGGAAAACAAATATTAAACTAGAAAGTTTCATAAAGAACTTCAGAAAGTTTATATTTATTTCTAAAGAAAAATACACATAAATTTAAATGTAAAAATACATTTGGCCAATTAATAAATCTCAAACTTTTGATGAAGTATGCTTATATGGTATCCCTATAGACTTTAGGAACATTTTAGGCCGGTTTTTCATGCTTAAATTAAGTGTGTCTTACCTGCCCCTACACAAATTTGTAATATTTGCATTTGTCGTCTGAGACATAAAATATTACAGTATTTCAGATGGATGAAAGCGACAGATGTGAAAACTAGGGATGAAAATATTGTAGGGGTTAGCTGAAACTATATGCTTAGCTCTTGGATGCTCTTATCATTAGAACTTCCCCAGAAATCACTATTTTGTAGGAGAATTAGGAAAATATACGTTTTATTTACTAGGTTTTAGAGCATGACACAAACTTATGGTGACATGAGATTTCTACCTGCAAACAGACTGTATCGGACTTGCTACAGTATACATCAATTCAGGATATAATTTCCCGGACAACACTGACCAGCCCTAACAAGGACAAAACAGTCTGTCGGTAAATGGAAACTCAGTGTTAGTAGAGACTTTTGTCCTACTCTTAAAAATCTAGTTGGTAAGCTTTGAGTCAAAGTGCTCCCATATAAATGTCTTTCCCAGAAGTACATTCTCCCATGAAAGGAGTGGCTTTCTTGCACAATGTCTCCAGGGAATAACTTAAATATATTCCTAACTCTTCTCATTAGTTCAGTAAAGTTATGAGTATTTCCCATCCGGAGTGTTTCATTCTGAGGTCAATTTCCTGCTGCAAAATATCGAAAAGCGTTCAGTTACCATTAACTGTTTTAATATTGTGGTTGGAAAACTTGATTTTAACAAAGTGTCTGTTGGTAAATGAATGTTTTCTCTGTTTGTTTTGGATAAATCCCCAGACAATTCCTTTAATGATGGTAGGAGTCTTCTGTTGCCAGTCTCGTAGAGTTTGTGAATGTCTTTGTATTGCATGTCAGTTTTGTTCTTTATTAAGAACTTACTGGAATGTTTTGATTATATAGAACATAATAGAGCTAATGCTCAAAAATAATAATGTGACAAAAGCCTTAGATCCAAATATTCTTCCTATCAAATGTTTGGCTTGTCCTTTTCCAAATTGTAAAAAACAATATCCAGCTTTCTCTAAAATATACTTCTCAACCTTACCTAACCTTAAACTGTGTTATAATCAATTATATTATTATTAAACTAATAATTTTTAATAATTAAATACATAGTCCTAGAATAATATCTAAACATATTATGCATTCCTAATTTAAGGTTCTATTTAAAAATATAAATACATTATTAATCCATTTACAAACGTTTTTAATATATATGTACAAAAATTCCATCTCTTATAGAGGACAAAACTAAAGTGTATGACAATGCAAATTAATTGAATGATGCAAGAAAGTCCCATGAGTGTACATCATTAGATTGTCTCTTTCACCTCATTTGTTTATACTGGTTTGCACTTAAAAGTGATATCCACCAAAAGTTTCAATTATAAATGTACACATTGTTCTGTGGAAAACATTGAGGGATCTGTTCAGCAAGAGTGATGATGTTGCCCAAAATATTATCAGGCAACATCGTCACGAGTTTTTATCAATTATGATAATTTATTGCTGCTATTCAGCAATATTTTGTGCAGGGATAGCGGTTGCGGTAACACGCTGTCCCTGCGATGTCACAGAAGGAATTGTTTTAGGGATTCCGAAAACAATCCCTTCTGTTTGTGCCTCTGCGCATGCTCAGTCATGCTCTCGGGAACAGCCTCCGTCCCTGCTTGTTGTGACCGCCGACGGGGTAAGTACAGCTCCAGCCTGCCGAAATTGATTGACATGTGTATACAGGCATTATACAGTCTCCGACACAGGCCCCCTCCTCTCCGTCCGGCGGCGCGCAGCGCACTGAGCTGTGCGCGGCCAGCGCCTGATTTATAGACTCTGGACACTAGAGTGCGCCCAGAGTCTATAAAGTATACGCAGGTCACCGGGAAAATGGCCGCGGTGGCCATCTTTCCTGTACTGCGCATGCGCAAACAATGGGAAAATGGCTGTGGCAGCCATTTTCCAATCGTTTTTACAGTGTCGGCCCCCCACGCCGATGTGGGAATCCGTAGAGGTAAGTAATACTATGGGTGCAGAGTGTGCGGTGCGGGCCCCCCCTGGACCCATAGATACGCCCCTGACATTTATATAGAAATGTTAAATATAATCACAAATAAATATACATAGTATAAAGTCTGTATACACACATGTCAATCAATTTTGGCAGCTTTAAAAGGCTCTAGGTCAGTGGTTCTCAAATTCGGGGGTCTGATTCAGACCTGCTCGCGAGCGCCGAGCGCTCGCAAGTGGGTCGATGTTGGGCCAGTGCGCATGCGCACGATGGACCCGGCTCCGTCGTGCCCATGCGTGAGACCCGGATAGCGACGGGCAAGCCGTCACTATGGGTCTCGCTACAAAGGTAGATAGAGCCAAAAGCACTCCAGGGCTTTCGGCAGACGAGACCCTACCACAAGGGTCTCATCGCAAGCCCGATGGTCGCGATGGTCTTGACCATCGCGACCATCTTTTTGGCCGCTCACTATAGCTGTGGGTGGTTACCCACAGCTATGCGAGCGGCCAAGAGGCCGCTCTAAAATTCAGAGGGACGGCCCTGATTCAGAGCGAGCGCTCTGTCAGAGCGTCCGGCTCTGAATCAGGGCCTCGGTCCTCAGGTCACGTTTTGCAGGTCACCCAGCAGGTGCACAGGTGTAGTCATTACTCACTGACACATTTTAAAAGATCCACAGTTGGAGATAATTATGTCACTTGTGATTTTGTGAGGAGACCTGGAAAACATGCACTGTTTGGGGTCCTGAGGACCGAGTTTGAGAACCTATGCTCTAGGTGGACTTACCTGCCGCCGATCACCGGGAAGCAGGGACGTAGACTGGGCGGGCTTACAAGATGCTGCAGGGACTTATGGGAAATTTCCCTCTGTCCCTGCAGATTTCGGGATATTTAAATATTTTCTTCATATAACGGCATTCTGAAATGGCGTTATATAAAGGAAATATTTTAGTAATGATTTAACGCTTTTTGGTTTGCTGAATAGCTAAAAGCGTTAAAGCACTGTAGAATTCAATGGCTGAGCCCTACAGTGCGGATCTGTGCGAATTAGGAAAATATGGAGAAAATAATTATGGTATCTTCTCCATATACACATTGCTGAATAGGGCAGAAGCTTAAATAATGCGTAAACGAGTGTTTCCGCATTTTTTACGTCAATTATATCATGCTGAATAGACCCCTCAGTACTGGTCCATTTGTGGTAAGGCATTTGGGGACATTTTTGATTCAACTAATTTTATGCCCACATTGTGGTTAATATTAGATATTGTCTGTAGCATTTATACAGTATGTCTAATATAGGGAATGAATATTGATTTCTTTTTTCTTTTATTAGGACACTTGCTTTAGTGTAAAGCTAAAATATCCTTGTAGTTTAAGACAAAAATATTGCAAGGGCAGTCTGTATATGTCAAGTTCTTATTTTACACAAAAGACATAAACCATAATATTGAGCATATTCTGTTCTTTTACTGCATGGCAAAACTCTAATATATCATTTTTAAAAGGGTGCTATTTTATACTACTTTATATATTCTGCAAAAGAATGCACATATTTTACTTTACAATTCCCTGATATTGAGAGAATAAAGAATTATTTTTGGTTATCTTTTTAAGTGATAGATCTGCAATAAATATATAATTTTTTAAAAGTATAATAGAAACAATGTATAAAGAAAGTACAGTATCACAATTGCAATACAAATATAGATGTATGTGTGAAAATTAAGTATAAGATCATGTCACATATCATCAGTTGTATGTATAACAGCACTCAGTGCTTGTAAACATTATATAGGCCTCATTTATACATTTCTTATTTGGAAATTGATACATCTTAGTTGCACCTTTGTGCCCAAATTTGATCTTTAGATCTGCCAACAAAAAACATTTATTCAAATTGGATTCCTTGTGAGCAATAAACTATGATAGAAATTTAGTATGTCATAGCATAGAACATAGAACATGAAATGATGGATATAAATATGTGACATGGCAAAAAATTACATGAGACATACATTACTGCATATTCCAAACATACACTTCCAAAATTTCATTTATATAGTTCTGCAATGCTGCTAATCCCTCCTGAAGGTCACCTTGAAGCAGCAGCATCTTCCCAATTGCCATTGTAATGCCACATTTTGTTATATTGCCCCATCTAGGGGCCATTTATCATTGTATATTTGCAGCTTAATCCCCAAAACCACCCATTTTGGGGGTTAACCACAAATATTAAGTTTCTTCCAGATGTATCACAGAGGGACTGCAGCAGATACAGTATCTCTGATTCTTCCATTCGTAGCCGCATCCCCCATATGTTTCTATGGGGGATGCAATGCAGCCATATTTACCAATTTCTGGAATGTGAAGCATTCCTGAGATTGGCCCCTGCAGCTACTGCCATCTGAAGATGGCGGTAGCCCATTGTAGCCTATGGGCTACAAATCGCTGATTCAGCCGGCAGAGGGTTCCCTCGGAACCCTCCCTGGAAATGGGTGCTCTGCACGTGCAGTCAGTAGCCCAGCACATGCGCAGTAGCCCCGGAAGCACTCGGCGCACCTCGCAGGGACGGGCTCTTTTCGGAGCCCCAGTCCCTACGGGTGCTCTATAATACATCCCGATGATCGCGCCTATATCGCATTGTAAATACTATTAATGATTAATGGGCCCCATTAGCCTCATAGAACAATCAAATAGTCCTATATAGAATTCTAGAATTATAATGTTCCCATATAGTCTTTTAATGCCACCGTATAACCCCAAATTCTTCTGTATAGTTCCTCAATTTTTGATGTCCATTAGTAACATCCTTACACTGTACGCAATAACTGTGGTGCTAGATTGATGCCTGTGGGCAACATCTTTTGTTATTATATTTTAAAGAGCTGGCCATGTTGGACTGTGTGACTTAGTGCTTATATTAACTATTAGCCTATCACAAACCTAAAAATTGCACTAGTGAAGTTAAACCCATACAAATAAGTAATATCTAAAGATGTATATAGTATAGCCTACAGTAGTTACTAGGCTTCAGCTTCTTGTCACAGTTACTCTTAATACTATTTTAGCATTATACGGTGTGTTATAACCTTGTTCAATAAGGAACATGTATGAAAAACAGTTTCTAAAAACTTTAGTGAAAAGTGATATACATTGGGAAGTTACAGTTATAGAATCACAAATAACACTTAGCTAAATTTTCTTTGTCTGCTTTCATATATTTTTAGCATCCAATTCTTAGATTGTGTCAGATGATTACTTTTTTGAGCAGGTCATGCTTTTTATGTTTTTATTTCATTTTGTTCTGCACAAAAATACTGTATACATGAGGCCACTTCTCACTGCACCCAATAAAAATGATTTGGAAATATTTCAGTTCCATTACACTGACGGCATGGCAATTGGTTTATGGGTTTTAAGTGGTTTATCTCACTCTTGCTTTGCACATTACACCACTAGCTGCTGTTCTGCTCGTATACATTTGTATTGATGACCTTGGCATGCTTGATAGGTCCTTTGCATGAACTGCCACATGGCAAAACTCCTCCCTTCTTCAATAATGGTCAAAATAGAGGTATTTACATTTCATTGATTTTCAAAGCATATCATCTACGTCGCGAAGAAACTGACTGGTTTGACAAGCCTAGAGAATCTCGTCTGGAAAATGGGCATGGAATTGACCGAAAGCTGCCAGATAAATTATCACACGCCAGACCAACTCATCAACAAGAACAAGTAAGAAGTGGAAAAGAAATGACAAATGCATAACAGGATAATACTTTATACAGATTTTGCAAGCATGGCACAAATAACTGCCTGTTTGATGAGGTAGTGAGTCTAATAACAGTATAACCTTTAGTGCCATATTCTATTAGCCGCGAAACTTACTGTGCAGGGAAATGTGCTAGTAGCCTTGAACTTTACGGCTAGAGCTATTCAATTAAAAGACCTTTTCCTCGTGTAGTAAATCCACGGCTGACGCGCGTTAACCCATAGATTCTGGGATAAGTGCCCGAAGCTGTCGGTTAACACATTTGCAGCACCTGCGATAAGGGCATTTACAGCAGATTTCTGTTCGAGCCTCCCTCAGACTTGAACAGAAATCCGCGTTAAGTGCAGCCTGCGGACTTAACGCAGGCTACAAATGCATAGTCTCAGCCACTGCATTAGCCCATGGTTAATTACCGCAGCTAATTGAATCCAGCCCTGAGAGTATATTTTAAACTGACATATTTATTAATACATTGAAAATATATTGAGTGTACACCACTTATTTTGTCATTACATTATAATCAAGCATAGAAACATGTTAGATCAATACAATATTTTTTCACGTTATTATTCTTTAAATGTTTCAAGATGGATGATTGTACAATGGTTCAGCAGAGGGGACCAAGTGTTGAATCCAGAGGTGTAACTAGGTATTTGAAGTCCCCATAGCAAAAGTTTGTAAGGGCCCCTTTGTACCACCCGGGTTGGGTATGGGAGACCAGAAAAATGCGCCGTCAAAATACAGACAGCGGCATCCAGATGCTCAGAATCCCGACAGGGACTTAGTAAGTATTCTAACACTCCCCCTTCACCCCTAACCCTCCCTTTCTGCATCCTAACCCCCCTCCCGCACCCTAACCCTCATTAGTGCCTAAACCTAACCATCCCCACTTAGTGCCTAAACCTATCCTCCCCCTCTTAGAGCCAAAATGTGGTGCCTAAACCTAACCCCTCCTGTCCACAGCCTCCCCTGTGGTGTCTAAATCTAACCTTCCCCCTCCCCCCATGGCTAACAGCTAACCCGGCCCACTATACTTACATTCGGGATGCCAGCTGTCGGGATTCCGGCGTTGGCATCTCAACTGATGTTGGGATTCCGGCGCCGATGGTGTGGCCGCGTGTCGGGATTTGGTGCCAGGATTTCGACTGCCGGCATCCCGTGCAGCAATCACCTAACTACATCCCGTACCACCCAATGGTGAAAAATTTATATATCACATATAACTTTGACAAGGAAGATGGGACCCTCACAACTCAGGGCCCCATAGCAGCTGCACCCCGGGGCATATCTATAATGGGTATATGGTGTGTGGTGCATATCGGACTAGGAGGTCTACATCCTGCACCCTTTTATTCAATACTTACCTCCGGAGTCCCACGTAACATCGCTGTACCAACCGCCGTGGCTATTTTCCCGCCATTTTGTGCATGTGAAGTAGAGGAATCGCCTGGAAAATGGCTGCCACGCCATTTCTCCAGTGACCTGCGCATGATCAGTAGACTCTTGCACAGATTAGTGCCCAGAGTCTACTGCAGCACTCAGTGTGCTACTGGACGCCTGGTAGAGGAGAGGTCCCTGAATAAAGATTGCACACCTGCTTGCACCTATGCCCCTGCTTGCACCTATGGTAGTTACGCCCATGGTTGAATCATTTTTATCTTCTTTAAGTCACATGAATGGTTTCTTTAGCTATGATAATTTACTGGCTGTGATTTCCCAGCCAATGAGATGTCATATTTAGAAGCTTATTTACAGTAATGGTACATTATTTAAAGGTTAAAGCATTTATGTTTTAGAACTGCCGATTCTATATGCAACTTTGTATGTTTTGAAAGCATTCATATTTTTTGTTCAGTATTTGTTTTATTTGTAATATTTGCCTTTTATATAAATATATTAGATGAATGGAAAGCCTATCCACTACCCATTTCCTCATTCAAGAATTAAATTGCAGAGGGATGCAAAGGACCACACAGTTTCAGGTAAATGTAACATGGTTACATAAACTCTACCAGTATCACTATATATATCCCAGTGTTAGCTGCTGCTTGTTTAAATTGTCTTAACAGGTATTTCAGGTGTAGTATAAAGCACCATAGTTTTACACATTTACTATAAGTATACTGTAGTTGTGATTTTCTCAATTATATTGTCCATTGTGCTTGGTGCTCATAACGAATATTACAATGT
The DNA here is from genome assembly GCA_031769625.1 of Taudactylus pleione. NCBI lineage: Eukaryota > Metazoa > Chordata > Amphibia > Anura > Myobatrachidae > Taudactylus > Taudactylus pleione. The sequence continues at coordinate 27,347,999 of JAUIMM010000085.1, forward strand.
CTGCGAGAATAAGTGGTCAGTCTACTGTACTGTGAGTAAATTGTAGAACAGTAGTATTTTTAATTTAATATTTGAAGTACAATTATATGCTGTACAGTTGATGTTTATATATTTGTGTGTTTATCATATGTGTTGTTAATGTATGCAAAATATATTATGGCAATTAATTTCTCGCGAGATACAAAGATGTAATGTATTTGTCAATTGTAGTAAAATAAGTGAAACTTTAATCATAAGGACAAATTGTGCACATATATCATATTGTAGTGAAATATATATAAAATCAATGGTTACATAAAATATTGCAATATTAAAATTAAGAAAATAAATTTAATGCAATAATTTACTGTTTAGGGTGCTTCTCGTCAATTGCACAGGAGCCTTCCTCTTAGCATGGCATATATAGTATTTATGTAGGAGGTCCCCATTTAAAGGCTGATTTTGAGCTGGAAGCAAAGCAAAAATGGATGTAACTGTGCACCTGGACAAACCATGCTGCAATGCAAGGGGGGCAAATACATTGTCAGTTTTCTTTTTTTTTTTTTTTTTTGCATGCAGGGTAAATAGTGGCTGCTTTTGCATTTAGCTCACAAATGCTGGGCAGCTTTAATTTTACACTGCAATTTAGATGTCAGTTTGAACACTCCCCTCCCAAATCTAAATCTCTCTGCTCATTGTACATCTGCCCCTCTTGCAGTGCAGCATGGGTTCACCAAGGTGCACAGTTACTTGCTCTCAACTCTGAATTAGCCCCTTAATGATGTCTGATCAAAGTCCAGTTCTGAACTTATTCAGATAAAATGTATTAAAAGTGGTAACTTAACGCATGATCAAGATCTATTTACAAAGCCTTGGATAGAGATAAAGTACCAGACAACCAGCTCCTAACTGGCATTTTTCAAACACAGCTTGTGACATGGCAGTTAGGAGCTGATTGGCTGGTACTTTATCTTCATTCACTTTATCTCCATCCAACGCTTAGTAAATAGACCCCTCAGAGGTTACATTACCTTGACGTTCTGTAGAATCATAGATGGAGAATTGCAGGCTTGCTTATCCAACTATTGAGCATTTATAAAGTGTGTGTATTTCTTATTCGTAGTGTATATAGTATATATTTCACAATATTACCATTTCTATCACATCTATTATGTTGTCAGCATCCAATTGTACATTAGCGTTTAGCTAAAGTGCTTGGAGCACTATTTTGTTGTTATTATTATTATTATTATTATAAAATTATACATCAGTTAAGGAAGGGTTATGTAAGGCAAGAAATGAAATTTGTTCAGGCAACAATATAGTTCTGACCTTTACACTAGGTAATAACTCAGGAACATGTTCAAATGAGTTCTGTGACATTTCAAGCAGTTCTAGATAGGAAGAAACACCTGGTGATTGTTGAAATATGAATATTTAAAATATGTTTTGATGTTCTGTCCCTCACATAGAAACCAATCCATAGTGGAAGATAAGGAGCACCTGTTGCATTGTCACAGCATCATAAATAATTACTTGTCTAATTAGTATTAAATGTATAGCGCCACAGTGGAATACTGCACAATATAGTAAATTACAATAGCTTGCATTCTGTTTTCTGCATCGAAACAGTCAAACTGCAATACTTGCAAAAAAGTTAATTACTGTGGTCAGTCAAAATTCTGTAACGTTTGTGCCTTATTTCGTAATTGAATAAATGAATTATTTCTTCTTGATAAGAAATGCTGCTCTCTGCCCTCCCTCAGGAACACACACAAATACAAACAAACACACACACACACGTACATATAAACATACACATTTTAAAGTCGTTTAGGCTACACTATGCCTGCGCTGACATTATGATGGGTGCAGGCAGGAATGGAACTTTTGCCAGTCCACGCTAATATATTAGTATTATTATTATTGCTATTATTATCATTATTGTTGTTGCTTTCTATGGAGCTAACACTGAAGTACCGAATAGTGCAGAAAATAGCACATACATAAAAGAGGAACATAAACATTTGATAAAATAAATGCAGACATGACTAAAAAAGAGTAGGAAGGGCCTTGCTCGTGAGCTATGTTCTAATGAGAACAGGGCACAGCTGAAACAGGAGCATTTATTTTAACTAGAGATGTGCAAGTTCACATTCCTGGAATCCGAACACACCTGAGTTTAGGAGTTATGAGCCGAACTGAGCCGTGACTCGTGTTTTCCAGCCTTGTTTGGATTTCAAAACAAGACAAAACGTCATCTTCCCGGCGTCGGATCTTGCGCAGTTTGGATTGCATATTAAAGTCCTTCACTCATGAACGGGAGCCAATTCACAATGGAGACCAGAGGGAGAGGGTGTGGGTAGTATAGGGACAGCTGCAGCATTTTGTGAGGCACAAAAGAAACACCATAGGACTGGACTATTGTTGTTTATTACTAAAAAAAAAAAAAAAAGCCTGCTGGGGAATTAAAAAAAAAAAAAGATTACGAGTAAAGTGTTTAGTGGACACTGTAGGGGCACTGTGTGCTCCTGCAGAACTGTGAGGTGGAAAAAAACGCCATAGGAGTGGACTGCAGCACTGTGGCCCAGATTTATCAACGAGTGATATTCTTGTTATCACTCGTTACAAATCTTGAATGGTGTCCCAACCAATCAGCTCCTAACTGTCAAGTGTTTGAAAAGACTAACAATAAATGACAACAAGAATATCACTCGTTGATAAATCTGGGCCTGTGTTACTTAAAAAGCCTACTGAGGCACTTTTTTATAAAACCAACAAAACTATTATAACGTCATCATTACTATAAGGGTGCCAGCCATCTTATATTGTCTTTTAAGTTCTACCTCAGACCTATATTTCACCTTATTCCTGATAACCATCTCTCACTCCTGGCTACAAGTCTTCTCCTGTGCTACTTCCATTTATGAATTCCCTACCATACATGTGTAGACTCTCCCACAGACTTAAAATCTTTAAATGCCTCTAAAATGCCTACTCCCACCTATACTCCTCACACTAATACACCGTCACACTAATACACCGTCACACCTGTCCCAATCTCTACTGTGAATTAAAATTAGAGATGTGCGCAGAACTCCATGTTTTGTTTTTGGTTCTAATGAATCCTTATGTTTTTTTTTCGGCTTTGTCAAATCCACCCTCAATTGTTTTGGTTGTACACTTTTCATACCTTTCTGTCCCCTTCCTCCTTTCTTCCCTGCTCCTCCTTTTATCGCTGCAGCTGTTTGGGGCAGTATGCGTGCATGGAGGGACACTAGTTGTTGTGACTGACATTGTCATTTTTTTCTATCCATTTCTCTATATTCCACCATTCCATATCAGTCCCCCTTCCCCCATCTCTCTCCTACTATCCTATTCCTTATATGACTTTCTTCATCCTGCCTTTCCCTATCTCCTTTTGTCTTTACCCATATTCCTCCATCTATCTCTCTTTACTTTCTCCCCCCACCATGTCCCTCTCCCACTCTTTTTTCTCTTCTCTGCTGGCTTTTTGTTCCATATTGGAGGCACTCGTGGTAAAAGAAAACCAGAGGTAAAGTACTGTTAAACCGACTTTTCAATGTTACATGAACATTTTCATCAGGGTGCTCATAGAACTCATACAAGCACAAAAATGTGAACAATAAATACTTGTAGCTCCAAGGTACACATGCTGCAGACTCCCACGTCCTCTACTGGTCAGTAACTGAAACAGGGGTGAGGTTTTGCGAGACTCTACGTCATGCACAGCACTTGTTGTGCATTCACAGGTGAAAATAAACACCTCATAAAGCACTAAAAAAGAAACAGAATTAAGCATATTACACATACCAAAAGGAGAACAGGCAGCTGGGGGTGGTGTAAAGTATTGCAGAGCATATGAATAGATAACTCATACTGGCAATGAATGAGACAACTAGCAAGATATACACTGTGACGTTATTGATGGCAACAAAACACTATACCAGCAGACAACACCTATTAACACTATTAAAGCCACTAATGGAGTACACAAAATTAAATCAGAACAACTATAATATGGTAAAGTAATATACATATATATATATATATGTATATATATATATATATATATATACAGAACAGGCTCCCCGGGCCAAAGTTATGCCCAGTGTCTACCAATGGGGGGTCCGACTGGGACCTTAACCCCCTAGTTTGTATCTTCTGGGATGCAATGTTACCATTCTGTGATGTTTTTGTCCAAGTCCATCCAATGGAAGGCTCAGAGCAGGCTCCCGAAGTCCGAACAGTCTTCTTGGGTCAAAGTTCTGCCCGGCACACTCTGCCATGAGGTCCGACTGGGACCCCAACCACTTCATTAGGTATCCTAGACCATTTGCCACCTCTCTGTGAAATTTTTATTGAAATCTATTCAGTGGAAGGCCCAGAACAGGCTCCCTGGGTCAAAGGTCAAAGTTCTACCCAGCATACACCAACGGGAGGTCCGACCGGAACCTCATCCCCTAGTATCTCTTCTGGGATCCAATGGTACCACTCTGTGAAGTTTTTGTTCAATCCATCCACTGGAATGTTCAGAACAGGCTCCCTGGGTCAAATTTCTGCCCAGTGTACACCAACTGGAGGTCCAACTGGGACCTTAATCCTGCTACAACCTGGCCAGTATCCAACCTTGCATGGTTTCATCTCAATAGGTACAGGGGTGTCCGAATGCATAACCGGACAAACAAACAGACCGACCAATGAATTTTATATATAAGATATACTGTATATAGCAAAATAGAAATAGAAAAAAAATAAGAAATTTAATAAAAGTAAAAAAAAATAATAATATATTAAAGAAAACAAGAAAGTCCCCAGCACTCATTCAGTTCTCTTTGCAACAATAAGTTCAGATGATGGATCTACTCTCCAACTGTAGAAGCTTTGGTCTCCTCCACATGACATCACAGGTGCCTGATCTGTAATGCGATAAGAAATGACGGGCCACTGGAAGTTCACTGTGGCTTGATGATAAAGCAACACAGATGGTTGAGGGGACCGTCATGCATTCTTTTAAGGACTGATCCGTTTTTCAAACATATTGTTTGCCACACGGGCAAGTAGTGAGAGATTCTACGAATTTGGAGCTATAAAATACCCAGTGTTAAATAAAACATTTGTTTCCAGAAAATTGATGATGGAAATATTTACCGCCCACCATTTAGTGGCAGGTCTTACAATTTAAACATTTGTAGCATCCAGAGCGATCCATAGTCAGAAAGTTGAAGATAGAGCTGAATTTCTGTTTACTAACATCTGCTTTAGAAAAATGAATGAAATTGATTTTGAACTGATAGTCATGGAGGTTGTGGCCCCTTTTGTAAGCTTTCATCATCTTTTTGTTACGTAAAAAGGGAATAGCAGGATCTGTGGATACCATAGGCCAAAATGACTTTAGGATTTTATTGATATTATGACTGGCAGTGTTAAATGGTTTGACCCACACAGATTTCAGCTGAGCTCTTGGTATTCATAGGACGTAGTGCATGTTCTCTTGGAACCTGAAAATCATTACTTTTGGACTCCGAAAAGCCATTCAATGGATATCCTCTCACCAAAAACTTTTGTACAATTTTTGCCAATTCTTCATCCATTCAGGAAGGATCACTGGTAATGTGCCTTACTTTCAACATTTGCGAGTAGATTAATCCTCTTTTAAGAGGAACTGGATGATGGCTTGAGACTAATAACATGTTGTTGCGGTCAGTAGATTTAGTGAAAAAATAAGTAACAATTTACTGGTCTATAATTTTTTTTTTTTAAATATACTTTATTGACAGAATGAAACAGGTATCAAAATACAGTGTACATTGTTGGGGACAAAAATTGTTAAACCATATACATAGAGTAATCGAACATAGAGAATACAAATAATACAGACAAATAACAGAATATCTGGAGTGTACGTATATTCATAAAACCATCCATATAACTTAAAATAGGTATCAGAATAAGAAGGGGGTACTCGCACTTAATACTTCCAAATTATACCAAGATGTTAAGTGAAAGCACTTTCTCAGAGCTTCTTTTGTAATATCTAACATTGTGTGGACATAAGGGAGCCAAATATCAAAGCATTTTTCAGATCCCTTTTCCTTACGGCTGGAAGTCTCAGTCCAATCCATGGTCTATCATTTCTATAGTAACGTTCAGATAATGAATCTTGTATTAGTAATATTCAAAAGTGAAATTCACTGGAAGGTTCTTGCTGTTGTAATTTTCAATGTGGTCAGACAACTCTAAAGCTGATCCTGACCACAGCACAAACAGGTCGTCAATATACCTGGTATAGAATAAAAATGTTTTGTTAAATTGGTGGTTATTGAAAAAGGAACTCCTCTTCTACTATAAAAACATGTAACAATTGGCTAGCGATGGGGCCACATTTGACCACATTGCACACCATCTGAGTTGAAGATAATGGGCTATAATATATATAAAATCATTCCTTTTAAGGGTAAATTTAAGTAATTTGATAAAAATAAAATCAACATTTGACTCCGATTTAATGGGTTATCTGTAACTAACCCAGCAGTATGAAGGTTGCATGTATATAGATTTCTCACATAAGTGGTGCATAAGATAAATTTTTTTGGTAGGACATCCAATGACTGAAGTTTCAACAAAAAGGAGGTGGTGTCCTTCAGATAGAACAGTTTAGACCAGGCCTGGCCAACCTGTGGTAAAACTACAAGTCCCAGCATGCCCTGCCACAGTTTTGCTATCAGGGAATGCTAAAACTGTGACAGAGCATGCTGGGATGTGTAGTTTCACAACAGCTGGAGAGCCACAGGTTGATCAGGCCTGCTTTAGATTGTACGCAAGGTTCCAACCAGTGATAGAAATAAACTGCAACTGGTTGGTACAAAGAACCCCAATGCCGAGATAATCTGCCTACCTGGTGGATGTACAGGATCCTTATGAAGTTTGGGTATTGTATAAGGATCGAATTTATGGGGTACAGAAGGTTTTAGTCAAGTCCTACATTACATCCTTTGCAATTATATTGAAATGCACTACCATTTGTAAGATATAATTGAGTTCCACTTTATATTCTATAGTGGGATCGTGGGGGAGCAATTGGTAAACATCATCCATTTGTTGGACTATTTCTTGTTGATAGTCAGATAGGTCCTGGAACACAATGGCCCCTTCCTTATCTGCTGAACAGATTATAATGTCTGTCCTGGAACTCAAAGTAATGAATGCCTGTCACTCATCTGTTGTAATATAAGATTGCTGTCTGGAACTCTGAATACACTCTTGTACTTGGCCCTCCAACATTATTCCAAATGTTTTAATGGAATAATTGTAAGAGACTGGATAAAAACATGATCTTTTCTTTAAACTGGAATGAATATTCTGTAACAAGGATTTATCTACCTATGTGACTCTGTGAAAAATAAAACGTTGAGACCTTTGCAATTTATAGTGCTCCATCTTCCACTTAAAATTGTCAAAGTGACATGTGGGTACAGAATTCAACCACTTTCTCATAACTTGCAGCTCAATAGGAGAAAGGGGACTGGATGAAAGGTTAAAAACGACTTCTTCTGTAGTGGTGGTCTGTGCGTCTTCCTTGAATTCTTCCCCTCAGGGTTGGAAGGCCTTCGATGAAATCTGTTGCAGTGGTCCTTCTTTGAACTCCTAAAGGGGCCCTGTTAGCCACTGAAATATTTCCTTCCATGTCACTATTGGATGTGGTCCCTTCACCTGAAGATTCAATATGAGATATGTAGTAATGGGGCCAACAGGACTGGTTGTGTCTTTGGCCACCAGATGTTAAAGGGACTTATGTGAGTCAGGAATATACTTTGACATTCATAGTCCTGTTTCACTTTGTCTGTTTTTTTTTTTTACACAATATTTTGCAGTACTTTTCCACCTTGGTATTGAGTTTTTCAAACCAATTATTGGAAGAATCCAGTCCAGTATCTTATGAAATGACTATGGGTGAATTACATCACCATGGCACCACAACCCGCTGCTCAGTGGTTGCAGGGCCTGCAATTACATGATTCATGATAAAACACCCCCTACACCACCCACCTGAACCTTCACATCCTCTGCTCTCCCTAATACCAAGTATTAAATGTTGGCAAAAATTATATATTATCATTTTTGAAATAACAAGTGACAACTATTTGCGTTTTGTTAACCAGTTCGGCAAGGTAAGGAACAGTAGGAGGTAGTACTGTATGTTACTTTGTGGCTTATTGTTTTGTATGTTTTTTTGTTTATTTAGATTGGCTCAGATCAATATTTAATTTCTCCCACCTTTCACTTCTCAAGGGTGGCCACACACCCAAGCAAAACAGCATTTTAAATGCCTGATTAAGTTTTAAATAGTTTTATAAAATCCTGCAATTAAATAAGTCAATTACAGGCTTATTTTCTATTATTCATGGTAATTATGAGCTCGTTTCAAAATACAAATGAGTTTATTTGTTGATTAAACAGGAAATGGATTTGGAATAAGGGTTGTTGGTGGAAAAGAGATTCCAGGAAACTATGGAGAGATTGGAGCTTACATTGCCAAGGTTCTACCCGGAGGAGGTGCTGAGCAGTCAGGCAGACTCACAGAAGGTAAGGAATAAATGCTAATATAAAGTACACACCATTCATATTATCATACACTGTAAAGGTCATAGAAAAGTGTATATATTGTATATCCTACATTGGTACATTGGTAATATGCACTTTCACAATGTAAGGAGAAATAAAAAGGTTTATAACACTTTGTATATAAAAAAAACCCTTACATAAAACAAATAGCTTGGGAATTTATACATTGCACATGAATTGCCTATAAGATAACTGCCCAGTATAACTTTTCCTTTTTGGTCTGCACAGGTTAATTTACTTACATAACATAAGTTACTGCATTCCAGTTTGCATCCTTTTGTGGCATATTTGGGGGCATTTATGAAAACTAGAGCACTGGTGTCTGTGCAAGAAATGATGTATAACATAGCAATCAAAATGATTTTGTCATTTTTCTGACATAGTTTGGCTCCTGTTATCAGGACAATAGTTTTTATAAATGTCGCCTAATGTGTTCAACATATATCTGTCTTGTACTGCAGTGCAGCTGAGCAAGTTGCTAAGCCATTGGCAACTGTAGATGCCTAGTATAGTTTTATTTGTAAACTGTGTCCTACAATAATGGTATACACAATAATAGGGTACATACTATATACCTGTTACAAGCTATAACAAATAAATATGACAATAAAACAGGAAGGATCTAGGGGCCATAGTTGAAGGTTTAGAAGGCCACATGTAGCTTTATAGTCACCTTTAGCCCATCACTGCTATATACTATATATACATAGTTAATGCAGGCCTTTCTATGTTGATGATTCTCCTGTTCTATTGGAATCCAGTAAATGTACCACTGTTTATACCAACATATATTTATTAACGTTTAGCACTATAATTTGTTTTAATGATTTGTCTTTTTTGTTGTTTAAAAGTCTGTAGAAATTGCTAGAGTGACTAATATGCTTGAAGATACAAATAGAGTGTGACTCATTACCTCCCTCCTGACATTTCACTACTTCTAGCTGTTGGTAGTGTTCATAGCACACTCCAAAAATAATGATAGAGCTGGAATTGCATGTCAAGCGTTACTAAAATAATTAAATCGTATTATAGCCAGATTTTATAGCTACGTGTCCAATGCTTTTGTTTTAGTGTTTGGTTTTCACTGAAAGACCATTTAGGTTAGTCGGTTAATGAAGCCAAGGGAATAATCAAAGGAATACAGTAATTGCAGCAGTAGTCAAGTAATTCAGAAATTTTCCTGAGAACATGAATGCTATGAATAGATCAGTGATTGAATAAGAAAACTAGAATTTAAAAAAACATTAAAATACCATTATTATATTTCAGATTTATACAGAATGCATGAGAGAGAGAGAGAGAGAGAGAGAGAGAGAGAGAGAGAGAGAGAGAGAGAGAGAGAGAGAGGGAGAGAGAGAGAGAGAGAGAGATTGTTAAATGTTTGATCAGCTTGCAGCATGAACTAATAACAATTGTGATAAAGGAATTGCCTGTAAGAGGACACTTACCTAGCTCTGCTCTATTGCTAAACTATAAAGAGAGTAAGTGAAAATGCTGCTGCAATGCATGGAACTGCACCAGTAAATTGTTAGTCATCTACGCCCAATCTCCAAATGCTGAATCAGGAGAAAGCCTTCTAGGTCATCTCTACCAACTACCTATTAACAGAGCTCAGGTTATTGTGCTCAAATTATCCAACACTGCCCAAGGTGCCATGTACATGGCAAATATATGTCATTGTGCTAGATTTCCAAAAGTAAGGATTTGCACTGACAACTGTGTTTTTTTAGCTGTCAAAATAGAGTTTACAAACAAATAAAAAATTTCCCTAGACTTCCTAGGGTATTCAATTATAGAAAGCTATATCTCAGGAAAAGCTGAGGTACCAGGCATGGTATCCATGGTTTCAATTAGTTGCGAGGCTGAGCATTATATTAACAATATCTAATTTATGGGCTTAATGGGCCTATTTATTAAATACATTTTGTGTGATATTCCATGAAAACACCCATTTTTAGGGGGGGTACCCGCAAATATTAAGGATCCCACGAACGTATGAATGAAGGCACCACAGCAGTTATCTCCATATCTGCCCCAGTCCCTTAATTTCCAACAGCAGCTGCAGTCCCAATATTTTCTATGGGGGGGGGGGGTAAAGCTGGCAGATAATGCCATCTGAATATGATGTTAAAAAACTGTAGCATATGAACTACATTCCAGCAGAAATTATTACTCGCAAAATTTTGTTCAATCATTAGTGAGTCGACACCACCATCATTTGAAGTCAACACCACCACTCTGACCATTACATCAGTATGACATGGCTGAGCCAGTCATTTATCTCACTATTGCACCACATCAGATACCAGTTAATATGTGTTTACTAAAACACTGCTATTTTCCTTTTTGCCTTTACAAAAACAGAATATTAGTACCTGTGTCTTTTAAGAACAACAATGGGTCCAGTGCTGATTTGGGCATACACAGATTTTATTTAGCATAAAATACAGACATCTGTACCATGCATGCCCACACAAATTAGCAGAACTGACGCTTGCTCCTCATTCTGCTGGGAGAGGAGTATTACTTCTCCAGGTCTGCGACTAAGGCAGAGCCACACAGAGATGCACCTATGCACTACTCAGTATCCATATCAATTGCAGGTGCCTGAGAGCTGGTGCAATTACATACTGCAGATGATGACGATTGCCAGGTAATAGAAATTGGATACAGATATATAGTGGAATTATCCTTAAAGAGGTGGTCTATTTTTGACTCATTCATTATGAATTTCCTTTCATGTTGTAAAATGGAGTGGTCCATCTCCCGCAACTGCACTTTTTACCCTATGTGGCTTTTTTCCTGTAAACTGAAGACTTAATCCATCCAGCGCTCTTCAACAGCACTGAATAAGGAATCTCTGGCTTCATGTTAATGGAATGTAGGGCCTGAGGAGGTAAATAAATAACATGTGCACAGGCTTAAAAGTGGTCCTTACTGTTGACAAAGTAACTTAATAAATTCACTTTTGTTAGTCAGGGAATCAAATCTAGAACATAGATCTATAGGGGCTGACTCTGAGTCCCACGCAAAGTGGCTGTAGTAGTGGGCAGCCACAGAATCTTATGATCTTCCATTGTGCTAATGCGTGGTTCATGTATTTGCTTGTGGAAAGCCATGCAGCCTATTGACTTTAAGCAAACCACTGCAACAGTCATTATTATTAGTATCTCCACTTGCACCAGCTCCGTGCTATGGGAATGAGATCCGTCAGATACAGGCTTCCCTTCACTATACACATGACTCAGAATCGTGCAGAGCATTAGATACACGCCCACTACACTTCCACAAGTTAGGCAGGTTATGTGCAACTGCATTATTACCGCCCAGTTCCCGCACCAAAATTACCTATTTCATGGAAAGACAGATCCGGCCAAGTTCTGTCCAACTCAGAATAGGATGAAGATAGGCAAGAAAGCATAAATTCACATCAGCGCATGCGTTGTATGCAAAAACTCACAGTTTATGCCCATGGACAGAGAATCGTCAGATTCAAGCCCTTAAAGTTCAAATGTCTCTCCATGTTCAGAATACACATTATGAATACAAAACACAAAAACAAGCGATGTAAGTAATATACATTAACCCAGGGGGTTGCAAAACTTATGGTATCATTGTACAGTGTTGATTCAGGCATATTTTTCTTGTTCTTCTTTTCGTTAGTTTTTATTTGTCTTTCTTTTGGTGGAAACCCCTCGCCCCCCCCCCTTCAATACGTGTGATGTTCTATGTAATGTACAGCAGGGATGGGGAACCTCAGGCCTGGGGGGCCATATAAGGCCCTTGGAATCATTTGCTCTGGCCCTCTGAGCTTTTTTCTGCTAGCCTCATCTGGCTAGCAGGGTGCCTAGAATGGTACACTGCAGCCAGAATCCATGCAGCAGTGAAGCCTGGAGCGTCCGTCCTTAGGACGCTTCAAATGGTCACACCGCTGCCCTTACAGCTCCCCGAAGCATACTGAGGATGCTGCGGGCATTGCTGTAATAACGGTGATTGCGGCCAACCCCGTGTAATGTCACATGGAGGGGGCATGGGATGAGCTTACGCCACTGTATATATATATATATATATATCAAAATGGCCCTGGCAGAAAAAAGGTTCCCCACCCCTGATGTACAGTAACATGAGCAGACAGACTCCACAGATTGTAAAGCAGTTTAAAAAGAAAGATTGTCCCTATAACTTTAGCTTTGGGAAAATTAAAATGCGCTCTGTAGTCAAGTATCTATTTAACACACAAACCTTTTACACAGGATTAATTTTTACTGCAAAATATTCATGATGTTCTCCATCCTGACATTCCGTTTATCTCCCTGTGATATATAAATCACCCTCTTCCTGTTCTCTGATCTTGTTCCCAGATGAACCCCTTTGAATGGCTTATAATGAATTTTCAGAAAAATTCTGATAATCATCTTAAAATCTTTAATCACAATAGAAAAATATGGCATTTTTATTACACCAATTTATTTACTGAATGCGATTAAAAGTTTTCAGCATGAAAATGAAGGCATTTAGAATACTATGGGAAATGTAGGGTTGGATGCAGTCATTTCTGTTTTCCATGCACTCACCTAAAATCCATCACTTCAGTATTTGAATATTGTATGTTTTTATGTTCCTGTATCCAGTAGTAAAAACATATTGCATATCTATGTAGCAGTAACATTCCTGTGTTTGTATACATAATTGTACAGTGGGTAGTGGAGGTTAATTCACTGTTATCAATCTATTATTTCTGGATTTTGTTATGCCACAGCACAGGATTACCGCAAAACATGTACGAAGATCCATTTTAGTTTTTGTAAGTGATGATTGTACTTTTTGCAGTGTACATTCCTTGTGTGCTGTATTATAATATCTCAGCTTGCTGTGTGGAAATGAGAATGTGAAATCACTTCTTAAAGCAGCACATAAATACAATCTAAGATTACTATTACTAAATTATATTTATTTTGTATGAACCTTTTACTTAGCAAATCCAAATGTTTATAGTTTGTTCTTTAGTAAATAATATGTGGCCTACTTACACAAACTTGGATTTCTGGTTTCATCTTTATGTTGATTTTGACTTTTTGAAATCTCTATTAGTGAATAATGCTACTTTAAGAAATCACATTCACCCAAATATTCTTAAAATACACTGTTTCATAGTGCACTATGGATTTTGTGAATTGTATAATTCTACATTTATAAAAGTCAATTGTGTAACAAAATTACATCCACCAAAAGATAGTATATCATTTACACATTTATAGATATACACGGAGCAATATTTCTGCACTGCTCTTCATAGCATTAAATGGAATGCCAGAGGCATGATACCAAAGTGTTACGTTTTAACCACTTTATGAAAGTCATTCAAAATGACATTATTGCTGCTATTGTATAGAAATATTTTCTACTTCAGGGTCCATAGGGTATCCACAGGATACCTTGGGGTATAGGTGATGACGTCAAGCATCGGGCACCATAGAGTTTATTTTTCAGCCTCCCAGGATGCACTAGGGTCCCCCTCTTATACCCCGCCCCCGAGCCAAGGCATCTCAGTTTCGTTGGTGCTCGGAGTCGGATGCACCTGTTTAGAAGGGGGCTAAGGATAGCCCCTGAAGTTTTCTACAAGGCAGCTGTGGCTGCACATCTGGAGGTACAGCATGGACAGTCATTCTTGATGAACATGCTGTCTTCCCTACACCCCCACCGGTACCAGAACGCCGGTACTGATCCGGGAATGCTGGTAGGCATCTGGGATCACCGCTAGCGGTGACCCCAGATGTTTGGGACCATGGCCGGATTTAAGGGGGGCAGCAGGTAAGCAGCGGAGTCCCGCGGTGGGTCCCCGCTGGAACATGGTCCGGAGTCCCCAGGCAGGGGGCTCCCTGGGGACGGGCTGCAGCGTGGAGCCAGGTTATGGACCTGCGCTTCCACTACCCCCCTGGGACAGCGGACTGCAGCTGAGCGGTAGCGCTGCAGCGTCCCAGGAGTTAATTGCATGCCAGGGGAGCGCGCCTTCCCTGTACACACCGGCGCCTCCCCCGCTGCACACAGCCCTCTCTGCTCCTCGGTGGTCATCTTTATGGAAGCATGGTGAACGCTGCTGGAAGCTGCTGATCGGTGGCAACGTGGTCTGGGTCCCCCGGCATACCTCTCCTCCGTTGGAACAGGTCTGTGTATGCAGCGCTGTGTCCTACCAGGCCCTGTGTCTGCGTAGTTGAGGATCAGCGCTGATAGTGCAGGGATTGATTTCTTTGCATCGTATGTGACTTCTGCTAGTGTCTGCTGCCTGTACTTTCACTTTCTACTGTCAGCCTTTTCACTGTCCCTGCTCTTCTTCTGCTAAAGCCCTTGCGGTGCGGTGATTGCAGGGTGGTTCTCCCACTATACTAACGAGTATCAGTGAGAGGGATCACATACTTACCATCATGTCTGAGAGTGATTTTCCTCTCCAGCTCCTGTGTACTACGTGTAAGGTACCTACAGCGGAGGGGGAGGGTAGCGCGGAGGGGCTACGTCGGCAGTGTTTTTTATTGACGCGGCCAATTACTGTCATGGCTCCGGTACAGGAACCGCCCTGGGCTTGTTTCGCTAAAGCGCTTACAACCCTAGTGGGCCAGTTAGCTCTGCAACCTGCGTTCCCTCAGATGGGATTGTCCCAGCAGTCAGTGGTGTCGTCACCCATGCAGGGGTTCCCGAGACAACTGATGGTACCCCACAGTCTCCCTATTTCCCCTCCTCAGGTCTCTCAGGAGCCTGCGTGGGTTAATTCTCTGACAAGTTCTGTGCAGCATTTGTCAGACATGTTACAAGGGGAGTCTGTGTTGCGGCCTCACAAGCGGCCGGTGGCGTCTCTGTCCACTCCTTATGAGGATGACGAGGGGACGACTGATGATGGGGAGATTCTGGATCTGTCGGACCAAGAACCTCTCTGTACTAAAGAGTCGGACGCTAAGTCTAAGGTTTATATACCTGGCCTTATTCGTGCAGTCCGCACAGCTTTAGTTATTGAGGATGATGAACCTCCGGTATCAAAATCCAAATATGCCTTTTTCAAAGATGTTAAGGGTGACGCCACAGTGTTTCCTCTTTCGGGTCAATTGGTGGACCACTTAACGGAAGCGTGGAAACATCCTGGCAGATGGTATCAGCCTCAAAAACGTTTAGCAGTGGCTTATCCGTTTGCGGACAATTATTTTGCTAAGTGGGAATCCCCGCCACAGGTGGATTCTCATGTGTCGCACCTTGTCCGAAGTGCCATGTTGCCCATGCCCTCCATGTCCTCCTTAAAGAATGCCATGGACCGTAAGGTGGAAATCTGCCTGAAGTCCGTTTATTCCCTCGTGTGGGGGGGGGGCAGCCAGGTCGGCTATGGCTATGGCTAAGGCTGATAGTTTGGAGGCGTCTTTCGATTCCGACTGTTCGGCTGAACAGACCGAGTTGATAGGCAATCTCCGGGATTCGGCCACTTACATTAATGAAGCGGCTTCAGATATCAGTACCCTGACTTCTCGTGTTTCTTCGGCAGCTGTGGCGGCTCGTCGCACCTTATGGTTGCGATCTTGGAAGGCGGACGCTGATTCCAAAAAGGGTTTGGAAGCTTTGCCTTTTAATGGAGAAGTCCTATTTGGTCCGGATCTGGACAAAATTGTAGCCACGCTGGCGGCAGCCAAATTGGCATGTCTCCCTTCTGCTGCAGTTCCTTCCAGTTCAGGTACGTCGTCCTTTCGGCCTTACAGGGCCCAGGGTAGGCCTAAAGCACAGTCCTTTCCCCGACAGGCTGGCCCCAAGAAATCGGCCTAGCCCCGGAAGCAGACCTGGAGTACCAGACGTCCGGCCCCTAAGTCCGATGACAAACCTGCGGCCTGACGGTCCGGGCCTCCCTTTGGGGGATCCCAGAGTGGGAGGCCACCTGCTACGGTTTGCCCAGTGTTGGTCGGTAACCACGACAGACAGTTGGGTTCACGAGGTGGTTTCTCACGGGTATGCCCTCTCCTTTCGGCACAGGCCCCATCCCGATTCTTCACCACGGGTCTTCCATCAGACCAGAACAAAGCCTCGGCACTGCGGAAGGTTTTGCACACTATGCTCCAGGCTGGAGTTATAGTGCCTGTTCCTTTCTCCCAGAGGGGCATGGGTTTCTATTCCAATCTGTTTTTGGTGCAGAAACCCAATGGGTCGTACCGTCCGATCCTCAACCTCAAAGCACTCAACAAGGCCTTGCGGGTGCCGTTGTTTCGGATGGGGACCCTACGGTCCATCATTCTGGCGCTGGAACCTGGGGATTACATGGTGTCGTTGGACATACAGGATGCTTACCTGCATGTCCCTATTCTTTTGCGCCATCAACAGTTCCTCAGGTTTGCAATCCGCAACGATCATTTCCAGTTCCGGGCATTACCTTTTGGCCTGGCGACAGCACCACGTGTGTTTACCAAGGTTATGGCGGTCATGGCGGCTTCCCTGCGGCTGCAGGGAGTCCGCATGTTGCGTACCTAGACGACCTTCTGTTGGTGGCAGGATCTCCAGAGCTCCTTCTACACCATTTGGATCTGACGATTGCAGTACTGCAACGGCACGGCTGGTTGATAAACTGGCAAAAGTCCACCCTGATCCCGTCTCAGAGGATTCTGCACCTCGGAGCCTTGTTGGACTCCAGTCAGCAGAGGATCTTTGTGACGGGGGAAAAGATCTCTGCCTTGCAGTTGAGGGTGCGCAATTGTCTGCAGAGTCACCGTGTGTCTCTTCACTCGGCAATGAGGTTACTGGGCACCATGGTGTCCGTATTCGACATGGTGGAATATGCCCAGTTTCACTCCAGACCTCTGCAGTAATTGATCCTGTCCAAATGGAATGGACTGCCTCAGAGTCTCAAGTCCCAGACGATGGTACTCACTCCGGAGGTTCGTCTGTCCCTTGCCTGGTGGTTACAGACGACCCATCTCAACAAGTGTCGTCCGTTTTGGGTGGCGAACTGGGTCCTATTGACGACGGACGCCAGTCTTCGGGGCTGGGGAGCGGTCTCGGGTCCACACTTGTTCCAGGGCAGATGGACTGATAAACATCTTGGAACTCTGCGCCGTTTTCAATGCTCTCCAGCAGGCCCATCGGGTTCTCCACGGTCATCCCGTGCAGGTCCAGTCAGACAATGCCACCACCGTGGCCTACATAAATCGGCAAGGAGGAACCCGAAGTCGGGCGGCACTCGTAGACGTGTCCCGCATCCTGATCTGGGCAGAGCGCATCTCCCAGCCATATCAGCGGTATTCATCCCGGGAGTCCTCAACTGGGAGGCCGACTTTCTCAGTCATCAGGATGCTCATCCGGGGGAATGGTCTCTGCACCAGGACGTCTTTCAACTTCTGGTGGACAGGTGGGGTCTTCCAGAGATCGACCTCATGGCGTTATGGCACAACAACAAGTTGCCGGTGTACGGGTCTCGCACAAGAGACGAAAAGGCGTCTCTGGTGGATGCTCTATCCGTCTAGTGGACATTCCGGTTTGCCTATCTCTTTCCTCCGTTTTCCCTTCTTCCACAGGTAATCCGGAAATTCAAACAGGAAGGAGGGACGCTCCTGTTGATAGCTCCCGTGTGGCCCAGACGGCACTGGTTCTCAGACCTTCAGGGTCTGTCCGTGGACATCCCTCTACGGTTGCCGCTACGACCGGACCTACTGTCACAGGGTCCTTGTCTTCACCCGGACCTGACTTGGCTGTCTTTGACGGCGTGGCTGTTGAGACGGCCATGTTAAGGTCCAGGGGGTTTTCCAGCTCTGTAGTACGTACTATGCTGAGAGCTTGGAAACCATCTTCTGCAAGAATATACCATCGTGTGTGGCATACGTTCTTCCAATGGTGTTGACCGAGAGGTTATGCACCTCGGGAGTTCCGTCTGTCTAGAGTGCTAGCCTTCCTACAGGCGGGACTAGACCATGGGCTTTGCCTTGCTTCTTTGAAGGTGCAGGTGTCTGCCCTGTCTGTCTGGTTCCATCGTAGGATTGCTACAATCCCTGATGTGCGCACCTTTATGCAAGGTGTTCTTAGAATTCAGCCGCCATTTGTTCCACCGGTGGTGCCTTGGGATTTAGCTGTGGTCCTGAGGGCTCTCCAGGGACCGCTGTTTGAACCACTGGGCTCAGTGGATCTTAAATGGCTGACAGCTAAAACAATTTTCCTTCTGGCCATCGCTTCAGCCAGACGTGTTTCTGATTTAGGGGCTCTCTCTTGTAGACCCCCTTTCTTGATCTTTCATGGGAACAGGGCGGTGCTGCGCACTCGTCCTGATTTTCTTCCCAAAGTTCTTTCCCGTTTAATATCAACGAGGAAATCGTTGTGCCGGCTTTTAACTCACCTGACCTGTCGGTAGGTGAGGACACTTTGGACGTTGTGTGGGCCTTAAGGATTTATGTTGACCGCACTTCTTCGTTTAGGAAGTCAGACACCTTGTTTGTTCTCTATGGCTTCTGTAAAAAGGGTTGGCCTGCTTCAAAGCAAACTTTGGCAGCTTGGATCCGTATGGCCATTTCAGAAGCTTATCTTTATGAAGGCCTGCCGGTTCCATCCTCTGTGAGGGCTCATTCCACTAGGTCGGTGGGTCCTTCGTGGGCAGCTCGACGTGGTGCCTCTGCAGTCCAGATCTGCAAGGCTGCTACGTGGTCCTCGGTCCATACCTTTGTGAGGTATTACACGTTTGACACCTTTGCCTCTCAGGATGCTTCCTTCGGGCAGCAGATTCTCCTTTCAGCACAGGAGCGTCCCCACCCTTGAAGGATACTGCTTTGGGACATCCCCCAAGGTATCCTGTGGATACCCTATGGACCCTGAAGTAGAAAATATGAGATATGGTAAGAACTTACCTTTGTTATCTCTATTTCTACGAAGTCCATAGGGTTCCACAGGACTCCCACCCTGTCGCCCCTGTGCTGCAGATGGGCTTTGCTCTGGTCACCGGTTTTTCCATCTCCCTCTGGTGAGAATGTGATTCTTGTGTGTGTCCAGATCTTTTTTCTCTCTCTTCCTTCTCCTCCTCTGGCCTATGGCTTGGTACGTAACTGAGATGCCTTGGCTCAGGGGAGGGGTATAGGAGGGGGACCCTAGTGCATCCTGGGAAGCTGAAAACTTAACTCTATGGTGCCCGATGCCTGACGTCATCACCTATACCCCAAGGTATCCTGTGGAACCCTATGGACTTCGTAGAAATAGAGATAACAAAGGTAAGTTCTTACCATATCTCATATTATTTGCGTACATTTGGAAAATACTTTAAGAAAGAAAATATAAAAGAAAACTTTGTGGACCGAATACCAAACAAAGAATAGTAAAAGTGAAATAACTATGTTGTGGTCATTTAAACATACTTTGCGCTCTCATTGTACTGTGTGTCGAAGCACAAAGCATGTCCAAAGGGCCACAGTGACATCATTTGTGCATAAATATTATTCATTTAAATTTTTTTCAGGAATGCAGGTTTTAGAATGGAATGGTTTCCCATTAACTGCAAAGACGTATGAAGAAGTTCAGAGTATCATTAGTCAGTCAAGTGGGGAAGCAGAACTATGTGTAAGACTGTGAGTTTAACGTCATCTTTCTTTTTTATATTCTGGTTTGCAGTTGATCTTATGTATTTATGTTGAACTCGTAGATGGAGTGTACAGAAAGGGCGCTTGTTTCTCGATGCAGTACAGACAAATACAGTAACTGAGTTCGAAGACCCCCCCCCCCCCCCCCCCCGACAGACCATATTTTTTCTTGGTTGGAGACAGTGTGTCCATCTGTACAATGGCTGACCCTGCAATGGTGAAGTTCCAATGTCTCCTAACCATTGCAAGGCTTTTTCTGATGTTCTACTGATGTTTTGAGATATGTCCTCCTTCAGATATATCCCCAATATTTAAAACAGACAATTCTCAGAATGGCAAAAACAGGACTCAAACTTCCAACCTGATACACTACAGTCAAACATTTAACACATGGAACTATTTGTTTCCATAGGAAGCCCTGTAATTCTTACTATGAAGCTAGTTGTAATTGTCAGTTTAAACCATTGCAGCCAAGAAGATCTATGTGGCGTGTGGCTGCAATGGTTAACAATTAACAATTACAACTAGCTTCAGATAGCTAGAATTACTAGGCTTGCAACAAAGGAGCAAATAGCTTATGTGTTAAGTGTCTGGCTGTAATGTATGAGATTGGGTGCTCAAGACCACTGCAAGTTATTATAGACAAGGTGCATACAAATTGCACTGTTACTGATAGCTTTCATTTCTCACAAGTGTATTGAGTTAAGTGAATATGGTATATGAAGTTTTGTGTTCAAATCCCTTGCTTGGAATGTTTTCAAAGTAATTGTAAGTATACGTGTAAGTGTGCATTTGCCCCTAACCATGAATGCAAAAAAAGGGTGTTTGTCCCTACATGAAAGAATAGAGCAGCAAGTTATGGAAACAAGTCCTGCTGATCATAGTGCCCCAACAAGTGGTGCTAAGATCCCCACAACAGAAGAAGCATAAATCCAAGGATCAGTTTCCGTATATGACCCAAAAGCATCTGCTATAGATTTACTAATCGCAAAAGTATTTAATTTTACCAATTGTGCCCATGTGCATGCCCGCTTTCCCCTTTTCAGCCTTGACTTCTTAAAGAAAAATGAATCCCTAAAGTAAAAGTACTGTAATTAGAGAGGCAGAGAGGTACCTGAACAAATGTTGTGAGAATCACAATATTTTGCAGTGATCCTGGCCAAAGTTTTTCTGTGTAATGTTGGGGCACTTTACATGTTTTTACATTAGTAAAATGCATAAATGTCTCTAAAAATCTAGGACATGGTCTTGATGTGCTGGAAAGAAAGATGCAGGGAGACAAGACCACTGTTGTATAAAACTTTTCAATGTACTTTCTAGACCTTTTTTTAAATGTAATTTTTTAAATTGTTTTATATTCGGGCACTTTTATTCAGACAAAGGGGAAATAGGTCATTCCAATCAACTCCTAACTGTCAATTCAATGACTGTGCTAGATAAATCACAATTAGAAGCTGAATGGTTGCTTTGGGCAACTTCTCCACTTTATCTCTCGCCAAGACTTGATACATCTCCCCCCTTGTTAGCAATGATTATGCATGTTCCATTTGGGAATATGGACCAGTGCAGAGGGTTCATGAACTGGACTTTCACCTCCAAACCTTTTTCTACCTATGCCTAAAGCACTGCTGCCTATGCATGCCTCAGACTGTATGCACATGTAGAATGACAGTGACTGGTTTCTGGATCACCTTGAGAAACATTACAGATGAACAATAACATTATCTTCCATACAAGCTTTGAATTGAACATAAAAAACTAGAATTGTAAATTAATTTTGTTTTCGGGTTTATTCCCCCTTTTTCTCAGGGATATCAACATGTTTTCAAATTCTGAAACTCCCCAGAACTTAGAACTACATGACCCAGGGAAGGCCGGTAAGTCACATGAATTAATATTTAACAAAAGTTTTCATTATGTTTCATTTGTTACAGTACACTAATAAAACAAAAGAACACAACATTTAATGTATAACTTGTCACTTCATGTTATTGTTAGTAAAACAAGTGAAAATGATTGTAAACAAAATAGCAGCAGTTTTAACTAGATTAGTGATTGGGCCAGCAGCACCTGTTCAGAAGATTTTAACATCCAATATACTGTAGGCATATATTTACCAAGAGGCATCTTTTGTAAGCTGCTGCTTCTTGGTGGGTTTGACCTCAAAATTGAAAGTTCACTTGTATTAATATTATCAAAGCCAGACATTTAGCATTTAATATTAGCGCCACTTTCAATTTTGATGTCAAACCCGCCGAGAAGCAAGCTGCTGCTTTGTAAATATGCCTCACAGACACTAATGTTACAATGCTATAATAGTGAAAGGCAATATAATCAACATCTGGAACACATCATCACATACAATACAACATATAATTATAACAAGCAACCCATTCTGTGAGAGCTGTGTATAAGAAATCACCCACATCACTAAATTTAGCTTATGCTCTATTTCTCAGACCATTGTTTGTTTTGTGTGACATTACAGTGGAAAAAACAAGATCTCCAGGAGTGGACCCTAAGCAGCTTGCAGCTGAACTCCAGAAGGTCTCCCAGCAGCAGACAACTTTCGTTGTTTCCTCTGCAATGGAGAAAGGATCCTACATTCATTCAGGAACAACATCAACAGGCTCTAGTGCAGTCCCTAGCCCCGGACAGCCAGGTTCCCCCTCAGTAAGCAAGAAGAGGCACAGCAGCAAGGTAAAATATAGCTGAGAGAAGGACAATGAGCATAGAAATATTTTTGTTGTTTGGTTTTCCTTGTTACCTGTTTCATCCTGACAACTGCCATTTCAAGCTAATTTTTGACACAATGTAAAATACCTCGCTAATCCCAGTGCAACTGTGTAAAACTTGCCACATTACATTGCAAATAAGGAAACAATTTTGTAATCTGTTGGTTGCATTAACCGTTATTTATTTTTCAAATAAGATATTTTTCTATAGTGTTTCTTGTAATTTATTGTAGGATTTTTTACATTTCTGGTTTTTATATTAAATTCCCACAATCCTTCCCTAATTATTTAAGTTAAAAATGTATATATGTATTACTTGATTTTTTTTAAACATTAACTCTGAGCTCATTTGAAGTCGTTGTTATTTATTATTATTATTATTATTATTGTTTATTTATATGGCGCCACAAGTGTTCCGCAGCGCCATACACAGTACATAACCATAAAAGTGAATAACAGTACAATACAAATACAATAGAGGATAAGGACATGTACAGTATAATATACATTGCTACATTGGTGACCACAAAACCCAAATAAGCAACAGAGCATAAGCAATCAAGTGTTAGGTGCCCTAGTGGTGGGTAAGAAGTAGATGAAAATAAAGTAAGGAGAAGCACACGTGGGTAGAGCGCCCTGCTCGTAAGAGCTTACATTATATATTGTATTGTATATATCCTGACTGTCCGAATTTCATTCAGACAGTAAAACTATTTTGCTGGGTCATATTAAACATAGATGTTTTAATTTAGTATACATCATAAAAAGTAGATATTGATACTTTATTCATTATTACACATGCCAGCCAACAATTGTCTAGACTTTTGCAGCAAGAAAATTAGCTAATTATTTGACAGCATTGCCTCCACAATGAAATAGTGATTACAATGGTTAATTTGTCTTTATAAAATATATATATATATATATATATATATATATATATATATATATAATGGAATGGAATGGATATGGATCGCCTCATAGGTTCAAATAATTGACCACTTCTTGTTTTATGTTTTCACAGTCCTCTGAAGCTGTAAAATCTCATCCACATCCAATTACTGGTGAAATTCAGGTATAATGTATAAAATATTTATGTTTTGTCTAATATATTTATGAGTAAAAATGTTAAACATCTTTAGATCACAAAAAGTTATTTTTGCAGGTAAATTGGTATTTGGAATCATAGGCCAAAAGCTAACCATTTAGCATTAATTTAGCATATCTTGAGCTGTCCTTTGTCAGAAGCACCCCACCCCCATTTACTGTAACATCACATACTTGACACATAAAGTGTATAAAGCAATTTAAATGACTTCATAGTACACAGTAATGTCAATGAGCTTTTTGTTCACTATCCTGCTCTCTATAATGTTTGTATATATTCAATATGATAAATTTGTTTTTTATGTTTTTGTAGCTTCAAGTTAATTATGACAAGCATCTTGGTAACCTTATAATTCACATACTTCAAGCAAGAAATCTTGTTCCCAGAGACAACAATGGTTACTCAGACCCTTTTGTGAAAGTATATCTTCTTCCAGGAAGAGGGTAAGATGAATATTACTATTAATTTTGCTAAATAAATATTTTATAAGAATGTTTAGCCATGATCAGTCATTTAGGGTAAGATGATGATTATTGTAAGCTTCTAAGACAATATGTGTCATGACATCGCACCCCAGCCTGCGCTCAGATACGCCAACCTGACGCAGATGGGCGGTTGTGACGTGGGTTTTACTAAAGCTGCCACCACAAAGAGTATTAGAATAGCACTCTTGCGTACGGTAAACACTTAAATCACACTTAAATTCACAATTATTACACAAATGTAGCATGGACCTCTCCTGGCACGTGAATTCATTAGAGCACAGAGATAATGCTGATAAATTTTAGGATTTATTGAGAAAATATCTCCAGGGTTTAATTACAAGGTAAAAAAGTGACTAAACAAGACATACAGATATAAATGCACAGAATGATTTCAAGTAAAAGAAAATTATAAAGAGTCAGAATCCTAAATTATCTTATGCTGAGATCTTAGGGGATCTGTGTGGAGGGAGACCACCATAGACCGAGATAGGGAGCACTCCTAGCTCTCAGCTACTCCCTTCAAGAGTGAACACAGTGAAACAGGGGTGGCTGGCTCTTATGGTTCCAAAGCCACCCTCTCCCCCCAGCAGCCCCCACCCTTTTTGGGCCAAAAAGGCACTGTCCTTTGTTCTACACAGATCTGTGCAGATGTCAACCAGTACTTAAGTGTCATATATCTCCATGACTTGGAAAGGTCTTTTTATGGCACGAAAACTGCTAAACTACAAACTGAGTCGGACTATCTGTGCACAGGCCTGGAACAAGGGCCCCATAGGGTGAACAGCGAAACACTCCTTTCATGAACCTTTGTCTTCAAAGGCTAGGTAGCACTTGGCCATTTGGTTCTCAGTTGTTGATGCTATGCAGTTTTGACATACTGTCCCAATTCATAGCAAGCAGACATTCCTGAAATATTCTTTAGGGGAATTATAATAATACACACCACTCTCATGGTCAGGTTGTGGCTCATAGACCATGAGCATACTTTACCCGGGGCACACAAAATACATACAATCATGAAATGTGGCTTTGATATATCACTGTAACCCATGGCGATGGTCACACCTCCATCCTAAAAATGGCACAGGGAGATGGCGATCATCTATTACCTACCTCCTTGTGCCATGGCATCTACCTCGTTGCCTTGACGGGAGACTCCATCTGCATTCCCCTGCTCTGCCCCTTTTTTGCATTCCTTCTCAATAGTGGCATATGCCACCTCATGGGGGAGCAGTTTCCTTCTCAACTAGAGGACTGGATGCTCATTTCTTTGCCCATCTACTTGACTGAGGACAGCTCCCAGACCATAGTTAGAGGCATCAGTCTGCACAATAAATCTGCGTTTAAAATATGGGGCTTGCAGCACAGGAGACTGAGCTAAAGCGGACTTCTGGGCTCTGAAGTCCTGCTCACAGTCTGCCGTCCATGTGACCAGATTCGGGCACTTCTTTTGGGTCAGGTCGGTTAGGGGTTTGGCGAGGGCACCATAATTGTGTACAAATTTACGGTAGTACCCCACAGTCCCCAAGAATGACCTAACCTGTTTCTTGTCCCGAGGGTTAGGCCATACTGTGATAGCCTCCACTTTGCTCGATTCTGGGTGCATAGTACCTCCCCCTACATGGTGTCACAGGTATTGCACCCCCTCATGCCAGCTTGCATTTTTCTGGCTTGATAGTCAGATCGGCTCCAGTGATTTTGCGCAATACACTATCAAGGTGTCCCAGGTGTTCCTCCCAGGTCTGGCTGAATACAGCAATGTCATCCAAATACACCACTGCATGTCCCTCCTGGCTTGCCAGCAGGTCATTGACCAGTTGCCGGAAGGACGCAGGGGCATTTTTTATCCCAAAGGGCATGACAAGGAACTCGAAACAGCGCAAATGGGGTGATAAATGCGGACCTATCACGTGCTTCAGAAGACAATGGAATCTGCTAGTACCCCCGGCTGAGATCCATGATAGTGATGTAGCGCGCCTGGGCCAACTGATCCAGCAAGTCATCTATCCTAGGCATGGGGTATGCATCGAACACTGTGGCCTCATTCAACCTCCTGTAGTCTGCACAGAATCGGGTACCCCCACATTTCTTGGGAACCAGTACTACTGGGGCTGCCCAAGAACTATGAGATGTCTGAATCACCCCTAGCTGCATCAATCTCCCTTTTCATGGATGCTAACACTTCTGGGGAGGTGCGTTAGGCTGCCTGTTGCAATGGGGTTTGGGTGCCAGTGTTAACATGATGCATCACTAGGTGTGTCTTGCCAGGCTTCCCTGTAAAATGTGCCTGATATGGGTGTAGTGTGTCAGCTAGCTGACCTAGCTGTACTGCAGACTGCGTCTCACCTCGGCGGGCATCTTTTAGAGACCCTCCTTCCTGGGCAGCAACTGCTTAACAAGGGGTCAGATTCCTGCTCATTCTCAGGCAAGCTACATACAAGTGCAACACACGCTTCCCTGTCATGATACCCTTAAGCATGTTGATGTGGTAGATTTGCTGTCTTTTCCAGCCTGCCTCCTGCGCCACTACATAATCTACATCATTGATGCGCTGTATTATGGAGTAGAAGCCTTGCCAGGCAGCCTGCAAGTTGTTCTGCTATAGCGGCTTTAGAACCAGAACCTTCTGCCCTACCTCAAATATGCGCTCTCGCGTGGTGATCATACCACCTCTTCTGTTTCGCCTACGCAGTTTTTAGGTTATCTTGTGCCATCGCATCAGGGTTTGCAGCTTCTCCCTGAACTGCACTACATAGTGTACCTTTAGCCAGGAACACACAGTGCTTCAGTTTTTGTGGTGATACTAAATGATGTGATTTGCCAGTAATGATCCAAATCATTCACTTGCAAACATTACACTGTATTAAAAAATGTATAATGTCTATATCTAAACTAGTTATTCTTTTATTAGAATATAAATTACTATTTTACATTATAATATACAAAATGATGGAAGGTATGTTCTAATTTCACTGTCGGTTTGAGACATCTTCAATTAAAACATATTCAGTTACTAATAGTATACTATATAAACAGAAGCATCTTAAGAGAGGAGGTTGCCCATGTGCATTCCCCGTCTGGGGCCCCCTCCTCTCTTCCCAGCGGCAAGCCACGTCACCGCAGCAGTACACTCTGGGCACTAGAGTGTGCCCAGAGTCTACTACTTATGCGCCGGTTACCGGGAAAATGGTGCAGCCGCCCTTTTCCCAGTGATTTCCATAGTGCGCATGCGCACAAAATCTGAATAATGGCCGCGATGGCAAACAGGTGTGCAAAAGGTTACTGGAGAGCAGTGAGTTGGTAAAGACCACTTATACTTCACTGATATGTGCCGAGATAAACTTCAATCTGTTTTAGCAAATACACTCACTACAAGCAAAAAAAAAGGAATGACAAATCAGCTCAGTAGTTGGCAAGGTAAAGCTACCAGTTTAAGTAAAAAAGGCAAGAGAAATGCTGTCTTAGTGGTATATTTACTAAAGTGCATGTTTTTAGAAGTGGAGATGTTGCCCATAGCCTACGGCGCTGAGAGGGGGGGGAGCGGGTACTAATTACCCAGGCCCGGGCTCACTGGAGGGGCCCGGCGGGGGGCCCGGGTCCGACACTGCTCCCCCCTCTTACATCACAAGAGCCCAGCACACGCTGCTGTGTCCTGGGCTGCACTGGGAGACTGTTCGCTGCTGCTAAGAAGCAGCCACAGCAGTCTCCTCTGCCTGTGGGGGGAGCGATCAAGCTGATCGCGCCCCCCACTGGTTATGTGCCGGGCTGAGGGGGCTCTCTGCGCCTCCTTCGCCAGCGCGGCGGTGCTGCAAAATGTTTTTTTTCATCTAAGGGGGCTTGACCACGCCTCCCGCAAATAGGACACACACCCTTTTACCTGGGCCCGACGCGACACTTAGCGGGCCTGCCCATAGCAACCAATCAGATTTTATTTAACCTTTATCTAGCACCTTCTAGAAGATAATAGCTAGAATCTGATTATTTGCTATGGGGAAAATCTCCACTTCTAAAAACCTGCACTTTAGTAAAATACCCCTTAGCATCTATTTATTAGCAAAACAGTCTCTCTCCAGCCAGAATGGGGAAAAAGACCCTTATGGTGCATACACAGTCATATTTGACAACTGAACGATTTCATCAACGATGAACGATTTATGACAGTATTAAAATTAATCAAATTGTCAAAATCTGACTGCAAACACAGTCAATGTCAGAGATCGTTAACTGACATGCGGGAACGCGCAACGTTCGTCAATGCATGCCCTACATGTCAAAGATATGAACGATTGAACGATATTTTACAATCGTTATCGTTCATATCTGATAAGATATCTGACCGTGTGTATGCACCATAAGTTCAATCCTACTTAAGTAATGATATTTAGCAAAATAGTTATTTATTGGCTCAAAGCCTGGATACAATAGCTCTGAAGTCAAATTGTAACTTTCAATTCTAAACATTTTAGCAAAAGTTGTAGCAGTTTAAAAAGGAAACTTGACAGTGCCTTGGAGAAGCCTCAGCGATATACTGAAGTGCAATAAAAACTTATTTAGCACCACTAAAGCTTACATCGGCTACTGCTATGTACTATAGCTAAATATCACCCGACTTAGAAAGGAAACATTGTGCACCACCGAGTTCATAATTACAATCTCGCCTCCAGAGACAGTTAACCATTTTGGTAATTTATACTGCAGTATAAATATATTTAATGTTGTTTAGAACCCGGGGAAATGCCCCATATGGTCAGACATACTGTAGAGTTTCTTTAAAAGTTATGTTTACCAATGTATGCTCAATCCTGAATTGTAATAGTATATGCATTGTATGATTTAACTTTTGTTTTCTATCTGCGGAGAGCATGGCCTGACTAGGACGTCTGCTGAGCCATACCAGAAAAATAAAGTTGTAATTTTTTTCAAAACTTGCATTTACTATCTGTGATTAATTTATAAGTATAACATTAGTAGGGGAACTTGCCTCTCTACAAAGGGTAACGGGTTACAAATCTGTGAAGACACCAAAGATGTAGTGATCTCTTTAGGGGTTATCACTTTATTTTACTTTGATCACTGCTTGGCTTTAATTAGTGTCTGTTTGAGGATTTTTCTTATAACTGGACTGGGAGTAGCAGGAATGTTACATGCAGATAATACAGCACAGATACTAGCCAAGAGGCCACCCCAACTCTATGGGATCTGTAGACTTTACATATAACACATTTTACATTACATGTTTTACACATATCTGGAATAAGGGGGTGATTCAGCATTGGATGGATTTACAAGGCTGCACACAGGAAGCTTTGCAATTCCATCCTTGCAAATATGCAAATGCAGCAGGAGGTGTATGACTCCCCCTGCTGCATTTGCGATCCCAGCACTGCTACCGAGGTCACAGGCTGGGATCACCATCACAACCATTGGTGGTCGATGGTCATGATGGTGGATAGCGCTAGGCCGCCAGCCAGCTGAGTAAGCCTCACCTTACTCAGGCTGCTGGCTTGTGAGGCCAGGAAACTGCATCCGTCGACGCAGTACCTGGTCTTGCCACTCCCGGAAAACAGGGCGGACCATTTCTGGGAACGCCGGCTGCCCCCACACCTCCCCTTAAATGCCTCTGCCTGTCGATCAAGCAAAGACATCGATGGGGCTGCGTGAAAATACGCAGGACCCATTCTGCACACTCGCAGAATGGGTTCTGTGCACTGTGAGCAATGAGGAATCAGCCGCTAAGTTTTCTATTATGCCAGATTTTTTTCAAGCGGCACTTTTTTGGAATAATTGCTTACCTGCAGCAAATATATTCTATAAAATATAAAAAATTAAAAACACCCACGGTGGGATTCCAGCACTTTCAATTGCAACCAAAGATCCTGAAATATGATTCTTCAGTGAGGCTTGAGAGAATCTGTCCCAGCATCAGACTGGCATAGGGCGTTCACCACACTGCTTCCCGCTACACTACAGCTGTACAGCAGGTGTAGGGTACAGGAATGAGCGTGGTGAAATGCCTGATCAGATCTTCCGCACAGGGGAAGGAGAAGAATTGGATCCAAGATGAAAAAGAAATGAGACAGAGAGAGAACCTTAGAAAGAGAGAGAGAACCAAAGATACTGAGGAGGAAATAGAGGAAAACAACACAAATGATGGAAAATTACAATGGGTTATAGATTGTATTGGTATTTTAGCATATTCCATGGCACCCTGGCTTATCGCCCTTCCCTGGAATTCTCTCTTCTATTTTCTGTGCCCTAATACACTGTCCACTTACACCCTCTTCACTGGCCACTGATAGCTTGTCTCCTGGAGCCCTGTCTCTTGGCACCCTCTTCCCCTCCCTTGGAATACTATCTCCTCTTCTGTCTACCTTTCATGTTTATAATGAAAACTAGATAAACATGAAATTATAAGGATTATTTAAAAAAATTCTGTTATTTTTATTTCATCAAAAATAAAAACCCACTGATTTAACATTAATATTTAAAAACAAGAATTCACCAAGAAAGAAATATGGAAAACAAATGTCCTGAGTACAGTACATGTGTTTCCAATTTATGTCTGTGTTGCCTCAAATGCTGAAATATACTTTTGCTGTAGTTGTGCTTGTGATGCATTCCTAATCAGTAAGCTGCTGGTAGAGATGAGTGAAATTTTTAACAAAAAGAGAACCGGCCTTGTCGCAGAGGTGCGAAGTTCCACTGATCCAATTGTCAAAATATTGATTTTGTTTCGCCATTCTGCACTATATTTGTGAATTTAAATTTTGCAGAATATATAGTCTATGAATAGAGCTGAATAATTCACTCTGCTGAGCCATGTAGATTACTGTTGTAGAACTGGGAACAATTTAGATAATTTTATTTATTTTAGATAATTTTCTATCAGCAATATTTCATGGCCAAATGTAAAACAAGGCAAATATTTTAAAGAGCATATCTTAATATTGCACTCATCAATATCTGCACACCATTCCAGCAGTGAGGATAATAATGTCCTTCTGTGTATGCTTTATGTCTTTCATGTGTATCTTCTGTTTTATCTCTGGTTGCTTCCTCTGCTGTCTCATCTATGTGTAATGCACTGTGTCTCATCACTGGCTCCTTGCAGACAAGTCATGGTTGTCCAGAACGCCAGGTAGAGTTTTGATTTTAATTTTATTTCATAAACTGATTTTAATTTCAATGACTTAAAATAATGAGAGACTGTAGCAAATGTGTTCTTACTCAATGTTTTTATTAATTTCGGTATCAAATCAGTTAATTGCAAGGTGATTGTATGAGCGATAAATTAGTTTTATATGTGAGAAAGTTTCACCAATACTAAATACTCTATATCAATATTTACAAGCACATATGGATCTCTTGTGATTTATCTCCGCTCTGCATAATGGGTAGTTTCAATGAATATCACCACCTAGTGAAAACCAGTTCACCTACCTCTCCCTATTTTTCTGCTTAGTTTGAAAAGGCAGAAACTGGTTGTTGCACAGATATATATTTTTTTTAATTTATAGTGTTCTCTTTGTATATAATAAAACATCCACATTAACAACTTTCCAAGTAAAGTAAAAATAAGCAAAATATAATAGTGGAAAATTATTGTATGACGATAAATCTCTTTAAAAGTTGAAAGTATTATTTGTTTTAAATCCCGACACCAGCATCCCGACAGGGTTAGGATACGGACACCTGTCGGTAGGTATCCTAACCCTCCCCCTACCCCTCCTCCTTGGTGCCTGAACCTAACCTCCCCCTCTAGTGCCTAAACCTAACCTCCCCTTCCCCGCACCCTAAAACTAACCCTCCCCCCTTAATGCCTAATCCTGAACATCCCCTTAGCCCCTAACACTAAAACTCCCCCTAACCCTGTTACTTACGTTCAGGATGCCAGCGGTTAGGATGCCGGGGGCCGGGATTCTGACAGGTGTCGGGATTCCGGCGTCTGCCAGGATATTGACCGTATCCAATTTAGTATACAAAATTAAATATTAGTTGTGATAATAGAAATTATTTTTGTTTGTTTGGTTTGTAAAACTTGCTTTTCTACATAAAATGTTTGCATATCAAGAAATTCCAATGTTTATGCTTCTTTCAAAAGTTATTTCCCGTCCTCTCCTCTCATTTCACTGATTCTTCTCCCTGTAGTCATCATCTATTTGTACTCTGCCCCTACACCTGGTACTATTACATATGAGCCTTCACCTCCTCCCTGATATGTACTAATTATGCTATTTCCACACCTCTGAGCTTATTTTCATATAATTTCCTCTGCTTCTCCTTCCAGTTCTTGTTTTTGTGCTTCTATATACAGTACACACTTGTACTACCCATCCACTACCTTTCAGCTTCAGGTCTAGCCAGCACTAGCTCTTATCTCCAAACCACTGCATAAACAATGTATCTCCCACATGTATTATTCTTTTCACTAATGTACATTTTAATGTGATATTAAATGAAAAGTACAGGGATACAGTTTTTTTTTTAGAGATGGCTCACTAGCTTTCTATCACCTCTATAATTATGCTTTAAATATGCTTGTATGCATTTGAAGGAACAGTTGTGGGTCAGAGACATAGAGGATGACAGGTATGTCCAGAAATACACTATGAGATTCTGAGAAGAGTTGTATGATACATCCTGGTGGCAGCAGGAGTTTGGAGACCGGAGCCAGAGAGAGCAGGGATGATCAGAAACTGAGCAGCAGGGAAGTCTGCCTAGATTATCTATGTGCATCACAGCACATAGAATGTAAAATATTATATATAGCCAGGATTCAATGCACCTCTAGAGTACTCTTTTAGTTCTCCACTGACTACTGTGTTGATTAGAAATGAATTGAGTTTTGGTGGCTCCTGTTGTGGAAACCACTGTTTGAATACATTTTGTAATGTCTGCATTATACTTGTATTCCAGTATATTGGTAAGAATTATTTATTTACTGTCAAACGTAGTTGCTACCAAAGCTTCCATTGTTAAAGATTAATACATATATTAGATAGCATAACAGCATTGCAGTTCTTGCATATTGCACAAAGCATAAAATTAATACTTCAGGCATCCAGTTGTTATGGGCTAAACCATATGTGACCTTTGTAATCCTTCATTTTAACTCACAAAAATCCTTTACAAATCTACTTTATAATAAATTCCATCCTATAACATGATACCCAAAACATTTTTATTAGATAACTAATATTTTGTAAATATTAAAAATAATTGCAAGTTTTATATAATTTAAAGAGTTACCAATTTATTACAAAGTGCACAATATACCAGACAATCTTGTAGAACCTCAAAGCATGGGCCAATTTGAGGATGGCAGGGTCATATGTCTGATGTCTTCTTTAGTAAAAAAAAATACTGCTTGGGTAAATGGAGTGTCAGGGTATTTGTGACTCAGAGCTCAAGTTTTAAACAACGTATGTCATGCACAATGACTCATTCTAAATGCACAAGTATTATGGAGCATATACACGGTAAGATTTGTCAGATTTGTCAGATGAACGATTGAATGATTGAATGTTTTGAACGATTTTACCAAAGTTTTGAATGATTTGAACGATTGAACGATTTTTGACTGCATTAAAATGAATGGAATCGTCCAAGTCTGACTGCAAACACATCAGATGTCAGATATCGTTATCTGACAAACGGGAACGCGCATCGTTCATCGTCCATCGTTCAGGCATGTCAGATATGTCAGATTTTCCTTCAGATATGAACGACTGAACGATTTTTAAATCGTTATCATTCAGATCTGAACGTGTGTATGCACCATTAGCTATAGCAGATTTGATGAAGCAAAATAAAATTTTGCACTGAGGAAGTCCTGAACTTAATCCAACTATGATATTGTGAATGTGGTATGACTGAAAGTAGGCAATTCGTGCAACACAGTTCAGAAAAATCTTTGAGATTAAGCAGTCATGTTAAGAGGAATGACTCAAGCAAATATCTGGAATTGATCATCTGGTACAGGAAATGTTTGGTGTACAGTAGATCAGTCCTTAAGGAGTGGTCATAGTTTATAAGATATAAAGGTTTATGGCAATTGTATTTAATGAAAGAGAAAAACATTGAGCCTTCAATTTAATTAAGTTGTATATAATGTTTGCCCAAATACCTAACACACACACAGTTTCCCAGTGACATCCTGCTTTTTGAAACTGCCTACACAAATCCTTCTACATCTACTTTACATGATTGCTGGTCCAGCTGGCAATGTTTGGAGAAAACAAAATGCCTCTTTATAATGCTGTCTCCAGTGGCAAAATTACCACCAATAAAGGAGATTGGCAAATGTGGCCCACTCTTATACTCTGGTCTTCTAAAGCTTATGCAGGGGCATGCACAGCGTAGATATGGTGTAGGGGTGGGGAGTTTGACCATCACCACTAAGCCATCCAAAATGTTGATATGGGACCCATGAATATAGGGTTCCCTATGACTTTAGGGCCACCCAAACCATTAATTTCAAATTGAACATTTTTCAGTACTATACATTTTAATGTGCATTTAACATGAGCTGAATTCCCAACTAAAGTATGCCTGAGCTTTAGTATAACATAATAAATATATATATATAAAATTTATCTCACAATTGCAATATTCTATTTGTTTGCATCTTCATTTATTATCAATGTTGATTAATTTCATGTACTAAATTACAATAATCATATATTTCTGATTTCTGACTTAGTGCTGAATATAAACGAAGAACAAAATATGTACAAAAAAGCTTAAACCCAGAATGGAATCAGACGGTAATTTATAAGAATATATCCATGGAGCAGGTTTGTAGATATTGACCATATATAGAAAGATCTGTTATTTCAACATATGGGTCTATCATTTGTATACATTTGTTTCATGTAGTACTGCCATTTAAGTGTTTGATAATATATAATTTAAGCATTCATAGGGGAATATTATAAAAGCCCATCATCCACAACTGACATTGATCTGAACATGACATCTAAGAGATATCTAAAGAGTATCTAATTCCTACAGAGAACAACAACTCTCAGCTACTTATCTTTGCATATGAGCGAATGTATGCTGCTAGCTGAGAATGGTAATACAGATACATTATGGGGTCTATGCACTAAGCATTGTAGAGAGATAAAGTGGGCGGAGATAAAGTACCAACCAACCAGCTCCTGTAATTTTTCAAAGCCTGTAAAGTAACAGTTAGGAACTGATTGGTTGGTAGTTTTTCTCTCTCCACTTTATCACTCTCCAAGACTTAGTACATAGACCGCATATACTGTATCATACGTTAGTTATGAACCTTGACAAGCCCTCCTACATCCAGCCAAACTGCAATGATGAAAGATGGGCGCCCATAGAATAGTCCTGTGAAAGATATAATTTGTAAAAAATTAATACAGGATGTATAGGTTACATTTTATTCTAGCAAAAGGAGGTGTTTGTGTGTGCCTGACATTTTTGGAAATATTTTTCCAAACCTAAAAATTACAAAGTTGACCATAATCACTATAAGAGACATTGTAGGTAAGCAAACTCATTTTTTCCTTGTTTTCGGATATTTATAAACTGTCCAATTATAGATGTAAACATTATATACCTTAACATCTAATTTACCTTAAGCACTTAAGGTATTTCAACATCTGTATTTATAATGCTCTTATTAATTCACAAAGATTCCATGGTGAAAATATTATTTTCATTTAAATATTTGATTTAACCTACTGTGCTGTACTACTTGGAATTAGCTAATTACATAATAAGAACCAACACTTTAATGTTTGGCATGCATCCCAACAATATAAATATGATAATTTTTATGGCTGATTGCACAGTTGTAGATGAAATGCAAATATTTTTTATATTTTAAAGGAAGTGAAATGAAAATATAAAACTGTATGCTGTGTGTCTGAAATAAACTAAATAGCAATTGTAAGACTAATGTTCCTATCAAGTAATGTGTCTGCAATCTTCATAATAGAATATATATTTTTCTTAAATCAATGTCACTATGAAGCCATATGACAACCAAAATAAAGTGTTATTAGAAGTGTAGAAAATAAACTTTCAAACTTTTAATTTTTCAATAATCAAGGTTATTGCCATATGATAATATGTCTATGAAGCTGATAGAGTGTCCATAACAATGTGGAAAATTGTGTTATTTGTGTTCTGTGAATTCCATTGCAGCTGAAAAAGAAAACGTTAGAAGTCACTGTATGGGACTATGATAGATTCTCTTCAAATGACTTTCTTGGTGAGGTAAGACACTTAATCGTCAGTAGACACAAGCTTACCATTAAATAAAATACATTTTTGCTATCATCACAGCAAATTAAAGTAATCACATATATATACTTTATAAAATCTCCAGGTTGTATTAATTAACTGAGGATGTGCCTATATGTCAATGTGAGCTAATAAATAAAAGGTGCTTTGTGCGCAAACATAATGCCTCAATAGATTAGTTACCAATCACGTTCAAGCTGTCATTTGTTGAGTGTAGTTTAGGAAGTTAAAGTAAACGTCTGGTCACAAAAAGTTACAGCACATTTGTGCAAATACTGTAACACAATTTTGTTCAATAAACTATGTGTTAAATTGAGCAGAGTCTTTAGAAGATGCCATGCAGATCCTTAACTTGAGAACAGTGTCTTAAAGTGGCCACACACTAGACCAACTTGCATCCAACCAGCCAACTAGTTGATTGGTTGGAATGAAAATCTGGTAAGGTATGGGAGTAACTGATGATCAGCAATTTGCTCCCAAATGCCAGAAAACAGATGAAATTGGTCGTCAGACAAGTTTGTTAAATGGTTGATCTAAACAATTTGTTCAAACAACAGTTTTTGTCCATTTTCCGGCGTTTGGGATTAAATTGCTGATTGTCATTTGCTTTCATACCTTACCAGATTTTCATTCCAACCAATCAACAAGTTGGCTGGTTGGACAGATAATCTGTAGATGTGTGGCCAGCTTTACTCTGGTTCCTTAGAAGAGCATTACGCATTGCCTTAGACTTACTAAAATGTAATATGTGCAGTATACTATCATGAAATGTTTATTTTTAATCTTTACAGTTTATGATAGTTATTATAGTAGTAACAAAATCGTAGAGATGTGGCTTGACAGTGTTAGTAGTATATGCTAAAGTTGTAGTATCCAAAGTTGTATTTACCATGTAAAATATAATTAAATATAGACACAAATGTATATAATATTTGTGGATCGGTTTTATGTCTCTGACATGCGCAGTGGGAGTCGAGATGCTCTGAGTGCCAATAGAAATATTGGCACTGGTGACAGAACACAAAAGACCCAGGCACCCATCCATAATACAGCAGGGATCCCCACATAATAGAGTACTTACAGAAATCTGCCTGACAGAGGCAGCCAGCATGTACTGCATCTGAACTTGTGTGACACACTGATGTGGCATGGACCACTAGGCTGGCTAATTTTGAGATAATGAAAGAGAGTGAAAGGGGGTAGAAGAAAGAGTGTGGGGAGGGGATAAGTTAACAGAGCGTGAATGGGGGGGGAGAGAGAGAGAGGGAGAGAGTGAACAGGGGGAGGAGAGATTGAACGGGGGAAAGAAATGGAGGGTGAAGAGAGAGTATGTATAGGTGCAGTGGGGAAAGGGAGAAAGACAGAGAGGTGGGGAAGTTGCAAGTCTTGGAGTGCCACCTTCCTCTTGTTGCTGCATTAGGGGTGTGCTATCCTCAGGAAGGCACCCAAGCAAGATTCAGTGAGGCTTCAGCTGCCTGCAGAGTGCCGGATCCTTGGTATTATGGTATTGGTAATATATATATATATATATATATATATATATAATTTGTTGTTACCCACTGCAGTAAAGGACTCATTTCCATAGCTGTCATTGCAGTAATATGACAGTCATTTCCTGAGTTCCATTGATCTGCATGTTAAGCCTGATGTATATAACAATAAAATCTGTTTAAAGCACATTTGTAAATATTACCTATAATAATAAATAATTATCAGCTATTTTGTATATTTATGTACATATAGGTTTCATATTGACTACAAATAATTCTGCTCTCAGGTATTAATCGATCTATCGAATGCCTCCTATCTTGACAACATGCCACGATGGTACCCTTTGAAGGAACAAAGTGACAGTATTGACCATGCAAAGCCTCATTCCACTCAAAGCAGTCAGCAAGTACCAAAGCCATCAGTCATTAAAAGCAGAAGCCATGGAATCTTCCCAGATCCATCTAAAGGTAACAATTTCTGCTATAACAAATATTTGTACAAACTGAAAACAATCCCCTAAATCAGTACTCCTGGGTAGTTACAGCTAATCTACTGCAGGGTTCCTGTTAAAACCCTATAAAACCAATATCAGTAATAAAGGATG
This sequence comes from Taudactylus pleione, assembly GCA_031769625.1. Lineage (NCBI taxonomy): Eukaryota > Metazoa > Chordata > Amphibia > Anura > Myobatrachidae > Taudactylus > Taudactylus pleione. Next base: position 27,386,899 of record JAUIMM010000085.1, read on the forward strand.
ATATAATGTACAGTACATTCACCTTACAAAACATATACCAATTAAAACACAAAGGCCCTGATTCTGAGTTGCACACAGTGTTGATGCCGCACGCAGGTGGCCGATGTTTTAGTTCTGCGCATGCGTCCCTATTTGTTAGCACTCAGAATCAGATGCAGGGTCTGTGGAAATCATTGGGTGTCTTGGCAGGTAGCAGGGGTGGCTAAACAGATGCGGGCATGTCGCCAGCATGTCGCTGTAAGCGGCTGTGTCCACAGATGCACAACTGCTTGCACAGGAGGCCATGGTTAGAAGGAGAAACTGCACATGCCATAGGGCTGGTGCAAGTTTTGATGGGGCATCCAATGATGCATGTACAGATACACCAAGATGGAACTGGAATGCTGCAAGACACTGCAAATGGGCATCTCAGTATTACTGAAAGCGTACGCAGCATTTTCATAAAGACGCAGATGCGGCTGTGGAAAAGACGCAGTAACTTCCGTGTTCAACTCAGGAGCAGCCCCAAAGTGTAAGAACAATACGGTATCAAATGATTGCATTAATCAGTAATTTGCAGATGGAGTGTACTTAAAGTTCATCAGCATGCTCATCGGTATGTCATGTGCATAAAAGTAAAATACAAATACAATGCATTAATATATAATTATAAAGATATGATTTTTTTCCATCAGAACACATTACTGTATGTTGTCCCTGTAACATATTAATCACATCCTTAACACACTTTGCAGTAAATTTACTAAGCCGTGGATTTGCCAATTGTTTTAAAACCAATGGACAGTGTCATCACCATTGTTTTGGGGTCCAAATGCAGAATTTGCTAAGCAATGCTTTGGACTGTTTTTTGAAAACCGCTGTGGATGCCCATCGATTTCTAAGCCCCTATCCCACTGCAAACCTACCAAATATCCTATTCATTCCTATGAAAATATCCGTGAGTGACCTCTCATTTGTGTCGAACACCAGTAGCAAAGTCCCATTGAATGCCTACATGGAGCAAAAAGGACCTGTAGTGTGCAGGCAAAGGATAATGTTATTACCCAATTGTTATTCCATCACCCTGGGATGTAAGGAGTAGCTCTACTACTATTGGCACTAGGACTGGTTATACCCATGATGGGCCCAGTACATTGTTTTTGTAGGCCCAATATTACTAGGGAAGCAGCCCTTGTACCAGCTGTTCTAAGGCTGATGGAATGATGGTGAGGGGCCCTCACACTGCAGGTCTACCCTCTATGGTTCCTCTATGTTTTTTTTTATTTTGCATTTTGTTTCGCAATTTTTAATACAAACACGTGTACATTTCCTAGTAATCTGGAAACTGCTTTCTACAAACATGCCTGTCTTAGGCAGGTCTTTTATGTTGGTGGGTCTGTCAGCTAACATTTATGGTGCTTCAATGTTCAGTTGTGTTCTCAGTTCTGCATTCTCAGCAGGTTTCCAGCAGTTTGGGCTTTAGTAAATCATGCAATACCTCTGATAAAATGCTAGAAAACAGCAGCTTAGTAAATATACCTCTCTGTGTGTCCTTCTAAAATTGCAAATACATATACATATTTGTATGACATCATAATTGGTAATTATGGCAATTAACACTGCTAAATAACCTACATCAATCTATTTCAACTTTACAAAAGAAATAAGTGAATTTGCTCAGAAGCAAAACGAGATACATTAATACAGTATCCTCTTAGCAACCATAAATTAATCAAAAATTGTACTGACATCTGAATGGAATTGATTTCTCATTAATTAGGGTTTTTTATCTATTGATGCTTCTTTTCCCCTCTAACTAAATTATTCAACCCATCCCAAATGGAATTGAGTTTAAAAAGACAAAAGTTACAAACTTGCAATAGTGTGATGCCTTAAAAATATTTCCAATTTTATAGGATATGCACCCAATTCTATACAGTGATAATTTGCTTGTCTCCCATAACTCTCAATCCAATTACTTCCTTTATTTTAAAATATGATATCTCCTTTAAAATTTCAACAAACTCTCTCCAATTGTTTACCATACACAATAGGGAAAAAAGTGGAAAAATTCATCTAGTGTATTAATTTAATAAACAATAAAACAGTTTTTTTTTCATAATTGCACTTAAACAACCCAGCTTAAAAACTCAAAATCTAAAACCTTAAATTATCCCCACTAGTGCAGCAAGTCTCCTTCTTTCCTGATATGAAATTGGTAAACACTTTTCAGATAGAGGGTCTGATCTCAGGTGGGCTCAGCCACAAAAATGTAAACAAACCAGTCCTCAGCCCCCCAGTGTTTACCCGGCGTCTGCTCAGGGTAAGTTGCGATGTTGCAATGGTCCAATCATAGATGGTTCAATATATTATTGAAGGATATTTAAAAAAAATTGATATTAATGTATATATTAGCCATTTAAGTGTTTAAATAGACATATATAACTATAAAGTTGCTCCTCATCGTGTACTGCTATTTAACTAAGTGCTTTGTAAATTGTAATTCAACTGAAATTGGTAACTTATCAATATGGTTTTTAACAGTACTGCAATTAGTTGATACTGTATTGTTTTACACTTTGGGGGAGAAGTATGAAGGGGCAATATGGGGTAGGAGTGGTATTAGCGCACATTATGTGCGCTGATACTGCTTCTCCGACATGCATTAATGTGGGGTTGTGCCCCTGTCATTATCGGCGCTGCTGTCTACACGATAGCAGCGCCGATGTGCCAGTCAATGTATGAAGAGTCAGTGGCACTGGCCGTTCTGACAGCTGCAGCTATCGTTTCTTGATCCATAGCACTATGCCTGGCTGTCGGAACAGTTTGTGTATTAAATAAAAGAAAGGTTTTTTTTTTGAGCTGCGGGTGCCACTGGGGTGCGGGGTCCTGACAGGCACATGTGCAAAGCATGGGTCAGAAGCCAAAAGAGGGAGAGTGCCAGTCACCGGAGAGGGGAGTTAACGCTCTCCCTCTTCAGGAAACTGAGGTGATAATACATGCTGCCGATGAAGGGACCTGCTTCGCCACTCTAAATGGGCGAATTAGGTACTGACAAATAATGCCCGTTGCCTGCCCTTTCATACTTCTCCCCCTTAGTGCCTTAATTGGTATAATATTTGTAAGTTATATGCACTATTATCTACTCAGTTGTTATTATTGTTAGATAATTTTACAGGCAATAAACCATTTTATTTTTGTGGTGGGTGTTTGTTTTGTTAAGTATAATGTTTCTCTTTTGCATGGTATTTTATTTTTCTTTTACATTTAATTAATTTATACTTTGCACAATTGGGTATGAATTTCAAATCAAAGTGTGTTCAACAAATAATTTTTGATGATTTTATAATCAATTAAAGACCATATCATTTCTTCACAATAATGATCCAATTTGTTGTTAGTTAAAACAAATCAAAAGAAAACAGTGAGTGGTGTGCTTGGGGAAAATGTTGTATAATTGTAAATTAAGGTTTCACAGGATGTCATTGCACTTATATCTTGAAAATGTTTGTTTTCCTGTGATGTAGTAGATGCATAACTTTGTTTTAGTTTCATAACCTTATTTATATAGGTAAAAATTATTGGAATAACAAACATGAAAGTATTCATAAAAAATACAGAAAATGCCATATACTGCAAATTCAGAAAACAAGATATAAACATAACAAATAAAAATATTTGTTATTTTTTACAGATATGCAGGTTCCTACTATAGAGAAATCTCATAGCAGTCCTGGTAGCTCAAAGTCATCTTCTGAGGGACACCTTCGCTCACATGGACCATCCCGTAGCCAAAGCAAAAGCAGTGTCACTCAGACGCATCTTGAAGATGCCGGAGCAGCCATCGCTGCTGCTGAAGCAGCTGTCCAACAGCTTCGTCTTCAACCAAGTAAAAGACGCAAATAAATTCCTCAGCATGGCAGCTTAATGTTCATCTGTTGCCTTTTCCTGCTGTTTCCCCTTGTTGACCATTATTTGTTGTCACTACTTGTTCACCTTGTTAAATGTCCTTTTATTGTGAAAATTTTGTCCACATCTATTATATGTTACCCAATTTTTGTTTACTGAAACCTAATGAAACTGGCTGTTTCCTCATTGGTTCATTCTTCCATCAAAGTGTCTTCATCTCGTAAAATGTCTGATATGCCCCATAATGTTAATTACTTGTACAACTCCTGTGGGAGTTATTTCTCAGTGTAATTTTTATTAATTTAATCATAAAAATACCAGACTTCTTTATGTTTATTTTTTTATACATATGTAATTTTCAGCATCATCGACATTTGAAAATTTGTTTACTCATTTAAAAACCCTTGTGTACTTTATCATTACAGAGGAAACCATTGACATTTTTAGGCCAATAAATGTGTAACCACTAGTCCAGGCTGATCATAAAGACACCGTCATAAAGACATGTTCTCATATCATTGTGAGTGATTGCTTAATATCACTGCACGCTCAACCACATATTCTAATATATTAAAATATTAAAGTGTATTTTTTTGGATTGTAGAATTAATGCAAAGTCTCAATTGTTATTCTGAGCAATATTTAATTTGATTTATCTCACACATATTGGAAATAAATACATGTAGTCATACAGACATATACAACTATTTGCATGAATAATTTGTATTTGAAAAATACCTTTAAAAATATTGCACATATCAGATCAGTGTGGAGCGGTTCACTAGTAGACTACACTACCGAAGTACACACGGTTACCTGTTCATAATGGTTATATGTTTTTGAGAATTTTGAGAATTTTTTTCAAGGTAGATAATGTACATTGTAAATTAACAAGTCAATTCCATGTACAGATTAATATAGTATAATAAATGATAAATTAACTTTTTTTAAAGTGTAGAAATGATAATAAACTATGTAAATCTAATTTAAACACTGTAAATGTAAAGATCTAATTGATATAGTTACTATATTAGTTGGAATCTATAGAAGGGTATTGGTAACATTCAGTACTGTAGACAATATTGAATTACATCCCCAAACTAGCTTGTTATAGCTATATTCTATCCATAATGTGGGTGTAGCTAACTGACATCACTGGCACTAAGGAAAGAAATTTGAAGTCCCTGGAATTCTCTTCTTTCTGTGAAATGTGAAATTGTGCAAGTTGGCCTTTCCTACAATATTTACAGGACAGGACACCTTTCATAATTTCACAGCAGGTTTCTCCAAGATATGAAAATACAAATTGTTATGTGAAGAAACAAGTAAAGAGAATCATAAGTGAATAGAATCATAAGAGAATATTCATTACGTTAATCAGGTCTACTGAGTATAGACAAAAATCTGTTTCTTAAAAATGGCAATTTACATTTTAAAAATTAAATGGTGCAATATTTAACATTACACTGCATGTATATTAGAGATTTGCTCGTGCCTGTTGTGTTCCACTATATTAAATAAATAAATATTTACAGTACCAGGAAATTATGGTTTAACATGTTAGATCTTTTATTTGGCACATTCAGTGTAAGTAATAACAGTTTTTTAAAACCCTACGGTACGTAGAGGTCTATATTATGCATAACTTTAAAGAACAGAAATTCAACTTCCTAAGCAATGTTACTGTAAACTGTATTGAATGGACATACTTTTCATTCTACCAGCCAACATCCTAGAACTTTCCAAGAGGGATAATTGTGTTTTTCACAGAAATGTGTTCTTGCATGTGTTCTCACAGGATTAAAACTGTGGTGGGAAAACATTTTTAAACCAATAAAAAGAAACAGCCAGTTTTAAAGCCCCTTAATGCTGTGCATGTGGTGTCTCTTTGGTGTTTAAAAACACTACCTATCTGAATACAGAAACAACACTTCTGTTTGCATGAATAACATTTAAGCTGGTTCCATCTGAGGATGCATAGTATGGGTTTCCATTTCACCTACACTGCCACAGCAGCACATAAAAGCGGTCAGTCTAATAATGCAAGGAAACAGCATAGACACAGCATAGCAGGAGTACTCCCAATACAAAGAACTCAGTCTGACAATCTGCCTTCACCAGCAAATGACAGCAAAGACCAAAGCCAGCTTGCACTCAAGAAGGTGATGTCCGATGGATCCGTCAAGGCTGAAGGTGAGGAAAAATGCTGTCTACCTGCATTGATTGTTTTATTGATATATATATATATATATATATATATATATATATATATATATATATTAGTACAAGTCAGCTGCAATTTGAAATATCTATTTTAAAAGGTGAACAATAATTTCTGATAGCAGCTCTTGGTTATGGCACTTTTAAACTGCCTTTAATTCTACAGTCTCAGCCTTTGTTTTTATTTTTGTGCTAAGAAGAAAAATTACAGCCATAAAATTGGTGACAAAAATCAGAGCAAAATCTTTTTTCTTTTTTCAAATGTCCTCATTTGGAGTCAATCTCAATGTCACTCTTTCCTTATTAATTCTTATTTGATATTTCATATAGATAAACTTGCCTTATAAATGGGACAGTTTCAGTCTTAAATTTCTACAGTACTTGCATCTTCCCTGCATGTCATTTAGCATTTTAATGGTTTGTGTTGTTAACACTATTGTTACCAAAATTAGACCTCCAATTCCAGGCTCAGCTTTCATTCGGTTATACAGCTATTGCTGCTTGGTGAATCTACAATGACAGGATAAACCCATGTAACCGGGTGGGTGGTTGCTCTAGTTTCTCTTGGCAGCAATATCTGGAAATTATGATATTGGAGATGAAGGTAAAGGTATTGGAAGGGAGACCTTACCTTACAGATACACAAAAGGAAATGCACAGGGGAGACTAGTATGGACACTTCATTTGCATCTTGTCAGGTTAGGAAAGTTAACTTATAGCAGCCTTTGAATTGAATTAGTTGCCAAATGTAACTATGATATAGCTCAGTAGAATGTGAAGTTATTATGCATATGGTTTGGAGGACAAAACTCAGAAATACAGCAATAGGCTACATATCATTATACTGATAATAAACAGAAATGTATAAACACTGCTAATATTAAAACTGCTCCATTTAAGGACATCTGTTCATACACAAATATATTTGACTTATTTAGTCTGCCAATTTCGCCCTTACCCGATAGGGAGATGCCATGATAATTTCTGAAATCACGTTATTCTGTGCTATGTATTCCGAAGTGATTATGCAATCAGTATATCAAAGCATACATTGCTGCTTATTTATTAGTTAGTGACTAAGATTATTGCAATATCAACTTTTGAAAGATTGATTAAACAGCATTGCGAAAGGCGAAAAACGATAGACCAATGCAATTAAATTATCTAGATAACATATTTAATTTGAGCTTATTTCATGTTTAAAAAGTTATTCATGAAGCTACAATTGCTTTCTTTAATGGTTTTATTGCAGTACAGTCTTTTCTAGAAACCAGTAGAGGTACAGAGCATATATTAATGCTTGTTATATACTATCCATTATCTGTAGAGTAGATCATTATTTGAGTACTTTTATTTTGATCTGGCTTTAAAGTCACTTTCTCAAAAATATTTTCTTAAAGCTTTTGTGTACTTTCCTCAAATTGTATATTACAGGCAGGTGCTACTGTAGATGTATTAAATAGTTTACACCAGATGTTACTGTATATGCAATAATATAGCATGCATTTAGGAGCCCATTCATGATTATTAATGGACCGTTACACACGCAGAAACCCTAGTTTCCACATGTTTTTCGTAACAAGCCCATTCATTATTAGAAGAGCTGCCTAATATCAACAAACATTCAGTTTTCGGAGTTGTCTGCAGAAACATATGCCATCTTCAGATGGCATTGGTTCCTGGTGCCCCTATGGGAAGAAGGTCTGGTCTGCCCCCTCCTGAATGAGCACGAAACTGCCAGGTCGGTCCTGGCAGTGTAAAATTCCACCAAGCTGATTATGTTGTGCTGAGCAAAAGGAGAGGATGATAAGGAATAAGGAAGTATAATATATACAGTATACTGAATTAATGATTTACTGTTAAATTAGTTGTGCTTGGCATGTAAATGTTTGCAGGCCAATGAGAAAGGGAGAAAGTGATTTTATAAACTAGCAAGCAATAAACAGAAATATACTGCAATAAAGTTATATAAAATGTTGGTGCTGAACTCTTTTAGAATTTTACTTAATTAATAACTATATTGTAACTGTAACAATTCTATTGTATTCCTAAAATACTTTTTAAAGATATTTAGCAAATGTTATATTTTATTTGACTAATACAATACTCTTCCTGTGCAGCAAAAGCAACGACTCATAAGACTACCGAATCTACGGTTTCAACAACTTCATCAGTTAGTAGTTTTGGCAGTGGGTACAGCATGGACAGTGATGGGAATGGCACACAGGGGGATAACAATCTATTTCAAGTTCCAAGAATGTAAGTAACTATTTCCTTTTCCAATGAAGAAATAAATGTTTGTAATATGCTTTCCTCCACTTCTAACCTACCTACAAATATACCATGCATTAAGGTAATTGTATTTGTCATGTTTAACTGTGTAATGATTTCTGCATGGCCAGCTCAACAAAATAAGGGATGAGGAAATAGGCGTATTATGACTGTGTAATACTGACAAGGTATACTGGCTGGAGGAAACATAACTTGTCTTGTAAAAGAGCTATTGCCTACTAAAACCTCATTAAACAAATTAAACGTATCCATCACTGTAACAACTGTTACTATTACTGCTGACTTCAGACTATAGAGGGAAGTACATAGATTGAAATTGAAAACCAAACGTACCAGCTGGAAATAAGCTCTGCTGTCCTGTCCTCTAACATATTGTTTCTCATACTATGGGAAATTACAAAATGCTCTGTATATGTTCCTTACACATATGATGCAATTAGGAATCTTTGGACAGTTTTTCAGACTGTAAATCATATTATCAGAATTCTAAATTTTGTTGGAATCCTAATGTATATAGATTATGAGCATATACAAAAAGCGAATATAAGAAATCTATATATAAAGTATAAAATCGTATAACATAGTAGATACGATGTTGTCACGATCCTGACTTGCTACATTCATATTCTAAGTAATTTGTCATGTGACATACCTTACCACCTGTCTTGCAGGTGGCATTTTCACCTGCAATTGTAGAAATTAAGTTATTGGGCCATTCATCAAGAATGGTAAATGCTTCCTCTCGCGGAATGGCCTGCTGTCCCCATACACTAGTATGGGAACAGAGTTCAAGCTCTCAAAATATTGTATTTTTGGAGCTTGAGTGCGGGAGCATTCGCCATCTTTAGATGGTAAGTGCTTCCGCTCGGGGCTCGCAACCCACTCCTTCCCAATGGGAAGAAGTCTTGGGGTGCAAAGAGGCCCTCCGCCCTTGTCCAGCTACTTCAGCCGCACGTTGGGGCTCTTGTGCGCATGCATGACCTGTAGGTGACACATGCGCACTTGTCTCACTGCTCCGAAAGGAGACTGCTGATTTTCGGATCAGCTGTCTCCATGCTGGAGCAATGATAAATTGCTCTGGTGCTCGCGTCGAGTTAGAATGTTAATCGCTGTCCATTCGGACCCCAAAAATTAACATCATGAATATACCCCTAAGTTTCCTGTCTGCAATACCTACAGCCTTAGCAATTGCCTGAGTTCCTGACTGCTAAACCTAACTCCAGGTTAATTATCTACGTGAGGATTCATCTGTGTCTGCAGCCTGTAGAATCCTGAATGCAGAGTTTATCACAGTCCTTCTAGCAATTGCTACTGCAGTGTATTTTCCAATCTGCTGCAGAGATCCTGATACCTGCATCCCCTGCAGGTTACATATGATTCAGTGAGTTCTCTACATACAGCCATTGTATCAGTGTCCAGCTACCTTCTACCTGTATCCTGCAAACTCCTCAGTACTTTACTGATTCAGCTATATCCAGTCTGTGTAAAGTCTAACACAGGGCCTGATTCAGAGCCGGACGCTATTTGCGGACGGTCGTTCCAAAAAACGGGCCGGCTATTTAAATTGAGCGCTCGCTCTTTGCGGTTTGCTGACGCCTCTATGTCTGAGCGAGCGAGCGAACGAAAAATGCGCTCACTATTTTTTAAAGACGCCCCTTTGCCGTTCGCAACACACGTCATCTCCGGTATTTATTAGAGTAATCGGGTACATCGAAAGGCATCTGAACTGCTCGCAGTGCTTGTGGTAGGTTTTTCTTACCGCTATCACTGCGAGCAGTTCAGGCTAAAAGACAACCAAGTGACGTGGTCGATGACGCTCCTTTACTAATTATGCACTCCCATTAAACGCCCTTTTGACCATTTGGCACGCCTGCGTTCGGATCTCCACTCCTCCGTTTTCAAGCACCTTCCCCTGTTACCATCCACAAACGGTACATTCTGTCAATCACATTAGCAGCCCTTCGCTTTTTTGCAAGCGCACGATTTCCGACCGCAATGACTGCTTTGCGCATGCACATTACGACCCATACGCATGCGCAGTTGTGCGAACATCGCTCAGAGTGAGCGAGCGGCCGCTTACGAGCGGCTCTGAATCAGGCCCACAGTGTCATGTAATACCTGTGCTCCACAGCGCTACTCTCTGTATCTAACATACTAGTGCAATTACCATTTTGCTCCACTCCTGACTCCTGTGTCATTCCTGCCGGTTCCAGTTCGGATCAAGAAGCATTGTCAGTCCCAGACTGATTTCAGTTCCATTCCTGCTGGTTCCAGTCCAGACTAGGAAGCAATTTCAGTCCCAGCCTAACTTCAGTTCCATTCCTGCTGGATCCAGTTCAGCTTAAGAAGCATTGTTAGTCCCACCCTGACTTCAGTTCCATTCCCGTCGGATCCAGTTCAGCTTAAGAAGCATTGTCAATCCCACCCTGACTTCAGTTCCATTCCAGCTTTCCAGTCTAGATCAAAAAGCATGGTCAGTTCCACCCTGACTTCAGTTCCATTCCAGCCGGTGCCAGTCCGGTTCAAGAAGCATTGTCAGTTCCAGCCATATTTTAGTTCCGTTCCAGTCGGTTCCAGTCTGGTTCAAGAAGCATTGTCAGTCACAGTCTGACTCAGACTCCATTCAGTTGGTTCCAGTCTGGCCAAAGTGCAAAGTCAGTTCTAGCCTGACTCAGTTCCATTCCTACACCGTTCACCTGATCTCATATTGTCGACAGCAACTGATTCCAAATGCAAATGTCACACCTAGAATCAACTCCAGACCTTTTACCTGCTTAATTGATAATGAAATAACGAGGGAATAGCCCACACCTGTCCATGAAATAGCTTTTGAGTTGATAGTCCCATTACTTTTGGCCCCTTAAAAAGTGGGAGGCACATATAGAAACCGTTGTAATTCCTACACCGTTCACCTGATTTGGATGTAATTACCCTCAAATTAAATCTGAAAGTCTGCAGTTAAAGCACATCTTGTTTGTTTCATTTCAAAGCCATTGTGGTGGTGAATAGAGGCCAAAATATGAAAATTCTGTCAATGTCCCAATATTTATGCACCTGACTGTACGCCCACCGAGTTTCCTGAACATAGTCCCATCCTGTGAACCACAACCAGCAACACCCTCAGGTTCACAATAATCTCCTGACATGACAGATATACTGTAACTAAAATGAAATATAAAAATGAATACAATTTCTAAAATTGTTTGATAATTATCAATTATCAATTAAAATAAAAGGTCATATATAATTGTGAAAATGTAATTTTAATACAATTTCATAGCAGAAATAGGTAAATAGCTACTACAGTCAAGCAGAGGATATCTAAGTATTAATAAATGAACCTCTAAGTAAATTACTTACTTGGAAAAAAATATTTTAACTTATGATTTGCTCATTTTAGTCTTTTATGAGTAAAATGTCCTAAAATATATAATTGAAGAAATATTTATAAGTCATAATTTATCAATATTGCTTTACAGTTTATATATTAGTCTTTTCTGTGGTAATTCCCAGCAAGTATGTAATAAAAGACCTGTGTATGAATTATGTTTTCATAATATTGCTGATCACTTTTTAAATCAGTCTTTTTTGAGGAGAGCCGTAAAAATTATGTAATTTAACATATTGGCAATTTTTTTGGTGTTGTTATGCTTTCCCTCCAGGAGATGTTGGTTGCTGTGCTCTTCCTATTATTGACTGAAACTATACTTGATGAATTTTTGTTTTCACTTAAAACTTTCTGTATAGCACTGTTCTATGACTCCTGTCACTGCTTTCTGATGCCCCAGTTCAATTATTGCTTCAGTACCTAAAAGTGCTTTATTTTTCCATGTTTACTTCACCTCAAAATGTTTACTTACATCTTTTCCTCTCAACCTCATACTTCCCTACTTTCCGGAAGGTGCAGGAGACCCAATTTTTTGGGTAGTCTCCGTACCCCTGGAAGAGTGGCCAGATCTCCCACATCCTGCCCACTTCCTAGTGAAGTGGGCGGGATGGGGAAATAATACCGGGAATTGCCGGTCCATAGGGAGGGGGTGGGGCTAGAATAATGTGAATCACATTGTTTTAGCTCCACCCCTCCCCACGGACTCGCGATTTGCAGCATTTAAAGAGATATGCTGCAACTCCTCCGGGCTTCTCCTGGAGAAGAAACTTTAAAAGTAGGGGAGCTCACAATATATCATTGTTTTTCTATAGCTCCACCCACAGTTCCTGAACCTATTTTTCCATAAAAATAGCCCTGTTTATGTATATATATATATATATATATATATATATATATATTGATTAGTATTCAATTCTTTAGTAACAGCTCTGACCCCAATACATGAATCAGAGGCACTGCATACATTTATTTAAAAAAAAGTTAACAAATACACTTGTATGAACTAAGGGCCTGATTCAGAGCGCTCGCTCTGAATCAGGGCGGCATTAGTTTTTTTTGGTGTCGGCCTCCTGGCTGCTCGCTAAGCTGTGGGTGACCATGGTCGCGACCATCGGACTTGCGACAAGATCCTTGTGGTAGGGTCTTGTGAATCGCAAGCCCCAGTGAGCTTCCGGCTTTAATAGAGCCGGAAGCTCACTACTGAGGCCGCCCCCAAACGGCAGGAGTTCCTTTGGGAACGCCTCCGTTTGGCCAGCCACCCCCCCTGCCCGCCTCCAAAACGGGGCGAGCTGTCAATCATAATCGATAGCTGCCCTGTTTTGGTGCGAAACCCGTAGTGATGGAGCACCCGTCGCTGGCCGGGTCTCGCGCATGCGCATGCCGGAGCCAGCTCCGGTGTGCGCATGTGCAGTGGGGGACCATCGACCCGCTTGCGAGCGCTGTGTGCTCACGAGCGGGTCTGAATCAGGCCCTAAAAACGATGTCATGGCATAAATTCATAAAATTACTTATTATGTTGAGAACATGAATGTAAAATAAGTAGTAATGTAAATATGAAAATGGCAAATAATATACACAGATATCAAAAGAAGAGCAAATATAGTCCAACTCTATGGGTGGTTCTTAAAGGTTTATTTCATAAAAATCATTTCATTCAATCCCTGTGTAGGGGAGAGAATGAATAATCCCAGTTTACAGCTGATTCAAGGCAGGTGCTCTGTCTGGAGTTCCAAGCAAAAGAGTCACAAGTGCAACCTGCAGTGTTTCAGTCAGCCAGTAAAGGATAGAAATCATTTATTCACAGTGGTTGTGGTTTATGAAAGTAACAGACAGTGCTCTGGATCTGATGCTCATTTTTTAAGTGCAGGATGTGCAGCTGTAATTGCCAATAAGGAGTAAAATCTGGGTAATAATCACATGATCAACTTTTACTAGAATACATAATAGCAGCATAGACTGATTCTTTTAAGTTCAGTGTTTCTCAGTGCTTGCCTTTTCCTGAGGATCAGGAAGGAAGTGCACATTGCACCATATTCAAGGTATTCGACTGGTAACATATGTGCTTGTGTTCCTTTTTGTTATAGTGGGGATATGATCCTCTGTCACATTGATGAAAAATGGTGGGTTGCTAGATCTAGCATATTTAAAATCATAGGTCAACACATTTAATAATGGTCCATTTACCATAATATACCTTTAATCCAGGACGCATACAAATTACACATATTCTGTGACTGGCTAAATTCAAGCCTGGATTTCATTTGGTTTTAATCAGCCACAGAACCTGTGTAAATCATATGTGTCTTGGATTAAAGGGAAATTATGGCACACCTAGTTATGGGGCAGATTATAGAAGTAATTATTATACAATATTTTAACCTTTTTGTACAAATATACTCTTTGCACTTGTGAATTTGATGAGGCAAGGAGTTAATCATATTCAGCACTCAATCTTTCACATTACAAACTGTAATTAAATTATAGCACTAAAACAGTCCACATGCCCTGAGCCATGCTGTCACCAAGTAAAGATTTTATACCGGTGTCCAATATAGCACACTGACAATCAACATTCACACTACAATTATTCTCTTAAAAAAGACTTATGAATTTGTTTTGAGTATAAAAAAACTATTTATGAAAGATTTTTAAGTTATTTAGTTTAAAAAGTACAGCCATTGTGCAAACAAGTCTAGAAAAAAAAGATTTTATATGTGCAAATAATTTCAAAATAAAAAGTATGAATTGCATAGATAATATGTTAATGCTGCCACAACTGCAATTTTCTCAGCTGTGGATGTGCGAAAATATGCTAATGCAACAGCGACCGGGACTTGCACTGAAACGCCCACCTGAGCCATCGCAGCTGTCCGCAACTGTGTACACATACGCAGCATCAAATGCAGATCAGGCAAACATCGACTCCTTGAGTAAGTCCATGGTCACTCAGAATGGGCACTGTAACTGAGACATCGGAACCATGTTTCCTGCATACGGGATTGCAGACACAGGATGTAACATGCCCCCGAAATGTTGAGACATGCCTGCGTTTTAAGTTGACACTCCCCATTGCCACCCCTAAACACTCTCTGCCTGTGACTCACACTATGATTAAAGACTCGCAGGGAGTGACTATGGTAATGTACCTTGACGCATGCGCAGTGCAACTCCGTAGTAGTAGTAGTCAGTAGCAACATCAGCATTGCGTACAAATCTGAATCAGGCCCATGGAAACAAAAGATTGAATATAAACCATTTAATGGTACGTAGCTTCACTCGTTATGCAGGCAAGCTTCTTCACAGTAGGGAAGAAACACAACAATGAGCAACCACCACCATTACACATCCAGTCTTGGTCTCAATGAGCTACAGTACTATTAACTGTAAGTCTGTTAACCACCTAACTTGCTAATATTTTTTTCAAAAGCCACTCAGAAATTATTGTTATGATTGCATTAGGTCAAGAATATCCGTTTATAACTTATCCAACACAATTTTATTTAAAAAGAAAACAAAAACACTTTTTTTAAACACATAAGTTAAAAATCGATATTAATGTTATCAATCATCCATATATCGGACCATTGATTATCGGCCCATCGTGACAAGATATACATTGTTGGACTGAGGTCTGTTTCATTAACATTTCCCCGGTGACTGCTCCACTCTGTGTAGCCGGGTGTGGGGTTCCTGCTGTGCTGCCTGATCAGCAGTGAGGGTGCAGGGATACAGAGGGACCAAAGGAAGATTATCTTCCCGTAACCGCCCATCAGGAGTTTCTGCCTGGCTGCATTGGTTTTACGACCATGTCAGGTAAATCACAGCCTGGCGTGGTGGCAAAAGGGTGTGCAGTCGGGAAGCCGGCAGACTTAATTCCGACAGCCGCCTTCCCGACTGCTTTATCCCGGCGAGGGTTAAATGACAGGAGTCTAAATCTAGACGCATGTCATTTTACCGACGCCGGGAGACTGGCGCCCAGCATCCCAATCGAAGTGATGCAGGGCACCTAGCACGGACAGACGCGGGGGAGGGAGGGTTAGGTTTAGGGCTCCCGGGGGGGACTTAGGGTTAGGCACCCCCCCGGGAGGTTAGGGTTAGGCTAGGGGGATGGAGGGTTAGGGTTAGGCATCCCCCCGGGGACTTAGGGGGTAAGGGGGGGTTAGGTTTAGTCACTTAGAGGGGGGATTAGGGTTAGGCACTGGGGGGAAGGTTAGGGTTAGGCACCCCTAAGGAGGGTTAGGGGGGGAGGTTAGGTTAGAGAATACTTACCTGGGGACGAACAGGATTTTCCACCATGTCGGGCAGCCGCTGTCAGGATTCCAACCGCCGGACAAGTGTAAATCATACCGATTCCGGCAAAAGGTGCAACCATGCCAGACAAGGGGTGCCTAAGTACATATACATATAGTATAGATTAGTTTTGTTCAGCAGTACATACCCTCAAGAATGTACAGCTCATCTCTAAATATAAACACAATAGTATTTAGGTGCAGTCCTTTTCCAATTTTGCAGAAGTTCACCACAGTGAAATATTATTACAATTATGGAAAACAAGATTTATTAGCTGTCCTTTGGCTTTGCAATAATGAAGACTCCTTTTGGGGAACCATATCATCCTATCACAAGTTTTAAAGATCATAAAAACCTGAGAGTATCTGAGATCTTCAAAATAACAAACTCTGGGCCTGATTTAGAGCCGGATGCTCTGAGAAGAGCGCTCGCTCTGAATCAGGGCCCTCCTACCTAAAATTGGAGCGGCCTCCTGGCCGCTCGCATAGCTGTGGGTGACCACCCACAGCTTATGCAAGCGGCCAAAAAGATGGTCGCGATGGTCAAGACCATCGCGACCATCGGGCTTGCGACGAGACCCTGCGGTAGGGTCTCGCTGCCGCAAGCCCAGGAGTACTTTTGGCTCTATCAGAGCCAAAAGCACTCCCACTGACATCACTAGTGATGTCAGTGGGGCCGGCCCCAGATGGTAGGCGTTCCCATGGGAACGCCTCCGTCTGGGCAGCAACACCACCAAAGGAGCTCCCTCTGTCGTGCGCATGCGCACTAGGGCACCATCGACCCGCTTGCGAGCGCTCGCGAGCGGGTCTGAATCAGGCCCTCTGTCAGCCTCTGTTTTATATGGTTCTTATTTTAGTATTAGCAATACATATCTTCCAGAACCCAAAATATTAAAGCAGACACACTCTCATGTAGCATCTGTCCATAACTTTCTGCCACTCAGTAACAGTTAGATTAGGGTTAGGCTGCAATGCTACTATACTGAACATCGACATGAATACTTCCACTGACATTCCAACTGTCAACATCACCCAGGGCCGGCTCGAGGCATGTTTGACCAGTGCAGTCGAACAGTGGCGCCACCCCATAGAGGGCAAACATCACCCAGGGCCGGCTCGAGGCATGTTCGACCAGTGCAGTTGAACAGTGGCGCCACCCCATAGAAGGCGCACCCCTCTCAACATCCTGATTTCAGTAGGACAGACCAGGCACTGCCCCGCTGTTCCACCTATGGGCCGAAGTGTCCCGCGGGCGGTCGGGAGGTTGGGCACCCCGGAGAAGCTGAATGGATGCTGTGCGCATACGCGTGGCATCCACTAAGTGCAGGAAGAGGGCTGGGGGAAGCCCAGCTACTGAAGGAGTGCTGGGCTTGCCCCCAGCCTGATGTTAAATGGGAGGCGTGCCATACGGGCATGCCCCCAAATATGCCATTAAGGGAGAGTGGCCTATGATCATTAGGCCACGACCCCTTTCAGGCGCATGGAGCTTAGCCGAGCTCAGGGTACAGAACTTGCACAGGGCATGGCAACACCTGGAGCCGGCCCTGACATTACTAATCATGATTTACAGTAGCATAACTTTCATGACAAATCAACTTACAATACTGTATATAGTAAGTTTGCTGACAATCACTGATGACCTGCTCTCATTTACAATGTTGGTAATCATGTTGGATTTAACTAAGTAATTAGCATTAAACATGTGATTTTACAAATTAGCTTTATAGTCCCAAACTACTGTAAGCAATTAATTGCTTTCTACCCTTAGCGTCTCACTGACATTCACATTTTATTCCTAAAATATCTCTTTTTCAATCCACAAAAACTAGTGTTCCAAAAACCACTGTCAATACATTAATTACCCCAGAAATTAAAGATATATACAGATGTGTCTTCATTCACATCAATTCAATTCATTTTTGCGGTATCTAGCATGAAATGCTTGGCACAACTTATTGGAAATGCGTGTGTACAGGTGCGGTGGTATGGTATGGCGGAATGCCTCAACACTATAATTTGATACTATAGGTATATGCAGGGAGGATTATAGGAGTAGCAGATGGGTCCTTCAGGGGCCCCCGCACTGCCGCAAATATTGACTGGAAACCTGGCCACTCTAGACTCTCCCTGGCCAGCTCCCGGCAGCATAACACAGCACACTCACTGACATTGACGGACCCAACCGTGGCTGACTATGGAAGCCCTGCCCCCTTGGGGACATAATGCTGTGATTCACAGGTGCATTGGTGGGGGGTGCCTAAGCAGTGAAGTGCCCGCCCCTTTCAGAAAGCTGATGCTGCACTAGGTAGTTTGTGTGTGCACTCTCTTTACCTTCCTCCCTCTCTCCCCCTCCCTCCTTCTCTCTCTCCCTTTCTGTCCCCTCCTCCCTCTCTCACCTTCTGTCTTCCTCTATTTCGCTGTCTCCCTCCCCCATCTCTGTCTCTCTCCATCCCTCTCTCTTTCCTTCTCTCTCTGCTTCCCCTTACTCACTCTCTCTCCACTTACCCCCTCTCTCCGCCCTCCCTCTCCCTCTATCTCACTCCCTCCCTCTCTCCCTCTGCCCCCTCCTCCTTCCCTCTCTCTCCCCCTACCCCCTTTCTCTCTGTCTCCCTCCCTGTCCCTTCCTCCCCCTCTCTGTCTATACAGTATATCTATAGCTTTCTCTATATATCTGTAAATATATATATATATCTCAATTTATATATCTATCTATATATATATATATATATATCCCCTGGGTGTATGTAGACACATCTGTACATTTCATACAGTAGTACCCAAATCCCTAAATGCTCTGTGGAATCCCTTGCCCTTTGCCTGATGAGAAGTTCAAATCTGAAGCTCTTTATACCTTCAGGTTACTGAGAGCTTTCCTGAAATGACACTGTTACAATCCTAATGCTGTGGATCCCAGGGCTGCTCCCCAAAGAGGTAATGTTATTCAATGAACTCACTATGTCCCTCACATGCTGAGTTCTGTGTACATTTTGGTGCAAATAGTCATTCAGTTCCTGTATACAGTGACTGGACGATGTATGTTCTTAGCTGCTAAGCGGTTCTAATAATGGACATCAGCTTTGCAACGGTGTCTACCCAAAAAGAAGATAACTGATACTTATTTATATGATAGCTACCCAATTCCCTTTGGGGCCTTCATAAATAAATAAAAAAGTATGGCCTGCTAACATGCACATTTGTAGACTGTTTTCCTTGGTTTCTCTATGCGATACCCCTCACTGTTTGGTTACTGATGATGACCATGACTCAGATGAACCTGTGGGACAATTTTTCTTACAATTCAGACCTCCTAAACCCCCAAACCATTCACCAGCCAGCCATCAGTTGGATCAGATATTGTTCTGTTATTACTGTACATCCAAGAGTGGTTTACAAAAACTGGTGGTTCATCATAAGCAATACAGAATCCATTCGTAGCTCACATTGCAGAACTCATTTGCTAGTGGTTATTGTATAATACAGAATCCATTGTGTAGTAGACAATAACAAATGCACATTATAAAGTAGCTCACATATATCTATTTGGTAGCTAATGTACCAATGTACAAGTGAGCAATAGAGTTCCCAATCTTTATTATTCATTAAATATATAGTGCACACATAATTTGCGGGACTTTAGAGAATATTTTAGTCATTCACATCAGTCCCTGCCCTAGTTGAGCTTACAATCTATATTGCCTATCACATATACACATAGACACACCCATATACACTTGGGTTAATTTTTGTCAGAAGCCAATTAAACTGCCAGTATGTTTTTGGATTGTGGGAGGAAACCAGAGTACCTGGAGGAAATCCACGCAAATGCGTAGTGTACATACAAACTAGACACGGATAGGTTCTTAGTAGATATTGTACCCAGGACATCAGTGCTGTGTACAATATCCAGTAAGACCCTGTCTGTGTGTAATCATTGTGCCACCTGCAAGCTAATCATTGTGCCAATATGCTTCCCATTCTTGGTTTATGGTATACACTACTGAGCCCATTGTCTGGTGGCCAGTGTACAACATAATACTTTGTTACCAGTGTACAATCTAGAGACAGTTACCCATCGGGTGGTATAAAATAATGAGCTTACAGTACTCTGGTTCACTAATCTACATCAAAGAGATAATTGTTTGGTGAACAGTGTATAGTGTGCTGTTCCATTATGGCTTTTGTAACAGTGATGAACAAATACCCTGGTGGCTATTGCTTGCTTACTTAGCCTTAATGTTCCCACCATGTATCTCAGCTGCTCTGATGATGATAGTGAATGACTTTGGCTAATAGAAGCCTGAATTCCTTTCCCCAACTGAAGTTCATGACAGGACAGGAGAATGTCTTCAGCATGTTAAACAATCTTTATCCATAAAATAAATAAATTAATTAATAATTCAATTATTATTAAGATGCTTCTAGTGGCAAATATCATTTACTACATCAATTATTTAAATCGCATTGCAAGATAAGGAATATACAGTTTACTAATAGTTAACCATTATGTGCCTTATGCCTAGGGACTCTCATTATCCATCTTGCCAATGGTGAATGTCCAATAGCTTTGTGCATGAATTTAGGAGTATATAACATATTAATTTTTTTAAGTTATAACTACTGTAACCTAAAGTATGTCACAGCAGCTGCAACAAGATTAAAATGTGAGTTTCAATGTAATTATTCAAGGAGAACAGGTTGATTTTGTAGCGTAAACTTTTTATTTTTTTACAGTGGTAAAATGACCCAAAATGGACAAGATCAAACCGGGTTGGGCTTAACTGAAACAGAAGGTAAGACCTGTAGCCACATCTTTTCCATAAGTTTTCATCCCCAGTCTAATAATAATTGAAGCAATTATTAATGGAAATGAATGGTCAACTGCTTCACTGATGCGGGGCTTCACAATTTAAGGGCTTGACTTAGTTTGGTGTAATTGTTGTGTTGGCGGATATTGGATATGACCTAAAACAGACTTTTACAAGAGAAGATAAAATGTCTATATTGCAGTCAATACTGAGCTGAACCATCACACAAACGGAGTTTCCATGAAAACAATAGTGGTTTTGATGTACTGGAATTGGGATGCAAGTGTACATTACTTACAAAGCACTGATCCCTACAACCTGCTAGTAATGTACAAGTTTAGCTATAAAAAAGGCCCACTTTAAAGACATGAGTGTTATCTAAGTTATTGTGGATAATCGTATTAGCTGAAAATATAGTGTGTTGAAAACAAAATCAAATAAGCAAACTCAGTGAGGTCCGTGAAGGCTTCTGTGTGTAAAAAAATAGTAAACAGTAAAAAAAAAAAAATACTTAGCCTGCCTCTCTCAGCCAATGAATGCTCAGACAAAGCATTTACTGTATATAGGAAATACAGAGGCTTAGCCCCTCATTAGCGAGGTACCATCCGTGGGTTCGAGTAAGGCATTTTTTGTATTTTTTGAAGACACTGGATGCCTACAGGGACAGAAGAGGCCTGGAACAAGGAGTAGATGAGTATGGATTTTTTTTACAGGTGCCGTGGATTCTACTGGACAACTGGACGTGAATAGCTACAGGGATTCTAGGTGAGCATGAGTGAATGTGAGTGTGAATGTGTGCATGTTTGCTTTAATTAATATGTTCTGTCACAGTGTGTGCGTCTTGTGGTTATTTTAATATTTCTTTTTCAGGTGAACTAGAGGTACCAGCAGGCCCTTAATGCCCCACATGCTGGTACTTGTGGTTCTACAAGTACCGACATGCGGGGGAGGCTTGCTGGGACCTCTAGTTCACCAGTAAAAGTCAATATTATTAATTCTATTTTTACAAACACATTTACACAATAAACCCAGCACCCACCACCCAAGGGTGTCAGAGATAGACCTGGGGTGCCCTGGAGCAGGGGCGGATCTAGACTGTTCTTTTAGGGGGGGCCATATAATTGGTACTTATGACTCCTCCTCTTTCCTGTATTGGCATGTCCCCTTTCTGGTCCCAACACCTCCCCTTACAGGTTTTTTTTTTGGCTACAATGATTATTATAATGCATATGCACCAGCAGCCATCTCCCTGCAACCCCCCTTCCTGTCCAAGAGCAAAAGCCATCCTCCCCTTTGTGCAGGGGCAGAAGCAGCCATCTTCCTGCTCCCCCTTCCCCCAGCCATCTTCCTGCTCTCCCTTCCCCCAGCCATCTCCCTGCTCCCCCCTCTCCCAGCCATCTCCCTGCTCCCCCTTCCCCCAGCCATCTCCCTGCTCCCCCTTCCCCCAGCCATCTCCCTGTTCTCCCTTCCCCCAGCCATCTCCCTGCTCCTCTTTCCCCCAGCCATCTCCCTGCTCCCCCCTCTCCCAGCCATCTCCCTGCTCCCCCTTCCCCCAGCCAGCTCCCTGCTCCCCCTTCCCCCAGCCATCTCCCTGCTCCCCCCCTCCCCCAGCCATCTTCCTGCTCCCCCCTCCCCCAGCCATCTCCCTGCTCCCCCTTCCCCCAGCCATCTCCCTGCTCCCCCTTCCCCCAGCCATCTCCCTGTGCCTCCTTCCCCCAGCCATCTCCTTGCTCCCCCTTCCCCCAGCCATCTTCCTGCTCCCCCTCCCCCAGCCATCTCCCTGCTCCCCGTTCCCCCAGCCATCTCCCTGCTCCCCCTTCCCCCAGCCATCTCCCTGCTCCTCCTTCCCCCAGTCATCTCCCTGCTCCCCCCTCTCCCAGCCATCTCCCTGCTCCCCCCTCTCCCAGCCATCTCCCTGCTCCCCCCTCTCCCAGCCATCTTCCTGCTCCCCCTTCCCCTAGCCATCTCCCTGCTCCCCCCTCCCCCAGCCATCTCACTCCCTGCTCCCCCTTCCCCCAGCCATCTCCCTGCTCCTCCTTCTCCCAGCCATCTCCCTGCTCCCCCATCTCCCAGCCATCTCCCTGCTCCCCCTTTCCCCAGCTATCTCCCTGCTCCCCCCTCTCCCAGCCATCTCCCTGCTCCCCCTTCCCCCAGCAATCTCCCTGCTCCCCCCTCCCTCTGTCCAAGGGCAGCAGAAGTCATGCCCCCCTCTGTGCAGGGGCAGAAGCAGCCACCCCCCTGCTCCCCCCTTCCCCAGCCATCTTCCTGCTTCACCTCTTCCTCTACCCGAGGGCAGCAGGAGTTATCCCCCCTCCCCTCAGTGTGGGATCAGTAACAGTGGTGTAGGACGTAGGTTGTCTCCCTGCACAGTGTCAGTAGTGCACAGACAGCGCCACTGTGCAGGGATCACAGTCTACGGTCAGTCCTGCAGCAGGGTGCAGGGAGCCGGCAGTGCTCTCTCCCTCCTCGGCTCCCAATGACAGCCAGTCACAGACACACCAACCCGAAACGGGAGAGCATTACACAGGCTCCGATCACAGCACGTGCTGAGCACAGCCTGCTCAGCTCAGTGCATGATGCGGACTGTGCTAGAGGGGGGCGATCGCTCCAATCACCCCTTATGGATCTGCCACTGCCCTAGAGAGGGGAAACCCCTTTATTGGGGGGGTCCCCACCTCCCCAGGGATCCAGCCTGGGCGGACTAGCGGACAGGTATAATGGTTCCCCGGCTGTGTCATTACACTCCCGCTAGAAAGAGTCTGGTGCTGGTTATGGAAAATACAGGGGACTTCTACCCATTTTGTCCCCTGTATTTCTACAATCAGGCCAGCTCAACGGAGCCCGGTGCTGCTTCTTAAAATACAGAGGAACCCTATGCATTTTTTCCCATGTATTATAAGAACCAGGACAGGACTATACAGAGCCCGGGGCTGGTTATGCTTGTGAAAATGGGGGGGGGGGGGGGCAATCATCCACTTTTTTTGTTTTGTTTTGTGTTTACTGTTTACTTTTTTTAACACACAGAAACATGCAAAGATCTCACAGATCTGTGCGTGTTTCTGTGTAACTATGACCTGCTCACACTAGAATCACTAGCTTGAAGCAGGTCTGTTTTTTCAGGCAGTAATAGTGTGCGAGTTAAACACTTTTTTAAGCTGAACCAGTGGCGGGCTGGGCCGGGGGGCAGGGTGCCATGTGCCCCCAGGGCCACAGCGTCATGCGGGCCACGGGCAGTCTGTGTCACTGTGACACAGACTGCACCGCGTGTGTAGCGCTGACCGGATGGAGTTCGGTCAGCGCTACACAGCACAAACACACAGCCGCCGGAGCCGGCAGCTGTGTGTTTGCTTTAGCAGCTGATGAGAGTCAGACAGACTCTCATCGGCTGCTGCTCCCACTGCCAGAGCCGGACATCTTCCGGCTCCCGCAGTGGGTAATGGGAGTGACGCGTCACTCCCATGACGCGTCACTCCCATAATGTAAAGCGGCGGACGGAGGAGCTGATCTCGGCGGCGGGACCAGGAGCAGGAGCGGGTGTCAGGTAAGTGTTGTGTTTTTTTTATATATTATGTGTGTCTATTGCGGGGGGTCTGGCACTATAAGGAGGAGACCACTACTGGGGGCACTACAAAGGGGGGGACTACTACTACTGGGGGCGCTACAAAGGGGGACTACTACTACTGGGGGCACTACAAGGGGGGGGACTTCTACTACTGGGGGCACTACAAGGGGGGGACTACTACTACTGGGGGCACTACAAGGGGGGGATTACTACTACTGGGGGCACTACAAGGGGGGGGACTACTACTACTGGGGGCACTACAAGGATGGGTACTACTCCTGGGGGGGACTACTACTAAGAGCACTACAAGGGGACTACTACTAGGGGCATTGCATAGGGGGGAGGGGACTACTACTAGGGGCACTACATAGGGGGGAGGGGACTACCACTGGGGGCACTGCATCGAGGGACCACTGCTGGGGGCTCTATATAAAGGGCAATAGTGGGGGTACTGCATAGGGGGAAGACTACAACTGGGGCCACTATTTAAGGGGCACTGCATAAGGGTTACCACTACTGGGGGCACTATATAAGGGGCTTACTACTGGGGGCACAAGGGGCACTGCATAGGGGGGATCACTACTGGGGTCACTACTAGAGGCCTGCATAAGGGTGTCCTCTCCTGAGGGGGGGGGGCGCCGTAGCACGCACGTTCTTTCGGGCACCCTGGCTGCACGCTACTGCCCCCCAGGCTAAAAGTTGCCAGCCAGCCCCTAAGCTGAACCCTGCAAATCCTGCATTTGCCCCTGGTATGGGTACACATATGAATGCCTATATGTAATAGGGGGATATCCAATTACCAGCGCTAAAGTAGTGCTGCTAATTGATCGCGCCCGACGTCGGCACTTATCGTGGATATTTTTTGGGACATGAAAAATCCACGATAAGTGTCGTTTTTTCACCACCTATGTGTTTTCGGGAGAACTATCCTATTATTTTGACCGAAATATTAAGATAGGGTAAAAAAAAAACATTGGCAAAAAACGGGGATAATCGGCGAAAAAGGTTAGTTGCTAATAAATGCCCCCTCAGACATAGTTAGTTTGTGAAACTATGTGTTCAGCTTTGTGCCTAGTGCAGATACATACTTAAAAACAAGTATCATGATTCATGTAGCTTATAGATCATCATCTATCTTATTACCTATTTGGGCTCCTCATGATATTAATGTCTTATGATCACCAAGGTCAGTGCAGTGAGCCATAGTCAGACTGCACTATTTGTACAACAAGTATGTGTTCAGCATCCAACAATGTGATAACTTCCTATTAGGCCTCTCAGGGACTGGCCAAAGGTGTTTTTCCTATCAAATGTTCACCTACAAGCCATTAGTTTAACCCTATAATTACAGTAATATACTACCAAGCATTTCACATCAGTTTCAGTTGTGATTCTATGACATCTTTTTTATAGGTTGCTGTGTAGAAATGGTGGTACTGAGGGCCTGATTCAGAGCCGAACGCTCTGACCAGAGCGCTCGCTCTGAATCAGGGCCCTCCTCCATGAAAATGGAGCGTCCTCCTGGCCGCTCGCATAGCTGTGGGTGACCACCCACAGCTATAGCGAGCGGCCAAAATGATGATCACGATGGTCAAGACCATCGCGACCATCGGGCTTGCGGTAGGGTCTCGCTGCCGCAAGCCCTGTAGTGCTTTTGGCTCTATCAGAGCCAAAAGCACTCCCACTGACATCACTAGTGATGTCAGTGGGGCCGGCCCCAGACGGAGGCGTTCCCATAGGAACGCCTCCGTCTGGGCAGGCACGCCCACCAAAGCGGGCGTGCTGTCAATCACCATCGACAGCATGCCCCCTTTGGTGCGAGACCCATAATGACGGCTTGGCCGTCATTATTCGGGTCTCGCGCATGTGCACGTCGGAGCCGTCTCCGTCGTGCGCATGCGCACTTGGGCAACATCGACCCGCTTGCGAGCGCTCAGCACTCGCGAGCGAGTTTGAATCAAGCCTTTAGTCTAGAAGGGTAAATTGGGGCATGAGGGGTCTAATTTAAAGGTAAGAAATATAACTTTACAGAGTTTCCTTCTCAGGCTCAGTGATATTCACCCCCTAGAAAATGTTGTACATATACTGTAAATCTGGTGAACTTTACCATTATCAGCACAGTTAACAAATAGTTTAATATACAGTATTATTGTCATTATTTGCAAAGCAGATTTTTCACAAAACATACCAAGGTATATATGTTTACATGTATTTTAAGTGTATAGTGACTGGGTGATTTGGGTGCCACTGATATAATAGAAATTCCTTGTGCTCATTTCTTCTTCAGTTAACATAAATGTAGTCAGATTATGAATAATGCCATAAAACACTAAAAGCACTGACATATTTCAAAGTGACTGTAACTTTGTATTTCATTTTGTTTCTCTAGGAGTATTACTTAATATTTAAGGTAGGCTAAGCACTAAATCTTATTAGAATTTGTGTCAGATGTTCCTAGTGTATAAAATAGTGTATTTAATCATGGGCACAGGAATATCCGCTATAAAATATCACTTATTTACAGTATTACCTTTCTGACAAGAGTGATATAAATAAACAGGTTGCTATTTATCATGTGCTTTATAGATAGCATAATATAAAAAGAAAACCCTTAAAACAAACATACGTAATGGTCTGAAAAGAGTGTTAGGTACTGCAGCGTAAGACAAAAGGTAGGTGCGGAGAGTACAACGTGCATAGATTATAGCCAATATAATGGTACTACCAGGGGCGTAGTGCGTGCCCCCTCTTCTCTGGCAGCGCAGTAGATTCTGGCTTGGTGCCAGAATATACTGCGCATGTGCGGGTCTCTGGGAAAATTGCACCTGTGCCTTATTGACATCTCTACTGTGCATGCGCAAGTTATTTGGAAAATGTCCACCGCCAATTTCACTCTGGAGACTGCAAAGAGGTAAGTATAACTATATATAGGTGCAGGGTGTGCAGTGTGGACCCCCTGGACCAAGGGGCCTATGGGCTCGATTCAGACCCACTCGCTAGATGCGTTCGCGTGCAGCCATCAGCTGCCAAAGTATGGAAATCCGGTGATCGCACGGCAAGACATTAGCACGCCCATTATGTCTTGGCGTGCGATCACGGTGTGTATGTAGATGCCCACCAGCCTGCCATTAGACACCCACTTTCCCTTAGTAAAACACGTAATCTCCAGGAAGTGTATTAAACAATCGGTAACATCGAGTAACATCGGACCAATACGCAGCACTTGTGGCTGACCATACCCTACCGCAAGCTTCATAGTGTAATTCTTCATAGTGTAATTCAACCATGTGAGTACTTCATAGTGTAATTCAACCATGCCACGTGGTTGACGCTGCGTCTTAATTATGCACACCTCTGAAACGGCGTTAAGTCGCACAGACACGCCTGTTTTCGCACCATCACACCCCCGTTTCCATTGACCAACCCCTGCCACCACCCACAAATGGCATGTCCTGTCACCCATTCTAGCGATGGGTCTGTGCACCATACTTACCGACTTTTAGCTCCCTCCTTCCGGGAAGGGGGGTTCACAAAAAGGGTCGGGGTGGGGCCGTGCGATTGCGTCATCATGGCCCCACCCCCTTTTTACAATGTAGTGATTAACGGCAATGTGAAGCAGGGGATGGGGCCACGATGACGCGATTCAGCTCGAATCGTATCACGGGTCTCCCCTGCTGCTGGGGTTTATCGTGGAACCGCGGGGGGGTTGCCGGGGACCGGGAGGCTTGCCTGTCTTTCCAGGGGGCCGGGAGTGGCACCAGATTTTCGGGAAGCTCCCAGACAAATCGGGAGGGTACGTAAGTGTGTCCTGTACCCATTATAGATATGCCACTGGGTACTACATAACTAAGTCCATGAATAAGGCTATTGTTTTAATATTGACACTTGATTTGGGTTTTGTGCACAGACCCCTCACTAGAATTAGTGACAGGACGAGCCGTTTGTGGGTGGTGACAGGGGTTGGTCGATGGAAACGGGGGCCTGATTAAAGTAATGTGAATATTTCATATATTTTCTAAATTATATTAGACATAGGATGTATTATCCAGAATTCTTGGGACATTTTTTTAATAAAAAAAAATAAAGTATCACGCATAAAAGATTCTATATCACGTTTAAAGAATAACTATGTTTTTCCCAATATTGCCCCTGGCCTCTCCTCATTACATTGGTTAGTAGCACTTCTCATAGTGCCTGTAGGAAGAAATATACAGTGCTCATATGTGCATGACATTTACTGTGCAACAGCAAATATTGGTCTTTCTCTTCTACTTTTTGTGGATTTTTTATGGAGCTTATTTGGATGATCGATTTCCCTATAAATAATTCCATACCTGTAATGTTAATTATTTGCATCATTTTACAATAGCTTGTATAAAATAGCATATCCTGCTATACATCTTCTTGTTAAATGGATTCTTTATATCAGTTTGTCAATAGTCATGTCGACATTGATAATGTCAACATGGTGCATATGCTGATAGACAATATGTCGACATGTTCAGCATGCAGCATATCGGTATTGATTAAATGCCAACATGGTCACAATGTCAGCAATACATTTTTCAAGTGAGCCTAACCCTAATGCCAGTGGCATCACAAGTGGGCCGCACAGGGCTGACACCAAAGTGCCGACTCCCACTCAGTGACAGGAGCCGTGTGCTGCACTGTAGCATTACATGCAGCACTCGGCTCCTGACACAGTGACGCAACTGGTACTGCAAATACCCTGGTCCCCGGGGTCAGTCCGCACCTCTGGGACCCCCCCCCCCCGGAGAGACAAAATTTGGGATTTGGACCATGAGGTCACATCCCCTTACCAGGAGGCCACACCCCTTACCATGAGGCCTACACTGGGCCGGATTAAGGGGAGGGCGACAGGGGCAGTTTTCCCTGGGCCCCCACACACAGAGGGACCCCCACCTCTAGAGTACGCAGGGGGAGTTCTGAGTAGCTAGAAACCCCCCTGAAGGACCAATTCCTCCTGCTACCGTGGCCGGAGGCGGCGGAGCCAATATGACAAGCCCCGCCCCCAAATGACCTGCAAAACGTGGCATTACGACACGAGGTCGCGGAGCCTAAGGATGTCAGCAGCAGCTGCATAAAAAGTAAGTGTGTATACTGCATGTACTGTTTTATTGTGTATATATGTGTATGTATGTATTAATGTGTATATATGTGTTAGTGTTTGTGTATACTGCTGTGTGTGTATGTGTTTGTGTGTGTATACTGTATATGTGTCTATGTATGTGTTTATGTGTGTGTATATTGTATATGTGTGCATGTATGTGTTCATTAGTATATATATGTGTTAGTGTGTATGTATGTGCTTGTGTGTGTATAAAATATATGTGTGAATTTAATATATATATATATATTATATACGTTTGCTACATATAGATATATATATATATATTTATAATGTGTGCTTGTTTAATACACATGTGCATAAATAAATTAAAAAACCAAAAAATTATCAAAAAAAATATATCTAATTTATATAACCCCCCCCCTCCCCAGAAAATCCTGAATTTGCCCCTGCCCACACAGCGTCGGGGTGACCCTGCGGAGAGCAGGTGTCCAGTGTACCCTGTTCCCGGATGGGGGCTGAGCTGCCGCAGATCTGTGTTCTGTATGCAACAGCACAGTCAGCGCTGCCGCATAGAGCGCAGAGTGGCTCCCGAGTCCCCTCATCAGCATCACGTGACACATCCTATCCGCGATGCTGATCACTGATGTCAGGCCTCAGTAGCTGCTCTGCGCTCTATGCAGCAACGCTGCATGTGCTGCTACATTCACAACACAAAGCCAGAAGGTAAGTAATCAGGGAGGGTGGGGGTAGGCTCCGTGTGGCGGGGGTGGGAGGGTAGGCTCCGTGTGGCTTGGTGGGGGACCCCACAACTTAGTTGCCCCAGGGCCCCCACAAGCCTTTATTCGGCCCTGGGCCTACGCCCCCTTTTAACAGCACGCGCATGCACTACACAGCTGTAGTACTGACCGCACCAGGTGTCACCCAGTGGAGGGATGCCACTGCCTAATGCTAACTCTAACACCGACACTATGTCAACATGTCTTATGACGACATTTCAACTTTGATGACATCATAACGTTCAACATTCTGATGTTGACATTATGAATGTCGACATAGTGAATGTAAACATCATTACTACATACCTGTTAAACTGAGTCACATCACTCTAAGGCAAGAATCTACTAAGGGTCGATTTGCAGAAATGGCTCGTAAAACACTCTTCTCTTAGTTTCTTACAAGCTGATTTGCTGTTCACCAAACCAATGAATGGAAAATCAATATATAATGTTCTGTCAGAAAATGCTGCATTCGGCATCCGGCATACACTTAACGGGTCTGAGGTCGGCTGTATCCTGGTGCCTCCTCATTCACTAAGCTGTATGCTAATACTTGTTCTGCGCTCAGAGGAGTAGTTAGGTGCCATGGTGCCCGGAGCAAGGGTATGTTTCGGCGCCCCCCCTCCCCTGTACTGAATTTGGGGGTGTGGCCAACATGTGGCGGCAAGTTACATTTGAAAATAAAAAATATAAAAAATTCTAATTTGGTGACATAGGGCCTGATTCAGCAAGGATCTCAATTGCATAGCTGCTTGCAGGCAATAAAGCAAATGCAGCAGGAGGGGAATTGGTATGAAATACCGCATGGCCGGGAGTTCGAATCCCGGCAGCGGCAGCCCGACAAAACAGCAGAGCCCCGCAGCGGAAGCCCGACAGCGCTGGAAATCCCGATCGTGGTAAGGTAAATATCAACTGACCTAGCCCCCCTAACCCTAACCCTCCTTAGGGGTGCCTAACCCTAACCTCCCCCCCTGTGCCTAACCCTAATCCCCCCTCTAAGTGCCTAACCCTAACCCCCCCTTCCCCGCTGCCTAAACCTAAGTCCCACGGGGGGGTGCCTAACCCTAAGTCCCCCCCGGGGGTGGCTAACCCTAACCCTCCCTCCCCCTATCCTAACCGTAACCCTCCCAGGGGGGTGCCTAACCCTAAGTCCCCCCCCGGGTGCCCTAAACCTAACCCTCCCCCCCCCGCGGCTGTCCGCTCGCGGCACCCGGCATCCCTTCGATCGGGATGCCGGGCACCGGTCTCCCGGCGTCGGGGAAATGACAGGTGTCTAGATATAGATATATATAAAGCAGTCGGGAAGCCGGCTGTCGGGAATACGGCAGCCGGCTTCCTGATTGTATACCACAGGAGGTGTATGACACCCCCTGCTGTATTTGCGATCCCAGCACTGAAAAAGAGGTTGCAGGCTGGGATCAACATCGCGACCATCGGTGGTCGATGGTCATGATGGTGGACGGCACCGGGCAGCCAGCCAGCTGAGTAAGCGTCAGCTTGCTCAACCTGGCCTGCATGCGAGCCCAGAAAACTGCATACGTCCACGCAGTCTCTGGGCTTGCCAGTCCTGGAAAACGGGGTGGACACACCCTGTTTCTGGCAACGGCAGCTGCCCTCACCCCCACAACGCCCCTTCAATGTCTCTGCCTGTCAATCGGGCAGAGGCATACAAGGCCCAGACTTTGCAAACCCAGTCATGGTTGACTAAGTACAGGGAAAAAAATGCGTAGGGTCTCCCTGTACTTAGTTCAACCAGCACTGGGCTATGGGAACCAGTCCTGGTTCTGGAATTACAGGGACAAATTTGCATAGGGTCTCCCTGTAAGTCTAATGGGGGACTGATGCCACAGCCAGGGAAGCCCTATCACTGGCCCCCCAGCCGCAGCATCAGCCCTGACCACTAGTCAGCCCAGGCCAGGGATCCCTGGGGAGTTGGAGACCCCTCCAATAAAGAGATCTCCCTCTATAGGGAACCCCTAGCCTAGGCTGATAGCCTGGGGCTATCCCCGCCACCCCTGGGAGGTGGGTGGCGGGTTGATTGTGTTAGTGTAGTGTAAAAATAGAAGAATAAAATCATTGTCCTTACAGTAGAACTGCAGGTCCCAGCAAGCCTCTCCGACATGCTGGTACTTGGAGAACCACAAGTACCAGCATGCGGGGCATTAAGGGCCCACTGGGACCTGTAGTTCACCTGTAAAGAAATGTTGAAAAAAACACTCACACACCTTACACAGTATAAGTTTAATACATACATTCACACTCACACATACTCACCTATATTACCTCGAGTGGTCCCCTTGTCCAGTAGGCATCCAAGGTGTTGTTAAAATAACTATCCTAACCAGGATGATTATTACTTTCCGAATGAAGCGCTCAGAGGTGGCTTCCTCCTTTGAAGGTCCATGTCTAAGCGTTCATTGGCTGAGAGCGGTCAGGCCCCGCCTCTCAGCCAATGAACAGCTCCCTCCATTGAACTCAATTGAGAGCCGCAGGGTAACTAAAGTTACCCTGCGGTTCCCATCTTTGAGTTGCTGGTTGAACTAAGTACAGGGAGACCCTACGCAATTTTTTCCCTGTAATTAGTCAACCAGGACTGGGTTTGCAAAGTCCGGGGCTGGTTCTGTTTTGGGGGTGGACCTCACGTAATTTTTTATAAACATTTAACTCTTTATTTGCTTTTTACAGTCAGATACATGCAGGCATCTCACTGATGTTTGCATGTATCTGTGTCAATCTGACCTGCTCATGCTCAAATCGAAAGCATGAAGCAGGTCTATTCATTTGGTGATTTGAAGTTCGATTTGAAGTCCGATTTTGAGGTCGATTTCAAACCGAATGATAGTAAATAAGGGTTTTGTGTGTTGGGCTATGTAAAAGTACCAATGTTTTCCCGATGTTCAATTTGAGGCCGATTTGACTAAAATTTTGTAAATACCCAAATGCAAAATGGAATACAAATCGAATGAAAATCGCACCTCAAATCACTCAAAATGCCAAATCGAACTATAGTAAATTTACCCCTAGGACTCTTGCCTCAGAACTTCCCTGGAAAATAGCGCTTTCTGCGAAGACAGATATCTGTTTCAGAGAACGAGCACAGGAGAAGTATAAGTGCGGTAATCCAACTTTCGAGTGACACTGTGTTTCAATCCACCAGTTAAACTTCCAGGTGTTTTTTGTTGTAGAGGCATGGAAGTGGGTCAAATTGTGTTTGAGTTGTTTGCTGACGTGCTCATGAAATCGTCTATGATTTTCCGACCACAGTGCACTGGTGAAAAAGTTGTTGGGCAAACAACAGGAAATTCTTTACATTTTAAATGACGTACTGTCCATAGAATAATACATAAATGAATCTTGCTCTAGGGTGGATATTTTCAAAATAATATGAACATATGTAGAAAATCTATATGGAGTGAAATTTGAAGATGAAAACTTTCATAAACATGATAAAGAAGCTCTACTCAGGATGGTCAATGCAGGTTCAAATACTAATGGCTCTCAGTTATTCATCAAAAATGTGCCCACTTTCCATTTAGATGATGATTAGGATGGCTCTTAACTATTAAAATATTGGAATATGTTGAAGTTAAGACAAAGAAATCTGCAAAGTTGTGATAGCAGAGTGGGGAGTGGCAGAAGGAGGTGATTAGGTCATGGCTCCATTCAAGTCTCTGGTGAAACCTACTCTGACTTTCCAGAGGACTCTGGTGTTGAAATAAATGATGTTAGACAAATAGTACAGCAGAATATGTAAAAAAAAAAAAAATAGTAACACCTTTATATCACTCACTTGGACCATTATGGTTAAACACAGAAGATGAAAGAGTTCCTATTAAGTCCAACAAGAATGAAGATTTTATATTATATTCAGAAAAGTGCAAAGTTTTGTGAGTCTTTTATTCAGTTGAAGTTTATTTTAAAACCATGGGCCAAATGTAATAGGGTGAGAGTTTAGAAAATGTAGCAGTAATGTTTCTCACTTTTTATTCTCGGCCAATGTAATAGAGTCCGAGAAGATGCAAATTTAAATGTTTTTAGACTCAAAAAACTCTAACGATTTAAACTCGACCAATGTATTAGTGTGAGAGTTTACTGCTAAACTCTCATATTTTCTAAACTCTCACCCTATTACATTTGGCCCCATGTATGTGTTTACTTATTTTTAATCTTGTAGTGTATATTATTCTGGCTCCACAGGTGATCAGGAAAAGCTCCTGTGCTTTGAGTACAGTGCTGGTAGTCTCAGTGATGGGGAGGCGTGCTGTTTTTGGCACTCCCGTGCACAGTAGAAGCACTAACCTTGTGCTGAGCACCCTGGGGCTGTTTTTTTTTATATAACACCCCTATAGGCTACTAGTAGAGTGATGTTAAGTATTCTTTGCTAACACCGTCCCTACGCACCTTATTAATATTTGGTCTTCAGCTACATATTTTCTTTAGACTCGGGGCTTGGATCGTAGTTGTTAATACACATGCAATTGGGCAATTATTGGTTCTGCGCATGCATATGCATTGCAGTGCGCGTGCGCGAACTGGCTACTGCGATCAGGACTGTGATCGCAGTGACTACACTTACCCATCGCAGAGTGATTGACAGGAAGTACCATTTGTGGGAGGTGACGGGGGGGGTTGCTGGCAAAACACAGGCAGCCAGTGTGTTTCAATGCCGTTGCATGGGCGTGCATAAATTATCCACTGCAATACCTGACGCAGCTCAGTGACTCAGTGCGTGCGATGAGGTTCATGATTGTTTTGCAGTCTTGCTAAACATTATGGATGTGTGTAAGGTAAAGTGGATGTCCTTGTGTAATGCTGCGAGGGCATAGTGATCGCAAGGAATTAGCATACTCATAATATCGCAATTGAACTGCATGCTTAATCGTAGCTGCGATCACAATAGCGATCCATGCTGAATCAGGCCCTCTGTTCATATGCATATATCCCAAAATTATTCTATATTAGGGTAATACAAAAATAATGCTCAGAATTCACCAGTGTAGTTACACTTAGGGCATTGATTAAAATGACCATCAGGAGAATACAATTAGCCAATCATATTATAATACTGTATGTCTTGTGGACTAGATGAGGGATGTAGTCTGGATGCCGACGGTCTAAATGCCGACCGCCGGCTTCCAGACTCTCAAATCCCAGTGTGGTACTAATGACAGGCATTTAAAATTCAACGCCTGTCACTAACCATACGGCGGAAGGCCGCCGCCCGGCATACTGAATGAAGGTAAGCCGGGCGCCGGGTGCGGACAGCCGCGGGGGGGGGGGAGGGTTGGGTTTAGGGCTCCCGGGGAAACTTAGGGGTAGGCGCCACTGGGAGGGTTAGGCTTAGGCTAGGGGAAGGGGGGTTAGGGTTGGGCACCCCCGGGGGAGGTTAGGGTTAGGCACCCCTGGGGGAGGTTAGGGTAGGCACCTACCCGGGGGACTTAGGTTTAAGCAGCGAGGAAGGGGGGGTTATGATTAGGCACTTAGAGGGGGGATTAGGGTTAGGCACTTGGGGAGGAAGTTAGGGTTATGCACCGCTAAGGGGGGGTTAGGGTTAGGGGGTAGAATTAGGTTAGCGCTACTTACCTTAGGGACGATCGGGATCTTTACCCTTGCCGGGCTGCCACTGTTGGGATTTAATAACTACTACACCCCTAGATGAGAATGTAACTTTTCCCACACTAATTATACATGACCTAAGCCGAAAAAAGCTGTTTAGGACCTTTGGGACATTTTGGCATTACTTACGTCTAAAATATTAAATAGTTCCTGACTCATGGTCCTATATAGAGGGGTTGGGTACAGGATCCCGGTGGTCAGGATGCCGATGGTCAGAAGGATTAGCCCTAGAAGGCATAGTAAGTGATCCTAGAATGGAGAGAGTGATAAATATAGGTGTAGGGTAGCACTCTTTATTTGATCACTCCATTTAATCTAGCTGAGCAATGTATCGCAGTTCTCCCACCCTCCTCTGGCCCAGGGCCTAAACTAAGATTTTTGTCATCCGGGGCAAGGTAGTAATTTACCCCCTCCCCTAACACAACTATAGACTGCCCTTTCAGAAACCCCCCCACCCCTGGTATCTCTATAACAGTCTGTGTATCCCCCCTTCTCGTAACACTGCAGCAGCCTGTGTATCTCTCCCCTATATCTCTGCAGGAGCAGACTGTGTCTGTGTTACCCTTCCCACCACCACCCCTTACCTGGATCATTTTCTTGCTCCTCCTTAAGGCAGCAACAGGCTCCTCGCACATTGTTCTTCAGCATGCGTGATTTTATGACGCCACCCCCATAATTCGCCCTGGCCTACCTTCCGAAGCCTATACCCACCACGGCATGCATCCAACTCATCACAGGTTTCACGCTTTTTGTCTCTGACCATCTCGGCACCCCCTATAATCCAGCACCCGGGGCATGTGCAATGCAGCACCCGTGGCTTTTTTCCACGGCAAGTTCAGTTGTGCTTTGTATACAGATTCAGTCGCACACAGATATACAAGTGTTGCATATCACATTAATCAACACAGTCTCCTGGTGCATCGCAGTCAAATCACATTGCAACTAAAACGCATTTTCGGGCAAAAATACACCCGGCTAGCAGAGTAGCACAGGACCTGGCGGCTCACTCACACCAGGCATCTTGTGGCACATGGCATATTGAGGCTATATGTATGAGGAAACATCTCTACATGAATAAGTCTGATTTGTGTTTTTAGATAGGAAGATGCTGCTGTACATTATGAGGATGATTCAGAGGTGGACGCTATTATAGTAGCAGCTGCATCTTTATTCTGATGGCATCCTATTGAGATGGCCAGTGGTTGCAGTGTGAATCCGCCGATGTCCATTCAAAGGCACACTATCAGCGCAGCAATGGCCACACCATTGAACATTGCATCTGCCCAGTGGCAGGCGCAGAATATCCGGCTGAACATTGTCAACCGGTGTAAGTGCAACTGCGTCCTTATATGGATTTGCTGACACCAACATGCCTGCAATACACACGTCTGGTAGTCTATTTGCCACCCCAGAAACATCCTGTCAGGATTCAGTCTGGGATCGGCTGTTACTTATCTCAGCGCCGGTTTCCCCTCACTAGCGAGCGTGGTGAGACATCAGGTGCAGTGGTAGGTGACACGCTGAGTATTCTCCCCGGGGGCCCAGGTGACTTCCATGCAATCCTCCATATCGGAGTTCCTGCGGCGGTGGTCATGGGTGCAGCAATGTTGCTCCGCACACACTGCACCCATTATAGATACGCCACTGCCTATTTGTACTGTATTCCAAGAAACCAAGAACAAATTGATACTGATGATTTGTCTTTCAAATTACCTACACTTTCAAAAGTCTTGTTTCCCCAAAACTAACAGTAGGTGTGGTTAATGATCAGAATATACAGTAGTGACAATTTTCTCTGTCATAATCATCTCTTTCTAGTTCAGTAAATTGCACTTTATGGGTGAAAATGCAGAGCTGAACGCAAGTAATTATTATTTTAATAATATCAGGGACGTATTTATAATGGGTGCAAGGTGTGCAGTGCACACGGGCCCCTGGGTCCAGAAGGGCCTACACCACACACCCTGCACCCAGTTATTCAATACTTACCTCTCCGGAGTCCCGTGTCACTACCAAAATGGCACTGTGGCCATTTTAACAGCATTTTGCGTATGCACAGTAAGGAATATTCCGTGAAAATGGCTGCTGCGCCATTTCCCCGGTGACCTGCACATGCACAGTAGGATATTTGTTCATGGTATGGAACAGGGAAAAAACAAGGAGTGCACATTAGTGGCAGGGATAGTGCTAGGAGGAGAAAAGGAGGTAAGAAGCCCTGTCTGTAAGACCTACGGTTTAACCAGAAGGGTAAACTGAGACAGAGAGTAGGTAGGCGGACAGAGGGGATGATGAGTGACGAGTTAATAGAATGGGGAGGAAGGTTTCTATGAAGAGGTGAGTCTTAAGGGCTTGTTTGAAGATGCGGATGCTGGTAGATAGTTTGATTGTAGTAGGGAGTTCTAGAGGAATGGAGCAGCACATGAGAAATCTTGGATGAGGGAGTGAGAGGAGGTGAGCAGAGAATAGGTGAGGGTGTAAGGGATCGTGGACATGAATAAGGTTTTGTAGATGTACGAGGAAGTTCAGTGATTTAGGGCTTAGTTTGTGAGAATGAAGAGTTTGAACAGTATTCTGAAGTGGATGAGTAGCCAGTGAAACAGTTTTCAGAGGTATGAGACTAACAAAGAGCAGCAGGAGAAAGAAATGAGAGAGGCAGTCATCCAGGTGACATCCAGAAAGAGAACCAGATCACGTCTGACCCTGCTCATGCGCTGCAATATTAAAATGAAATGTTAAAAAAAACACATCAAGCAGATTCCCATGGCCATTTACCCCTTCTCCCACCTTTCTCTGCAGCAAACAGCTCCAAAGTTGATATAGAGCGGAGAAGGGATTAAGGTGGCGCCCTAACAACAAAAAAAGCTATCTTCATGTTCCCTAAACAATTAACAGGCATTGGCCCAGAGCATTTAAAATGGGACCAGCCCAGGGAGAATGTGCCCCATGCCCTGCTCGCCCATGGTTAGGAATAAGCATATACCTCTATATACCTGATGCAGATGTTTTCAGTTAGAAATATCTTATACAGGTAATAATGCATGAATGCTTATAATTTAGTGAATAGGTACAATGCTTTCACAAATAGGGGGAATGGAAAGAGTGAGAATGTTAGCATAGGGAGGCCGAACCAACAAGGATGTAGTTTGGCAGCAGATTGTTAGGATTTGAGAACAGGTGAGTTTGTAAGCAGTGTTTAAAAAAATGTAATATACAGTAGTAAGACATGACAGTGTATTCCATAAGTGTGGAGTTGTACAGGAGAAGTCTGGAAAGCACAAATGTGGTTATCAGTGGGAAATAGAGGCCCAAATCACAGTGTGGAACAGAAAAGACGGGAGCAGGAGCACACTTAGGGCGGGGTACATTTACTAAGGTCGAATGACATCGAATGCGACTAAATTGCTCCATTCGATGTCTAAAACTCTGCCGACAACATGTTAGCCCTGTGTTAATGTAGCTAGGGAAAGGGGGGCCCTGTGTTAATGTAGCTAGGGGAAGGGGGCCCTGTGTTAATGTAATTAGGGGAAGGGGAGCCCTGTAATAATGTAACTGGGGGAAGGGGGCCCCTGTGTTAATGTAGCTAGGGTAAGGGTAGCCCTGTGTTAATGTAGCTAGGGGAAGGGGGGCCCTGTGTTTTAATGTAACTAGGGGAAGGGGGGCCCTGTGTTAATGTAACTAGAGGAAGGGGGGCCCTGTGTTAATGTAACTAAGGAAAGGGGGGCCCTGTGTTAATGTAAGTAGGGGAAGGGGGCCCTGTGTTAATGTAAGTTGGGGAAGAGGGCCCTGTGTTAATGTAACTAGGGGAATGGGCCCTGTGTTAATGTAACTAGGGGAAGGGGAGCCCTGTGTTAATGTAACTAGGGGAAGGGGGGCCCTGTGTTAATGTAACTAGAGGAAGGGGGGCCCTGTGTTAATGTAGCTAGGGGAAGGGGGGCCCTGTGTTAATGTAACTAGGGGAAGGGGGCCCTGTGTTAATGTAACTAGGGAAAGGGGGGCCCTGTGTTAATGTAACTAGGGGAAGGGGGCCCTGTGTTAATGTAAGTAGGGGAAGGGGGCCCTGTGTTAATGTAACTAGGGGAAGGGGGCCCTGTGTTAATGTAACTAGGGGAAGGGGAGCCCTGTGTTAATGTAACTAGGGGAAGGGGGGCCCTGTGTTAATGTAACTAGAGGAAGGGGGGCCCTGTGTTAATGTAGCTAGGGGAAGGGGGGCCCTGTGTTAATGTAGCTAGGGGAAGGGGGGCTCTGTGTTAATGTAACTAGGGGAAGGGGGCCCTGTGTTAATGTAACTAGGGGAACGGGGGCCCTGTGTTAATCTAACTAGTGGAAGGGGGACGTGTGTTAATGTAACTAGGGGAAGGGAGGCCTGTGTTAATGTAACTAGGGGAAGGGGGCCCTGTGTTAATGTAACTAGGGGAAGGGGGGCCCTGTGTTAATGTAGCTAGGGGAAGGGGGCCCTGTGTTAATGTAGCTAGGGGAAGGGGCCCCTGTGTTAATGTAACTAGGGAAAGGGGGGCCCTGTGTTAATGTAACTAGGGGAACGGGGGCCCTGTGTTAATGTAACTAGGGGAAGGGGGGCCCCTGTGTTAATGTAACTAGAGGGAAGGGGGCCCTGTGTTAATGTAACTAGGGGAAGGGGAGCCCTGTGTTAATGTAGCTAAGGGAAGGGGAGACCTGTGTTAATGTAGCTAAGGGAAGGGGAGCAGTTTCTGGGATGGTGGAAGGGGAGCACAGTGTGGGATGTAGATTTTTATTAATATATTCACACTAGATAGATATAACAAATGGATAATAAATAAATGAGCCCCTGAATAGAGAAGTGAAGACCCGGTGGCTGCTGCTGTGTAACAGTCCCTGGGCTGCTTGTTGATCTTCTGTGCTGCAAGCCGGATCCTGCCGCCCGCTGAGACACAATGGTGAGCAAGGGGATTTGTGGTGGAAGGATATATATAGGTGTTCTGTGTGGGGGGGGGAGATAGGTGTGTGAGAGAGTTGTCGGTGGGGAGGGGGCGGAGGCTGTGGTTGTGTGAAAGAGTGTTATGGCGCATACTGTATCCACTGCACTATTCGACCCATGAGTAATTTTGTGTAGTGTGTTGCCGGCAGTACTGTGCTCAATGTCCTTAACGACATTGCGCACACACACTGAACGATATCATTCATATCGTCAGGTTGGACTGCAGGTTTGGGCGATGTATGATGTCGTCAACAACCAGTGGGAGCACGCATTGCTGGTCGTTGACGGCATATCCACTGGACGATATAATGAACGTTAACGATATCGTCTAGTGGATACGTGGCTTAAGATTTGTTAGTATAAGGGTTTTCAGTTGGGGGGCAGTGTTCATATTTAAGTGTTTTAACATGGATAACAACATTTCCCAGCATATAGAGGGTTATGAGGATGCCGCAATCCACACGTGTATGTGCCACCACCACTGACCGTCTACCGTCCGCTGCAATGTTTAATCATAGCAGTGCACTCAGCTTCTTCTCAGCCGGATGCACCACTGCTAATATATATTACAACGGGCAGCGATGCAGCTGCCTGCGCTGTGTGCTCTACCCCATCCCCGTATCCTGCAGTGTATCTACCATGACATAATGTGTATAAGGGGCTCTACTGTGTCTTACAGTGTATAAACGTCTCTACTGCATTGTAACATGTATAAAGGGCTCTACCATGGCATAATTTGTAAAAGGGGCTCTACTGTGACGTAACATGTTTAAGTGTCTCTACTATGGTGTAACGTGTATACGGGGCTCTATTGTGTATCGTGCGTAAGGGGCTTTATTGAGATGTAATGTGCGTAAGGAGTACTACTGTGTGCTGTAGTGTGAATTACGGACACTACTGTGTGGTGTAATCTGAATAACGGACACTACTGTGTGGTTTAATGGGAATTAGTACTATTCTGTGGCCACACTCCTTCCCCATGAAGCGACACCCCTATATTTTGCAGCATGCCTCTGGCACGCACTGTCCCTCTTGCTACAGTAGGGAGGCGCCAAAGGAAACATTCGCCCTGAGCTCCAGAAGGTCTAGAACCGGCCCTGTCTGTGAGTGACACATGCTGCATATCATTTTAATCAGCAGAAGCTGCTTGTACTACCTATTATGCATTTGAAGGTAAAAAGTCGCACAAAAAGAGTCACATGGAGCTACCGTATTATGTGTAGCGTGACTTGTGGCACACAGAGGATAGATGTATGTGGACACATCTGTAAGTACCCAGAGTTTTTAATATTTTAAAGTTAGCAAAAAAACAGCATGGCCCCCTCCCCAAAAGAACAACCAGCATCAGGCTTTGGAGACTCAGCACTGCTTGTGCTAAGTACAGGGGACAAATGACGTAGGGGGTCCCCGTATTAAGCACAACCAGCACCAGGCTGTTCAGAACCAGTCCTGGTTGCCAAAATACAGGGGACAAAAGATGTAGGGGTCCCTCGTATTAAGTGCAACCAGCACTGGGCTCTGAACCTGTCCTGGTTCCCCTGTAAATTCCAGAACCAGCATCGGACTGGTTCTAGTGGGGAGGGGTAATGCCACAGCCAGGGAAACCCTATTACTGGGTCACAATGCCAAAGCATTACCCCTAACCACTAGTCAGCCCAGGTCAGGGATCCCTGGGGAGCTGGGGACCCCCCCCAATAAAGCAGTCCCCCTCTCCAGGGCACCGCCCTACACTATCAACCTGGCACCCACCTGCCAGGGGTGCTGGGGATAGCCCTGGGCTATCAGTCTAGGCCTGGAGTGCCCTGGAGAGGTGGACCCCTTTTTTGGGGGGGTCCCCAGCTCTCCGGTGAAAGGGTCTCCCTGGCTGTGGCTGTGGCACCCCCCCTTATAGAAACAGTCTAGTGCTGACGGATTGGCACGATATAATATCGTGCCGTGTATTGGTATGATACTGTATCATTCCGTGCGCACTCCCATGGGGTCGTACATCG
Source organism: Taudactylus pleione (assembly GCA_031769625.1). Lineage (NCBI taxonomy): Eukaryota > Metazoa > Chordata > Amphibia > Anura > Myobatrachidae > Taudactylus > Taudactylus pleione. Next base: position 27,429,772 of record JAUIMM010000085.1, read on the forward strand.
CATCCCCAGATCTTACGGAAAATTCACTCGATCAGGGGATGCGATGTATGACCCCATGTTGTGCTATGCTGGTGAGGAAGGGAGGTGCCGGCATATCAGGCGGTCGGCCACCACTTCGCACTATGGCCCTGATTCAGAGCTGGATGCTCTGACAGAGCACTCGCTCTGAATCAGGGCCATCCTTCTCTTTTTTTAGAGCGGCCTCCTGGCCGCTCGCATAGCTGTGGGTGACCACCCACAGCTATAGCGAGCGGCCAAAAAAGATGGTCGCGATGGTCAAGACCATTGCGACCATCGGGCTTGCGACGAGACCCTTGTGGTAGGGTCTCGTTGCCGCAAGCCCTGGAGTGCTTTCAGCTCTATCACTTGTGATGTCAGTGTGGCCGGCCCCAGACGGGAGGCATTCCCATAGGAACGCCTCCGTCTGGGCAGCCACGCCCCCGGCACGCCCACCAAAGGGGGCGTGCTGTCACTCACCATCGACAGCACGCCCCCTTTGGTACGAGACCCATAGCGACGGCCTGTCGCTATCCGGGTCTCGCGCATGCGCACGACAGAGGTGCCTCCGTCGTGCGCATGCGCACTGGGCCAACATCGACCCGCTTGCGAGCGGGTCTGAATTAGGCCCAATGTGTGGGGACCGCCCAATATGTCGGGCATTGGATCGGCCGTCGTCATACATGGTGCATATAGCTCAACTGTTAAAACAAAGTGCAACCTACTACAACTTTAAAATAAACTTTTTTATTTAATTAAATAAACATTTCTATTTTGCTCCTAATTATTACTCAATTAACCTTCATTTATGGCTTAAATTAATCATGACAATAAGGACTGATTTATTGACATCATACTTGCCGACTTCCTGGCTGCCTCCTCCAGAAGGGGGCAGCCAGGTTGGCTCAGCAGGGGTAGGGGTGTCAAGGGAAAGTGGACAGGCTGCTTGGTGTGTTGTCACAATTGCATCATTGTGGTCCTGTTCCCGCTACACAGTAGCATGATTACCGACATTTTGAAGTGGGGCCACGATGATGCCATTCATTGCAAATCGCAACATCGGCCGCCCAGTGGTTGGCTGTGAGCAAGTAGCAGCCGGATCCAGGAGACTTGCGAACTCTACGAGGCGGATGGGAGTGCCACCCGATTTTTGGGAGCCTCCCAGGCGCTTCGGGAGAGTAGGCAAGCATGATTTACATGTAGTATGTGCTTCTTAGGTATAGGTATCGTGCTAGCATCATCAGGTTTCTTATTAAACACATATTCAGAGTTTCACACAGTTCCATCTAAGGATGGATCTTGTGATTTTTAGCAAACAGCACTTGTGTCTGGCCTTTATATACAATTTAGAGCAATTACAGGCTATTTAGAATCATACGGATCTCAGGGCCTGATTCAGCAAGGGACGCAAGGGAGAGAACGCATGCACTCGGCCGCTGCGTGTATATGCTAATCAATGCATACACGGCAACTGCAGCACAAGAATGCAGATGCCCAGCAATACATAGTGCCGCCCATATCCCTTTACCCAATGCTCAATCTGTACGCAGGATAGCGCAAACATCAGTAACATCGAGAACCATCGGACGCACAATAGAGGATGACCTGACCTGCCGCAGGATTTTGGCAACTTTCTTAGTGCATTGAGTCATCTGTCTGCATATGCAGCCGCACTGCCTTAATTATGCACACCCCTATAACGGTGTCCCAACGCACAGGCACACCTGCATTCACCCGACTACCCCCCCGTCACCACCCACAAATGGCACTTCCTGACAATCAATATCGGATAGGCCTGCGTACACACTATGTGTAGCCTGCGTACCCTTACCCGATCACACTGGCTAAGTTCACGCATGCGCAGTGCAATGCATATGCATGTGCAGTGCAAAAACATCGCTTGTGTGTGTGCGTTCTCTCCCTTGCATCCCCTACTGAATCAAGCAATCAGTCATATATCCACTTGCAGCTGATTGGGTAGAAGAACTAGGCAAACATAGAATACATGTTTCGTGGATGTACTGAAGGAATTGCTAGTTACTCAAAGGTGAGTATATGGCTGCAGAAATCTGTCCAACTTCAGTCAGATCTCCTGTCTCCTTCACGACTTGTGCAAATGTGTGCTGCTGCTGATGTAGATGATGTCCATTTTCAGCAATGGTTGGATGAGGGTGATGTGGTCACGTAGTTGCGGCCAACACTGAATACAGGTGGAAATCTGCATTTATTAACGCAGAAAGTGGGCGCAATTTACACTTTACATACAACTCTGGGGGTCATTCAGACCCGTTCGCGAGCAAAGGACGCTCGCAAGCGGGTCAATGTTGTGTGAATGCGCATGCGCACGACGGGGGGAGCTCTGTCGTGCGCATGCGCGAGACCCGGCGAGCGATGATGAATACGCGCTCGGGGTCTCGCACCAAAGGGGGCGTGCTGTCGATGGTGAGTAACAGCACGCCCCCTTTGGTGGGCGTGCCGGGGGCGTGGCTGCCAGACGGAGGCGTTCCCATGGGAACGCCTACCGTCTGAAGCCGGCCCCACTGACATCAGTAATGATGTCAGTGGGAGTGATTTTGGCTCTGACAGAGCCAAAATCACTCCTGGGCTTGCGGCAGCGAGACCCTACCGCAGGGTCTCGTCACAAGCCCGATGGTCGCGATGGTCTTGACCATTGCGACCATCTTTTTGGTCGCTCGCATATGCTGTGGGTGGTCACCCACAGCTATGCGAGTGGCCAGGAGGCCGTTCTAAAAAAGAAAAACCCGGCCCTAATTCAGAGCGAGCACTCTGTCAGAGCGACCAGGTCTGAATCAGGCCCAGAGTACTTGTAACAGACCTGGAGTAGACTGTGGCGTCATTCAGTAGTATGTAAGCTTTGTGCACTGTTGTAAATTACCAGCAATAAAGACACTTTTTCCTTAGAATAATCATGTTTCTTATTATTATTAATTATTATCATCATGTCTAGCAGCATTAAAAGCCGCCAATATATGCTAAGGCTATCATTGCTTTGTTACAGACATTTATAATGCACAAAAAAAAAACAGGAAACACGAAGTACAAATCATGACTAACTTATTTTTGTATTTTCTAATCATATTTGAACATTACTGCAACTTTATGTATTAAATTGTATTTTAAAAAGTATTAATGCTTCAAAGAGTTTTTCTTTGCAGCCTTTTATCACAGCATGTGGAACATTATTACTCATGTATTTTATTGCTTACAGTGGCATTAAATAGAAAAGGGCTCACCATGGAAACATTAATTCACTGGAGCTTGTTGAAGACTTGAAGAGTCTGATTTAGTTTTCCAAGTTGCAATACAAAGCAGTCTTTCATGGTTATTGTGTTTCTTCCCTGCAAGATATGCTGGAAAAAAAGACATTATTTTCTTTCAAGGCGTTAAGTGCAAATCGTTTGTATTTTGTAACAGTAACAAATTACAAAGTACAGTTCACAACAGCAGAAAAGTGATGAATGGCACCCTGGTGAACAGGAGACCAGAAATATTACTTCATGATATAAACTCTAATGTCAGACTATACTTACACTGTCAAATTACTTTGCAGGTAAAACCCACGTCATCGGTGAAATCAAAATTGCCCTGAAAAAAGAAATGAAGACAGATGGGGAGCAGTTGATAGTGGAGATACTTCAATGTAGAAATATTACATATAAATTTAAGTCTCCAGATCATCTACCAGGTAACTGAAGACATTAGAGCTGCACATAGGTTAATTGAATAGTTAATACAGTTAAATGTCTTTCTTTAAGCTCTTGCACCAGCTAGATTACACAAAACACAAGAAAAGATTCTGCACAGAGCTAGTTATCCCATTTCAATAATATCCAGAAAACCAACCATGGGTCATTATTACTCCGATGATATCATTTAGGATTCGTTGGTGGTGCTCCCATAGCTCAAAAGAACGATATATACACAAAGAAATGAAAAGTAGAGCTAGTTGCTGGGGCACTCTTCGAAAAGTACAATTAAAATATAACTTTTATTAAATATAAATCCATAAAATATATGGTACCAAGATTCCCCAAGTATAAATTAATCAAGTACATATAGGTCTAGTTAGAGTACAAGATCCTGAGGTAATCCTCTGGCGAAAATATTTAGCAATTTATTACCATTCCAATGGGTGTGAAGGTATTAATTTAGGAAGAGGTAAGGATGTTTTACCATAAGATGGGTAAAGCAAACAGTAATATGGTTGTGGTGCTCTGCCAGTCGTAATTGGGGTCCCATATATTCCTCTCTAGCCTACGGCACCTAGTATTCCCTGGGGGTCTCCCCTCCAAGTACTGACCAGGCCTATCACTGTTTAGCTTCCAAGAGACGAGATTGGGCACTTTAGTGATGTATGGCTGTAGTGATAGTTTATGAGGAAAGGTAGATTGCCCCCACCTAGGCCAGAGCAAGAACACAACCAAATAGTAAATGTAGGACTATCACGATAAGAAGTCCACTTTTTAATATAAAAATATAGTGTTCCAAAAAGGTTAACGCATGAGCATACCTTAGTTGTTACACATATATTGTACACCAACACTGTCAAACAAATTGTGCAGATAAATATATGTATAATGGTTATTTTTCATGTAACAATATTCAACAGAATACAATAGATCACATTTAGATCCACATGGGATATTCACAATGAATATAACACCAGATATCACATTAACCCTAGATGGCTCACCCTTGATAGAGAGTATCGCAAGACAAATAATTTTCACTGATAATACATATCACAATTGTCTTAAAGACTCTTTTTATCACATTAGTTTAATTTTTTTTAGGTTGCATATATAACAGGTAACCTGTTAATAATTTGGTAAAGAGCCAGGAGAATAGGGTTATATATACTTTATACAGCAGCAATCATATATAACTAGCTGCAGAACATACTCATTCTAAAGCAGGTGCATATCCTATGAATATGATTGCATGGAGTCATTGCATCCGTATGAATGTCTTATATGTCTTTCACCATGTATCTCTCTAGGTTATTAAGTATACAATATATTGAGAGGCCAATTGCAGGGATACAGAAATCCTAGTGCAAATACATAGCACTGTGTCCCCTTAAATTTCTCAACATCTCTCTCACATATTCATGAGACTAGTTGCAAAAGACATAACTCTTATAGCAAATACATATCCCAGTGGTTTGACAAGATTGATCTTAGCAGCAGGAAGTACATTGCCTGCTCCAAGGTAAGCCCATGTATAACAGATGTAGGTATAAAACCTCCTATACTAATACGATACCATCCCCATCGTGGTGGGAGCCCAGAGTCCAGTCCGTGCACTGACTGTTTGGTTCTCCCGTGGAAATAGCAGGTAAGAGGACACGCGTTTCGCCCGACTGAGGGCTTGTTCACCTCGTGTGTGTAACGTCACACACAGCCGCTACTTAAGTAGAAGGAATATTCATGTCTCCCGTCTTCTGGGAGATGTCATTGGATGTTGGGCGATTGCCCAAAGGATAGGCCACGCCCACCATTTACATCCCTATACAGTCATGTGACTGGTCCCTGCAGCCAATCTCAGAGAAGGTGGAGTAGAGCATGCTGGTACATGTAGTCTAAGTCCATATGGTTAGCAAATCGGAGTTGTGGAATAAAGTATCATTTCAGGATGGATGTGAATAGCTCTCATATAAATCAGCAAACTCATTCATACTCTTAAGCTGGCCACACATTAGACCAACTTACATCCAACCAGCCAACTAGTTGATTGGTTGGAATGAAAATCTGGTAAGGTATGAAAGCAAATGACAATCAGCAATTTGCTCCCAAACGCCGGAAAATGGACAAAAACTGTTGTTTGAACAAATTGTTTAGATCAAACATTTAACAAACTTGTCTGACAACCATTTTCATCTGTTCTCTGGCATTTAGGAGCAAATTCCTGATCATCATTTACTCCCATACGTTACCAGATTTTCATTCCAACCAATCAACTAGTTGGATGGTTGGATGAAAGTTGGTCTAGTGTGTGGCCAGCTTAAGATATCTATCAGAATCCAGATTCATAGATCTTTTATAGAAAAGATTTTAATACAATCGTTTAATAAGAGTCTCTCCCAAGGAATACAGTCTGTGGACATTACTAACAGGATATATTATGTAATTGTTAATCAGCAGACAGCTGGGGTCTTAATAGCAGCTCATTAACCCTTTCCTACACTGCTTGTTTTTTTAAAAGGTATTGTGAATGCCTTATTACTATTCAGGTGATTTATATAGGGAAAGGAAAAGGAAAAAGAAAAAGGGATATTCATATATTAACAAGGTTAATAAAACAAAAATATTAAGTCTAATATCTTTTAGTGATAGGCTGAATTATTAATAATACAAAGTAATGAGTAACTAGTCCTCAGTCAGTAACACCACCACAGAGAGTACATAGAAACATATAAAAACAAACAAGGTATGTGAAATATGTGAGCTAAATAGGTAAATATGATATCATTGAAAAATAAGTGAATATAGTACCACCAGTGATAAATGCAAAATTATTATAACAAATTAAAGGCGTACATATGTGAACGATTAATAGCATGATATACTATATGCTTATTGGGCAGCGGGTATTCAAGGTCACATCTACATCTTATTAGCCTTTTATGATCTACTGCTTATTTAGCCATAGTCGCATATGTGCCACATTGACTAATCAAATAGCCTATATGTTAGTAAAGGTTAATATAGCATAGATATAATACATCTTATCTCGTTAGGAAAAATACTAATTTCTTAGCAAAAAATATTATGGTGAATAGTCAGTCCTCCTGCTGTGTTACCGACACAGAAAGTGCGTGAAAATGTAAAGAAAAATATAAAGATATATGAACCGTGTTACTGGTTAGGTAAATATATTACCACTGGTGAAAAATGCAAACTTTATATATTCATGCAGTGAGCATGAAAATAGTGAAAAAAATGGATAACTATAGATTAGTGTTTACTAAGTGAATAGGTGAGTATAAAATGAAACATGATAGGTAACCAATAAGGTTAATTCTTATGAGTGATAGAAAATGTGAAACAAAATTAACACAATAAAGAAAGAGATCTGGTGAATAACAAAAAACAAGAGAGGGGAAGGAAAAAAGGGGGGTGTGAAGGGAGGGCAGGAAAATAAAGTGACAATCCTAAACCCTTTATTCCATTATAGTATAAAATAATACTATAATTACATAATAATAATGTATTAAAGAGTGCACCCATACGACTTTAATTTCTATTTGGATTATATATTATTAGATCTAATTAGTGGTCAGATGTATGTTATAACTCTGATGGAAATATTATCATATGACCCTTATAGTCAGAAAATCCTAAATAGTGAGACCATATGACTCCAAGGTAGTTGCCAAGAGAAGAGTGTGTAAGAGTTTTTTATATATAGAAATTTTTCTTTATAGGAATACGCTGTAATTTATGTATTCGTTCATTCCGTGTGGGTTAAGAGCACCCAATTTAAAAGTCCACATACTTTCTCGTTTGCCCATATGGATCTTTTCTAACCCAAATGCCTGAAGTTCTTTGTAATTGTTGTTATGACATGTGTAAAAATGACGTGCAACTGATGTAAGTTTCTTGAATTTAGCTTTGTCTGAGACAGCGTTTCTTATTGACGAAACGTGTTCAAGAATACGTGATTTCAGGTTTCTCGAGGTCATGCAAACATACCTGAGGTTGCAACTACAAGTGAGACAATATATCACACATGAAGTATTGCAATTGATAAAATCTCTGATTTTGATCTCAGTCCCATACTTATCAATCACTTTTTCTTGTTTTGTCATATAAGGACATGCCTTGCAGGTCCCACAGGCATAGGATCCTTGTGTTTTATTGACACCCTTAGGACATTTCACATAATGGCTATGTACAAGTTTGTCTCTTAAGTTTTTTGATCGTCGCCAACCCATCGCTACCTTCTTATCCAAAATTGATGACAGATCTTTGTCTAAGTGGAGGACCGGCCAGTGTCGTTGAATGATGTCCTGAATGGTTCTCCATTCTTTACAGAAGTTGCCGATAAATCTTAAACCTTCCTTATTCATGTTGGGCTTTTGGTCATTTGATTGTTGTTCACAGTCATTGAAAATCAACTTCTCTCTGGATATTTCAGAGATGCATGCTTGTGCTCATTTTATACATCTTTTGCTGTATCCTCTTTCTCTTAGCCTATTCTCCAGTTCCCGACTTTTAGTTTTATATACATGTACTTCAGAGCAGTTGCGTTTCAATCTTAAGAATTCCCCCTTCGGGAGATTTTCAACTGTGGGGGGAAAATGTGCACTGGTCTGATATAGTAGGCTATTTGTTGCTGTTTCCTTTCTATATAGTTCTGTTTGTAAAATACCATCATTGGCTTGTAGATTTTTAAATCCAAGAAAGTAACAGATTCTTGACTGTAGAAATGGGTAAGTTTTATGTTACTGTTGTTATTATTAAGTTCTTGTATAAATTCAACGAGCAGATCTTCTTCTCCTTCCCATATCATGAGGATGTCATCTATGTACCTCCACCATCCTCCTACATATTGGGTATATTGTTCTCTCATTTCACCAAAAACGAATTCCCGCTCCCACCTACACATAAAAAGGTTGGCATACGTGGGGGCACAAGCTGCCCCCATTGCCGTTCCTCTTTTCTGTAAGTAAAAGCAGTCTCCGAACGTAAAATAGTTCTTAGTCAGGATGAACTTCAGAAGGTCCAGGAGAAATTTATGGAATTGGCATGGTCCATTTTAAGGAAATATTCAACGGCCTGTAGGCCCAGATCATGGTTAATTCAAGTGTATAAGGACACCACGTCTAGAGTGACTAGGTAATGATGTGTATCCATTTCTAATGTCATGTAATTTCCTGAGGATGTCAGCTGTATCTTGTATGTAGTACTGTTAGTAATGTCCACAGACTGTATTCCTTGGGAGAGACTCTTATTAAACGATTGTATTACAATCTTTTCTATAAAAGATCTATGAATCTGGATTCTGATAGATATCTAAGAGTATGAATGAGTTTGCTGATTTATATGAGAGCTATTCACATCCATCCTGAAATGATATCATGGCATGAACCATACCAAGCAAAAAAGGAAAATTAATGTGAGGATAATACTCTCTATCGTTTATTGTACTTTGTAAATCCCTCCTTTTTAATGTTCATTTATAAACACATATATATATCTTAAACTTATCATCATATCATGAACAGCAACCAAGTGGAATAAGACTACACATACCAGCATGCTTTATTTCATTAGTACTTTATTCCACAACTCCAATTTGCCAACCATATGGACTTAGACTACATGTACCAGCATGCTCTACTCCACCTTCTCTGAGATTGGCTGCAGGGACCAGTCACATGACTGTATAGGGATGTAAACGGTGGGCGTGGCCTATCCTTTGGGCAATCGCCCAACATCCAATGACATCTCCCAGAAGACGGGAGACATGAATATTCCTTCTACTTAACTAGCAGCTGTGTGTGACGTTACACACACGAGGTGAACAAGCCCTCAGTCGGGCGAAACGCGCGTCCTCTTACCTGCTATTTCCACGGGAGAACCAAACAGTCAGTGCACGGACTGGACTCTGGGCTCCCACCACGATGGGGATGGTATCGTATTAGTATAGGAGGTTTTATACCTACATCTGTTATACATGGGCTTACCTTGGAGCAGGCAATGTACTTCCTGCTGCTAAGATCAATCTTGTCAAACCACTGGGATATGTAATTGCTATAAGAGTTATGTCTTTTGCAGCTAGTCTCATGAATATGTGAGAGAGATGTTGAGTAATTTAAGGGGACACAGTGCTATGTATTTGCACTAGGATTTCTGTATCCCTGCAATTGGCCTCTCAATATATTGTATACTTAATAACCTAGAGAGATACATGGTGAAAGACATATAAGACATTCATACGGATGCAATGACTCCATGCAATCATATTCATAGGATATGCACCTGCTTTAGAATGAGTATGTTCTGCAGCTAGTTATATATGATTGCTGCTGTATAAAGTATATATAACCCTATTCTTCTGGCTCTTTACCAAATTATTAACAGGTTACCTGTTATATATGCAACCTAAAAAAAATTCAACCAATGTGATAAAAAGAGTCTTTAAGATAATTTGATATGTATTATCAGTGAAAATTATTTGTCTTGCGATACTCTCTATCAAGGGTGAGCCATCTAGGGTTAATGTGATATCTGGTGTTATATTCATTGTGAATATCCCATGTGGATCTAAATGTGATCTATTGTATTCTGTTGAATATTGTTACATGAAAAATAACCATTATACATATATTTATCTGCACAATTTGTTTGACAGTGTTGGTGTACAATATATGTGTAACAACTAAGGTATGCTCATGCGTTAACCTTTTTGGAACACTATATTTTTATATTAAAAAGTGGACTTCTTATCGTGATAGTCCTACATTTACTATTTGGTTGTGTTCTTGCTCTGGCCTAGGTGGGGGCAATCTACCTTTCCTCATAAACTATCACTACAGCCATACATCACTAAAGTGCCCAATCTCGTCTGATCTTGGAAGCTAAACAGTGATAGGCCTGGTCAGTACTTGGAGGGGAGACCCCCAGGGAATACTAGGTGCCGTAGACTAGAGAGGAATATATGGGACCCCAATTACGACTGGCACCACAACCATATTACTGTTTGCTTTACCCATCTTATGGTAAAACATCCTTACCTCTTCCTAAATTAATACCTTCACACCCATTGGAATGGTAATAAATTGCTAAATATTTTCGCCAGAGGATTACCTCAGGATCTTGTACTCTAACTAGACCTATATGTACTTGATTAATTTATTCTTGGGGAATCTTGGTACCATATATTTTATGGATTTATATTTAATAAAAGTTATATTTTAATTGTACTTTTCGAAGAGTGCCCCAGCAACTAGCTCTACTTTTCATTTCTTTGTGTATATACCAGCTAGATTACTACAGCATGCATACAACTCAATAAATAAAGAAAAACATTTAGGTACAGCATGTATATTATATTAAACTGAATTAATTAGTATACAAGAAGCCTTCTTTATAATATATTATTTGTGACAAAAAATGCTTACTTTTTTAGTTTTTTAGCTTTTGCTGTGTCATCCATCCTCCATCATTGGATATAGCCTAGCTAAATGGACAGATACTGTAACATGCAGTACCTACAGACAAGATCAATACTATCCAAGTACTGCCATGAAAAAGGCTGCATTTCTGTAGTAAGTATGTTCTTGCAGCAGTGACGTGCGGTGAGGTCAATGGCTGGGGAGGCACACATTGAGATGGGTCTGAGTGCTGGGAGCCTGTCTCACCCCCTACTCACTGTAACTCTCCCCTCACTGCACTATGCTTCAGTGTCCATTGATTCTCCTACTTTCATCACTGTGTATTCTTTTGCTGCTGAGCTCCGATCTCTAAACACTGCAGTGCACTTCCTGGTCACATGACACATCCAAGGTGTCCATCAGTGCTCAAGGCACCGTCTCATACTTAGAGGCATGCCTCTATTAGCTTCTTTCTGTGCAGCTTACTGCCTGTGGTGTAGCCTCTCCCCCAGCTCTGCAAGCAGTGTCTGACTATACAGAAGTGAGGCTGAGCTGTTGCTGCCACATCTCTGGTCTCCCTGCAGTCCCAGGGGCTCCACAAAGCTGGTGAGTGTTAACTGTAAAAATGATTACAATAAACAAAGAAGATGTTTATAGTGTAAGTTATAAATATCTTCTTTGTATTATTCTTATCATTTTTTTGTCAAATCTCAGGAGTATGACAGGGGAGGCTCTGCTTACCCTGGCTGCACGTCCCTGACTTGCAGGTAGATTACTATCCCAAACGTGAGGTCATCCAACAAAGTTTATGGTGCAATCAAGGAAGACTGAAACCACAAAAAAAAAACTTTGGAAGACACAACCTTAACTAAATTGAAATAGACATACATATGGTTTGTTAGAACAGAAAATTGTAACACTGTAAACTGATCAAACACTCATTTCTATTGACTGTGAATGTGGACTGGTAAGGTCGCATCATCATCACACCAAAGTGATTCAGATGTCAAAGTGCTTCATGTTGTATAATAACAGTGTGCCTGATTCATAGATTTATGCTAGTGGCACTGTGCTGCGTCTTTGTACGCAGCGGCTGTGCTAAAATATGCAAAAGCCACAGGAGGCATCTTAAGTAAAAAGATGCTCACCGCAGGCTTCTGTGATCCGATGGCTTTGTCCAAAGGCACAGCATCGGATCCCCTGTGTGAACCTCGGACATCTGAGTAACCCACAGGTTAGTAAGGATATCTGGCAAAATCATGCTACCCGGGCCAGTGAAGCCACTGGCTTCGGCATGCCCGTAAAATGGGCTAGACACTCCCCCATGATCTGAAACACTCCCCATCTCCGCCCCCAAATGCCAGCAGCATGTCAATCATGCTGCAGCTTTTGGGTCACTGTGACCGATGTTGCAGGACCAGATTTACACATGTGCAGTGCGGCTCCTGTGCATGAGCAGATCATTAAACATTAGAGATTTGCGTAAATATCAGATTTATGAAAAATGAATCGGGTCCAGTGTATTCATTATTCTACAACCAAGGAAAAGTGTACCACGTGTAATACCGAGACATGCCAGCTGAGTGCATCATCACTGTAGGAAGCCATATATTTCTGGTTAGAATTAGAATACACCCATCTAACAATGATAAATAAGTATTTATTTATTTATATGTTTCATTTGTAAGCAGTTTTGAACTCTGAAATGGGGTAAGGATGATCTATTTAACATTATTTTACAGATCTATATGTGAAACTCTACGTTATTAACATAGCAACACAGAAACGTATAATAAAGAAAAAAACTAGAGTTTGTAGGCATGATCGAGAACCATCATTCAATGAGACATTTCGTCTTAGCATGAGTCCTGCTGGACACTCTCTACAGGTAAGGCAATCATTTGCTTTTTCTATATGCTACACTAAATCGAACATTCAATTATACACACTTTGCATGTCATTCTATTCTTTTGCACATCTAAATTTAGAATTTTTCTTTGTTGCAATGAGCTGTACTTAGGCCCTGATTCAGCCGCTGGCCGCTCGCGAGGTCTGTGGGCGTGTTTTTTTTTTTTTCTCCGGCAGCTCACAAAGCTGTGGGAGACCACCAACAGCTTGTGTGAGCGTCCTGGAGCCTGTCGCGATAATCGCGACCATCGGCCTTGCGACGAGACCCTGTGGTAGGGTCTCGGCTGTCGCAAGGCCGAGTGGACCTCCTGCTCTAATAGCCCTACACGGCTACAAAACGGGGCGAGCTACCACTCACCATTGACAGCCGCCCCGTCTAGTAGCAAGCCCCATAGCGACTGAACTTCAGTTGCTCGGCAGGACTCGCAAACATCGAGCCGCTTGCGAGCGCTGTGTGCTCGCGAGCGGCTATGAATCAGGCCCTTAATGTTTCATCTGTGACTATAGCACTTTAATGCATTGGGCACATCAAACTTTTCTTCCAACTATAATATGCAACTTTAATTCAGATAAAATATGGATGGGTCCTTTCAAATTTAAATCATGAAAACTGAGCAGTGCAGAATTCCAGAGAGTGAAAGCAGTTTTCTGTGATGTCAAGAAAAAAGAAAATGTAAGGGCGCTAATCAATAGATAATGAGTTTAATGATTAAGACATAAAACATGTGATGATTACGACAACACAAAAAAATCAAAAACACACAGAATAAATATAGCAATAAAAAATATCAAGATAAAATGAGGCTGCCTAATGATGTAAACACAGATGTCAGTGTGCACCGTGCAAAAAATACAGTATTACGTGGCATAAATATTGTATAAGCTCCTATGGAGCATAGTTCAATGCTGTTTAATGATCATAGGGCATAAGAAAAAATTATAAATCCAGTTGTCACAAATGTGATTCCATCCCGGAGGAGATATAAACTAAATGTTATTTGGAAAAACTCCGTACTCCGTGGTTCAACTCCCCAATGTGATCGGTATGGATGTAGTCTCTTATTCTGCTAATGAGCAGCAATTCCACTATCCCACAGAGGGGAAAAAAAGAAACTTTGTATGTGTCCAATTGAAACACTGTATATTAGGCTATAGAGTCTTTAGAGAGGGTTTCCAGTAATGATTTTAAACATGCATGTTTGCTGAATATTTTATAAGTACATATACCACTCTTTTTGTATATATAAAAGTCACCACAGTGATATCCCTTATATCAAAGCGCGGTGCTGCATGGCAGGTGCACAGGCCAGCAGTAATGTTACCATTCACTGTATCCTTCTCAGATGCAGCAGGGAGGTACACTCGTGGCAACGGAAACCCAGAGACTCGTAGCCTTGTCAGCAGGTGAGCACTCGTAACGCGTTTCTCCGCCTCAAGCTCATCAGCGGTTTCTTCAGACGGTGTGCTCCCCCATCTTAGTAGCTGCTTTAAGTGCCTGACTAATTGGTCAATTGGTAGCAGGTGTTTCATCCAGGTGCTATTTTGCACATGCGCAGTCTCATATATTAAACAGACCTCATTTCAGATGTAAATATGCAACACTATATTTAGATAGAGTTGCTAGTCATTAGAGACGCTTATTGTTAAACGGTTTTCAGTGATTGGCAACCAATAAATAAAGGTGCATATCAATTGTTTGTTAGTGCATAACTGACCTAAAGACAGCCTTAATAGATGTAGAGAGAACAGACAAAAGAAGCCATACTGTATTATATGTTAACCTATGTTCGATTCCAATTAATCGATGTTAGTAATATTTAAATTTATCTACATAGACACATTTTCTAAAAAAGACATTTCTTACATAGAAGTATAAAAATATATATAGAAGTATATACTCAAGCAGTCAAACAGTCCACAGATAATCCCATCAGAAAAATAATAATAATGAAAATAAAAATAAAAATAATAGAGATAGCATCATTGAATATAGAGAGTAAGCAATCAAAGTTCTTAATATACACATACTATTAGATGGTTCATAACTGATCTAATATGAATCATAACAGTAATAGAAATAATAGCAGTAACGTCATTGGATGTGGAGAGCAAATAAATAATCGGAATTCTTAATCAGCCTATATCAGATTCCAATAGATCGATGCAATATATCCATAGACACAAATTTGTGCATGGGAAATCTGAAGTTGGCATATATATCCATATGTGCACATACACCACACACATATATATATGTATATGTGCACGTGCACATTCACAAACTCACATATTTGAAGGTGCACAATTGATCTAATGCAAATGATATTAATAATAATAACAATAGCCACATTGGATGTGGAACGCAAACAATTGGTCATAGTTCTTAAACAGCCTATATCAGATTCCAATAAATCGATGCAGTATATCCATATATACATGTCTGTATAAAAAAACAAAAATTGGCATATACAGTCACATGCGCGCAGAAACACTACCCATATACGTGTGGATGCGTGTGCACATTCACAGACCAGGAACTTGGGGCGAACCTGGTTCTCTATGGCAGATATATTGATGACCTTTTCTTTATTTGGGATGGGGACAGGGTTTCACTTCAACTACTTTTAGATCAGTTCAATCACAACACATTTGGTTTGAAATTCACTTACACCATCAGCTCTACATCTATCAATTATCTGGATATCACACTTGATATAGGGGTAGATGGTGATGTTATAACAAAGACCTATATCAAGGAGGTTGACCAGAGTAGATATTTGAACTATAGGAGTAACCATTTGAAAGTCTGGAAAGACAATATTCTGAAGGGGCAGTTCCTTCGTGTTAAAAGGAACTGTTCCAAATTTGAAGACTTTGAGAAACAAGCTATGGCTCTCCATAAGTCCTTTCTAGAACAAGGTTACCCCAAACATCTACTTGATAGGGCATTCAGAGACGTAAGCGGGCTGGTTTTGGACAATGGGACACATGGCAGTAGAGCCAAAGATGAGAACTATGATAAGACCTTGACATTTGTTACTACCTGTAATTCATATGCTAGGGACATTAAGAAGATAATCAATAAAAACCTTCCACTATTAAAACTGGACACATATATAGGTCCATCCATTGTATCTGGCAAAGCAGTGATTTTCAAAAAATCAGATAATCTAAAAACCAAACTTGCACCAAGCCATTTCAAACGAATAGATATGGGACACACCAACACTCTTAATTGGCTTCCTCCAAAACCACCAGGCTTTCACAGATGTGGTAGTGACAGGTGTACTACCTGTAAACACACTGAGAGGAAAATTATTGATTTTAAATCATTTGTCTCTAATGAGACTTTTGTGATTAAAGATTTTTTGAATTGCAGGTCCTCCTATGTTATTTACATAGTGGAATGTGGTTGCGGTATACAATATGTAGGCCGCACTACGAGATCTCTACATACCAGGTTTATGGAGCATAGGAGGAACCTGATTAAGAAGATTAAAACACATCCATTCTCCAAATATGTGACCACCTGCCAGGAAGGGATTGACAACATTACGGTCAAAGCAATAGAACATATTAAACCAACTAAGAGGGGTGGGGATAGATACAACTATCTCTGCAAACGTGAGGCCTACTGGATTTTTAGACTCAAAACCCTAATTCCACAGGGCCACAACGATACGGTGGAGCTCAATAACATAGGCTAGATGCATATGGGTAGGCTGACATGGTTTCTTGGCCCCTTTTTAGTGTCATTGGGGACATGTCTGCTGAGTCTGACATGTTACCACAACATGTGTATACAGTTGTGACATCAGCCCAACTGTTTCTGGCTACATGCAACCATTTGTGAATGCAGAGATCAATCCTTTTCCTTCCCTTTCTTTCCCTCCGATCAAATATACTTAAAGGGACAAGCACACTATCCATGGACATGTGTCCTTATAAATGTGATGATAACTAGCATGTTTTAGGTAGATGGTTCTTCCTCCTTTTTTTCCCCCCATATGTTTTCATTGTCTGTTACTTTGGTTGGTGTGTGGGTCTGTGAATGTGCACACGCATCCACACGTATATGGGTAGTGTTTCTGCGCGCATGTGACTGTATATGCCAATTTTAGTTTTTTTATACAGACATGTATATATGGATATACTGCATCGATTTATTGGAATCTGATATAGGATGTTTAAGAACTATGACCAATTGTTTGCGTTCCACATCCAATGTGGCTATTGTTATTATTATTAATATCATTTGCATTAGATCAATTGTGCACCTTCAAATATGTGAGTTTGTGAATGTGCACGTGCACATATACATATATATATGTGTGTGGTGTATGTGCACATATGGATATATATGCCAACTTCAGATTTCCCATGCACAAATTTGTGTCTATGGCTATATTGCATCGATCTATTGGAATCTGATATAGGCTGATTAAGAATTCCGATTATTTGTTTGCTCTCCACATCCAATGACGTTACTGCTATTATTTCTATTACTGTTATGATTCATATTAGATCAGTTATGAACCATCTAATAGTATGTGTATATTAAGAACTTTGATTGCTTACTCTCTATGTTCAATGATGCTATCTCTATTATTTTTATTTTTATTTTCATTATTATTATTTTTCTGATGGGATTATCTGTGGACTGTTTGACTGCTTGAGTATATACTTCTATATATATTTTTATACTTCTATATAAGAAATGTCTTTTTTTAGAAAATGTGTCTATTTAGATAAATTTAAATATTACTAACATCGATTAATTGTAATCGAACATAGGTTAACATATAATACAGTATGGCTTCTTTTGTCTGTTCTCTCTACATCTATTAATGCTGTCTTTAGGTCAGTTATGCACTAACAAACAATTGATATGCACCTTTATTTATTGGTTGCCAATCACTGAAAACCGTTTAACAATAAGCGTCTCTAATGACTAGCAACTCTATCTAAATATAGTGTTGCATATTTACATCTGAAATGAGGTCTGTTTAATATATGAGACTGCGCATGTGCAAAATAGCACCTGGATGAAACACCTGCTACCAATTGACCAATTAGTCAGGCACTTAAAGCAGCTACTAAGACGGGGGAGCACACCGTTTGAAGAAACCGCCGATGAGCTTGAGGCGGAGAAACGCGTTACGAGTGATCACCTGCTGACAAGGCTACGAGTCTCTGGGTTTCCGTTGCCACGAGTGTACCTCCCTGCTGCATCTGAGAAGGATACAGTGAATGGTAACATTACTGCTGGCCTGTGCACCTGCCATGCAGCACCGCGCTTTGATATAAGGGATATCACTGTGGTGACTTTTATATATACAAAAAGAGTGGTATATGTACATATAAAATATTCAGCAAACATGCATGTTTAAAATCATTACTGGAAACCCTCTCTAAAGACTCTATAGCCTAATATACAGTGTTTCAATTGGACGCATACAAAGTTTCTTTTTTTCCCCTCTGTGGGATAGTGGAATTGCTGCTCATTAGCAGAATAAGAGACTACATCCATACCGATCACATTGGGGAGTTGAACCACGGAGTACGGAGTTTTTCCAAATAACATTTAGTTTATATCTCCTCCGGGATGGAATCACATTTGTGACAACTGGATTTATAATTTTTTCTTATGCCCTATGATCGTTAAACAGCATTGAACTATGCTCCATAGGAGCTTATACAATATTTATGCCACGTAATACTGTATTTTTTGCACGGTGCACACTGACATCTGTGTTTACATCATTAGGCAGCCTCATTTTATCTTGATATTTTTTATTGCTATATTTATTCTGTGTGTTTTTGATTTTTTAGTGTTGTCGTAATCATCATATGTTTTATGTCTTAATCATTAAACTCATTATCTATTGATTAGCGCCCTTACATTTTCTATTTTCTTGGTTTGTTTCTTGGGAATGATCCAGTTTTTTCCCAATTGGTAGGGCTAGCTGTCAGTAGTTAGAGTACATTTTCTACTAGGCCCCCACTGTGTTCATAGGTAGTAGCGCCATTGGATTTTTCTTTTGCTTCTGTGATGTCATATTATTTACCTGGCTGTAAACCTAGATAGAGCCTTTTGCAGAAGCACACATGTTTTTGGCTTTGGATAATATGCAATGAATTAGGGCATTTTGCATGCATAATGATCTATACACAAGTGTGCAATGCAAAAGCAAAGTTCAAAGTTTTGGCCTATAAATTATTCGAAACCTGATAGAGATTTGGCAAATTTGAAGACAGATTCAGCAAATCTACAAATTTGAAAAAGTCCTTGTACAACATAAAAATAATCTTACTTAGAAGTTTGGGTTAACCCCTCATTTCAATGAGGTATCTTTTATGTACTGGACATTTAAGATGAGTCTAGTTTCCAACAAAGGGCCTGATTCAGCAAGGAACGCAGTTGCAAATACGGACGCAAATGGCCGATTGTTGCGTACTGTGCATGCAACGCAGTGCGTTTTCATGAACCAGTCACTATGATCGGGACTGCAATCGCAAAGACTGCACAGACGCATAACAGAGTGATTGGCAGGATGTGCCATTTGGAGGTGGTGACGGGGGGGGGTGGTCAGCCGAACGCAGGCGGGCCAGTGCGTTTGTACGCCGTTGCAGGGGCATGCATAAATTAGCCACTGCGATGCCCTACACAGCCTGAGGACTCATAGTGTGAGTGGAAGTTAGCAATTTCTGAGTAGGGCCGGGGCTTGAGCAAGTGTGCGTGAGGCTGCCATGGTACTCGATTGTACCAATGGTTTTGCAGTCCTGCTAAACATTACGGATTGTGTGTAAAGTAAAGTGAGCGTCCTTATGTAGTGCATACTATCGCAGTGAGACTGCGTGTGTAATCGCTATGCATTCGCAGTTGTGTTCCTTGCTGAATCAGGCCCAAAGTGCAAATATGTTTTGTATAGATGGCTGTGGCCAAATAGACAGTTCTTTGTCATTGTGCAGGGCAACTAAAGTACAAAGGTTGCAGTTTGAGGGTACAACCATCTAGGAAAAAGACCAATGTTTCAGTACATGCAAGAGTAGTCAAAACACTGTACTGCACTGTTGCCATAAATTAATTTAATTTACCATTAAATACTACATATATTAAATAAGAGCATTATCAATGATTTGAAGATGAAACTTGGTAAACCATATAACTAAATTAAATGTCAAATAACTACATAAAGTGCAAATATCTGACAGTGGTTTCCATAATGTTACCACTCATATTAGAATAAAAAAATGCAATTTGCAATTGATTTATCTAATTTACTAAATACAAAACCTGTGTCTCTATAGACACAAACACACATATTCCAAACATTGTATACTAAGTCGAAATAATACAGAAAAAAATCACTGTACTGTATACTAACTGATATCAGTGCATCCCAGTATAGATCACCACTATTGAGTACATGTTTCAGTTATTGTTAACCCTGGTAAGCATTATTATATACACACACACCAAGAAATAAACCCGTGGCACTTGTGATCAATCCAATTAGATGTGCACCAATCCTCATAACATCTGATGGGCTGCCCAGCTCAGGGGCAAATGTCTGATTTCTAGAAGTGGGTTTCCAATTGCTTCATTTTAGGGCAAGTGTGGCCAGCCAATGAAGAGGGCATAATTAATTACTACATAGCAAGTTATAATCTGCCTCATACAAAGTGCAGTGAATACCCCAGACATATACAGGGTCAGCGGTCACTTCAGACAAGCCTGTCTGAGTTGAATATTTTTTTTAAGTCCAAGGGAGAGGCAGTAGAACCTAACATCGACCCTGAATATATAGAAAGTCCAATAGGTCCAACACTCTTGTGCTTAATATGGTAACGGACCCAGTGCCTTACTCTGATGGATACTGAAAAATGCAGAAACAGATGGCACTCCAGGGCCCTGTAAGCAAAAAGATACTTTAGCATGTTACAGCTATACCTGTCTATGTATGTATATATATATAATATACAGTATATACAGTCAGGTGCATAAATATTGGGACATTGACAGAATTTTCATATTTTGGCCTCTATTCACCACCACAATGGCTTTGAAATGAAACAAACAAGATGTGCTTTAACTGCAGACTTTCCGATTTAATTTGAGGGTAATTACATCCAAATCAGGTGCATGGTGTAGGAATTACAATGGTTTCTATGTGCCTCCCACTTTTTAAGGGGCCAAAAGTAATGGGACAAACTAAACAATCCTAAATCTAACTTTCACTTTTTAATACTTTGTTGCAAATCCTTTGCAGGCAATTACAGCCTGAAGTCTGGAACGAATAGACATCGCAAGACGCTGGGTTTCATCCCTGGTGATGCTCTGCCAGGCCTCTACTGCTAATGTCTTCAGTTCCTGCTTCTACTTGGGGCATTTTCCCTTCAGTTTTGTCTTCATCAAGTGAAATGCATGCTCAATCGGATTCAGGTCAGGGGATTGACTTGGCCATTGCACAACATTCCACTTTTTAGCCTTAAAAAACTCTTTGTTTGCATTTGCAGTATGCTTCGGCTCATTGTCCATCTGCACTGTGAAGCACCATCCAATGAGTTCTGAAGCATTTGACTGAATATGAGCATATAATATTGCCCAAAACACTTCAGAATTCATTCTGCTGTTTTTGTCAGCAGTCACATCATCAATAAGTACAAGGGAACCAGTTCCATTGGCAGACATACATGCCCACGCCATGACACTACCACCACCATGCTTCACTGATGATGTGGTATGTTTTGGATCATGAGCAGTTCCTTTCCTTCTCCTTACTCTTCTCTTCCCATCACTTTGGTACAAGTTGATCTTTGTCTCATCTGTCCATAGTATGTTGTTCCAGAACTGTAATAGTTTTTTTAGATGTTGTTTGGCAAACTCTAATCTGGTCTTCCTGTTTTTGTGGCTCACCAATGGTTTACATCTTGTGGTGAACCCTCTATATTCACTCTTGTGAAGTCTTCTCTTGATTGTTGACTTTGACACATATACACCTACCTCCTGGAGAGTGTTCTTGATTTGGCCAACTGTTGTGAAGGGGTTTTTCTTCACCATGGAAATAATTATTCTGTCATCCACCACAGTTGTCTTCCGGGTCTTTTGGAGTTGCTGAGCTCTCTGGTGCGTTCTTTTTAAGAATGTTCCAAACAGTTGATTTGGCCACACCTAATGTTTTTGCTATCTCATCGGACGGGTTTGTTTTGATTTTTCAGCCTAATGATGGCTTGCTTCACTGATAGTGACAGCTCTTTGGCTCTCATATTGAGAGTTGAAAGCAATTGATTCCAAATGCAAATGTCACACCTAGAATCAACTCCAGACCTTTTACCTGTTTAATTGATAATGAAATAACGAGGGAATAGCCCACACCTGTCCATGAAATAGCTTTTGAGTTGATAGTCCCATTACTTTTGGCCCCTTAAAAAGTGGGAGGCACATAGAAACCATTGTAATTCCTACACCGTTCACCTGATTTGGATGTAATTACCCTCAAATTAAATCTGAAAGTCTGCAGTTAGAGCACATCTTGTTTGTTTCATTTCAAAGCCATTGTGGTGGTGAATAGAGGCCAAAATATGAAAATTCTGTCAATGTCCCAATATTTATGCACATGACTGTATGTTTTTATTTATATATATATAATATATATATATATTCGACAACAAACACTGTGGCACTCTTAGGACCTTGTCAACCAGGCGAAGAAACTGGTGACACAACACCTAATACTCCGCATTGTCTATGTTTCAGTTTATTTAAAACTTTCGTCATGACCTGATAAAAGCTTGAAATAAACTGAAATGTAGACGGCGGTGTTGATATTGCATGTTTTCTAGGGGTACCTAGGTTTTCCATGGACTAGAATCAGAATGCCAGCTGTTTGTCTTATTAAAGTACACTATTTGTACGCATGTATACTTAGACACCAGTGCTACCCTGCTTCCACAGTTATCCACACTTGCAGGTCTGCCGAACTTCCGATAGTTCTGGCGTCAGGGAAATGCTTGTGTGTCAGGCTAAACTGGTGAGACACACGCAGTTCCCCGATGCCAGAACTATTGGTAGATCGGCAGACCTGGAAGCGCGGACACTGTGGAAGCAGGGTAGCACTGGTGTCTAAGTATACATGTGTGCAATTCGTGCACTTTATTAATATGTTTATGTTGTACGTGATTTTTAATATGGTGTAAGAGGAATAAAAGCTGCTATGTACTTTCACTATTGTGTGCCCCGTTTACTTTATACTTTTCATATATATATATATATATACTATATATATATATACAGAGAGCGACAGACACTCACACATAGGGGCCTTAGTACTCACCTAAGAAATAATTATTACTATGTTCTATGAGCTATACTATGTTACATATATGTTGCAGTTAAACTGAACACTTTTGTACAAATTCTTGTTTTTCTGGTCAGGACATGAATATAACATGCATTTCTATGCTAAAGATACTCACATGATCTTTGCTATGCAAAAAAATGTATAGGTTTCTAAAACATGTTTAACGCTATTTAATGCTCTGTATTAAAGATAGGGAATGTTAGTTCCATACATTGCAACTAGTATAAAGCTGACCAACTCACACCAAAGTCTTCCCTTTCTAATCAGTCCTACACAGAATATAAATAACGTCTGGCTACACACAGGTTGCTGGGTGCTCAGTAACATGATTCTAATGTACTGATAGGCACACATATTAGTTGTAGCTATAGAATCATCTATTGTAAGGTAAAGTGCCCTCTTCTGAGTGCTACATGTCCTGTTATAATTTATTGTTCCAACCCTGTGTAAACCGTTGACTTTGATTGAACTCCGCCAGCCCTTACTGTACCTCTGCCCTGTTTTTGACAGGTCTATCTGCTTTTTGATCTGGTTACTTTAACCTTTGCTTTCACCTCTATTGTCAGTTCCCAATACTTGTACTTAAGTAATAAAACCTAATTACTTAGTATAGAAACCCAGGAGGCATCTAGCAAAAAGGGTATATATAATATAATTAATAGCAGGGTATCGATTAGGGAGACCAATCCCTGGATCGAGACTGGCGGAATTCTGAGATTTGGCCCAAAAAACTTGGGATTTGAATCCTGGGATTGGTGCTTCCGTGAGCATGCCCACTTCAGCCAGAACAGCACTGAGCACTCGGCTTAGACGCACTACCCCGGCCTAGATTCTAGATCCTTGGCAGAAGGACCTTTGATGATGTCACAGCCATGTGACCGGCTCTCATCAGGGGGAGGACTCAGTGTTTCAGTCCGTTAGTGACTGTGTGTTGTCCCTCCAACTGCAGCATGAGGAGTGTGGAACTGTCTTCACAGTAGCTGCACTACACAATGACATCATGTACAGATCCCTCAGGCGGACACCAGTGTGTATACTTTTCTATCATGACTATGGGGCAGAAGTTGGTTGACCAGTCCCTATGCCTGCATCCTAAAAATTACAGAGACAATATATAATCATTTTGTGAGTTGCATAAGGACTTAGGAGTTGCATTATGCATATGCTTGGTTTGTTAATTTTGCTGATCATTAGAATGGTTGTGGTGCCTCTATGCAAATCTGTCTCTCGCATGGATTCAGACTGGTATTCAACAGAGGTTTTCATCCCACTGCTTTAATTGGGCTCTCAACCAGGTCAGTGAACCATGTAGCTCCTGGAAAGCAGTCACAAACAGTATTTTCTGTGATTTTTACAAGCCTGGGACATCTCAAAATCTTTCCCTCTATCACCATAGGAGAAAAAGGATTTAGTTTTTGTATAGGAACACAGGCATTCTACCCTAGTATGCTTTGTTTCTGTCCTACTTATTGTCCCTGTCTCCTTACTAACAGTAAACTAAGTATAAGCTGGGAGAGCAATAGGAAGAGGAGTGAATTTTTCAAATCACTGTGTCAGGAGAGACACTGTGGGGGTGAAAACTTTAAAGTATATGGTTATGGTGAACCTGTGGGCTAGTGAACACTGGACGGGAAGGTGGAAGGTTGGGGACATGATTGGGGGAGGGGAAGGGTGACAGTTTGTGGTTGTAGGTACAATATAGGGACAGTGTGTGCAAAGATAGGGCGAGGAGAGCGTCCCCCAAGGCTGCAGTGAGAGTTGTGCTTCAGGGTCTGTGGGTGCAGATTGAGTCTCTGGTGGCAGCGGGGGCTGCGTCAAGTGGAGGTGAGCACTGCACCCTGTCAGCCAGGTGACTAAGTTTATTAATGACTGTTATGTTGTTGGTGGCGCCGGATGTTAGTGACTGGTGATAGTGAGGCACATGTTGTTCAGCTCTCCCTTCATGCTGTTGGTAGCTGCAGACGGACCATGTCCTTTAGCCCACTTGATTTTAGACTCATCCCCCCGGCCTGGGCACACAGGGAAAAAATAAAACTTTCATGGTCCCCCCCAACACCACAGGGATAAAATAACATTCATGGCCCATGAATTTATGGCCATGAATAATATTTTCATTGATTAACTCAATCCCGGGTATCCTGAGAATCCCGAGTTTGAGATTTTTTTCAATCCCGAACACTGAATCCGAATATTAAAAAATGTGACGGGATTGGCTTCCTTAGTATCGATTCCTCATTTTCAAATATGGAATCACATTTATGAACAGGTGTCTGCAGTTTATGCAGTTCATGTTAATCCCATAGTCACAAATCAATGCAAAAACATATAAATAAATACTACTATTATTATAAATTTAGAAACTATATATATATATATATATATATATATATATAGTCAGTATTACATCATACTGTACATGCCTACTCCACTGGAATTTCTGAGAGACTCCTGAAGTTGGGGAAGAGGCTCCCACCTTCCACTTCTCAGGTGAATCGTGTAGGGCAGGGGATTGATGTGTGAAGTTGCTGTGAATCGTGTCATTGCGGCCCTGCCCCAGGGCTTGGTATTGCAGCAAAATGTACCCACTTGGACCTCCATCTCCACAGACCTCCCAAAGCTTAGCCCTCTGAAGTAGGCAAGTATTCACTGTTATTACTCCACCAAAAGCTTTTATTTGTTTTAAACTCCACTTCATGAAATAAGCAGTATGTCGTACAAGTTTTGTATGTTAATATTTACTGTATTTATAATGTCTTAATTATATTTACCATAGATTTTGCTCGCCTCGAATGGAGGAAAGTTTATGAAGAAAACTTTGATTGGCGAAGCTAACATTTGGCTGGACAAAGTGGACCTTAGAAAAAGAATAGTCAATTGGCACAAACTTTTAGCCAGCACTGCTCAGACACACTGATCAACACTGCTTGCTGGGGCATAATGTCAGGAAATATCTCAGTTTAAATTGATTCAGAGACAGGCTGGGGAACAATGTTTGAATATGTTTCAGATTACACTAAGAAGGTTTATGTGACAAGATTTGCAGTCAGTGGGAAAACAAAGTCGTCAGATAATAATGCAATGATAGGTGAAAGTCTTTATTGGCTAAAATAATATGTAGAAGAATGTTTACAATTTAAGAGAACAATCTAGAAGTGGTTTTCTAGATGTAAAAATGTTCTATTCCAGAGAGCAGCTAAGAGGCACTGTAAACTAAGGCAATATCAGACATGAAGTTTCATAACAAGAACAAGTATAACACTCAGTGTATGTTCTAATTTGCACTTAGACGTTTTTTTCATCTATAGATGATAGAAAATAAATGTTTATTGGAGGTGGAATATTTGCAAGTTTAAGCAGTATATTTAATACCTAACAGTTGCAGGTATTGTTCTCATTATGCCACGTGTACAGTTACAGTACAGTAAACGTGCAGTGCCTATCTCTTATCCTGTAATTCTAATTTTAAAAGTGCTGAATACATAAGCTTATGCTTGTTGAAGCACTGCAGTAGCTATGTCAGATATTGCGATTTATGATTCATTTGCTTTGATTAGTAATAGAAAGTGATTACTTTAAGTACATGTAAAAGGTTAAAACATTGCTCTGTTACAATAAACTGTAGATGAAAACCTTCAGTAACAGTGTTTTATAGAAGAAAAAAGAGGGCACCCAATGTATGTCCACTTATGTCATGCCATCCTACAGTTAGTTGAGGCATGTAGGGGCAGTGACTGAGATAACGTTCTGCATTTTCTCTTAGTAACTCAGGTGAATGGCTGAGATTATGGGTATGTTGAAAATGTATTGTTACTGATAATTAGTACAATCACTGCTGTACATACATATTTCCTATCATAAGATGCATTAAGTAGTTTCTAGCAAAATGGAGCAAATTAAATGTCAGATGAAATCACCATTAATGGAATTATGCGTTTGTTTGTTTTCTTTCTAAACAAGTATCCATCCTAAACAATGTTGTTGTTTTTTTTCAGATATTATGTTCAGTAGTTTAAAGAGCTAAATTATTGCAATGATTTTAAACTATAATTGTTTTAGGCTGCGACTAACTGTAAAAGACTGCAAAGCATGGCAATGGTTGCTATGGAAACGCCAAATGAGAGTGATAGCACAAACACAGATATTTGCTAGGAAAACTAATTTAGCAGAGCTAACATTGCTTTGCCTTTACTCATGCAATATATTTAATTGAAGTGACTGCATTATTTTTTTTCCAGCACACTATAAAATATTATTTTTATTTAGTTGTTGAGTCTTTCTGGATCATAATGTGTATACCAATCATATGTCTGTTTTCCCTAGTGCAGCCATACCTTAGAATTAGCACCTCTTGAACATATGAAATCTTTCAGATGCATTTTTCATCTGTCATATAGAGTGAGTGACAACTTATTTTGGTGCATCAATGACTCATCAACGGCGTACAATATGCTTCCGAAGTGTGCCAACATGTGTTAAACCAAATTCTTGAGTTATTAAGGAAGTATTCTATGCAACATTGATGTCTCAATGCTTTTTCTGTAAGTGAAAATAACAAAAAAAAATCTTGTAAAACAAAAACATGCAAATACTTTTTGTGTAAGTAACTACCTGTATTTTTTTTTTGCACCTATTGGAAAACATTAATAGTGTTTATTGTTTGCTTCTCCTAGAACTGCTTACATAGATACAAATGTTTATTAAATAATAGTCATTCATTGGTATCCATTTTTTATGTAAAGAGCCAAGATAAAATCATTTGAATATATGTTTATTTATATGCAAGCAAATTTTAGATTTCAGTTGAAGCCGTAGAAATTGAAACATTTATTAAAAGCACAGTGTGTGTGTTTATATGTGAATGAGATTTATATTGTTCTTAATATTACTTTAAGTTCAGAGGACTTGTCTGGAAATACAATTTATAGATGTAGAGCACGATTTGATCGTTAATATTCCATCTCTACAAAATAAAGAGTTGGTTCCCTCTTATTACTGTTGTTAATTTTTGGCAATACTTGAAACATAACCTTAGTTAAGCACACAAAACAATATAATGAATCTGTAAAATAAGAAACCGACAAGAAGAGACATATTAAATACAAATTACAAGCCACGTTACCCTGCACAACCAAACTCCTCCAATTCTTAAATGTTGCAGACATTACTAGTGCCTGATGTGTTGTTAACATCACAGATATGTTTAAGTTGCATCATTTCAGGTATTTTGAATACAATCTTTTCAATTTCAGAAAATTAAAACAGATTTTATTTAACACTACTCTTTGCAGGAAAAATATCCTGCTATCATAGAAATATAAATCAAAACCGTCCATAGAAAGCAAATACTTTCTCTTTAGGAATATATTAGAATTACCGTTCTATGCTCCGCTAGTCTAATGAATTCTGAATGCAATGATTTTAAGAAGCAAGTTATTTTATTTTATTATTGTGTAAATAAGTAAACATTTTTGTATTGGATAAAAGAGAATTGAAGGGTTCTAATTCCATTAAGGCATTCAGCATGTGAATGTGAGCATTCCGTTCAATTGTATTTGTAGAATGTTCTGTGACGTGCTCAGATGATAAACCAGCGAGGGCTGAACAGTGTGTTTGTCGTTATCCATTGAGAATCTGTACAGAGAGCCTGATATATAAGAGATATATATAAAAAAAATTAAAAAAAAAATTATAAGGAAATGACGTAAATTCTGTATTGTCCTGAACTAAATGTTTTCCCACTGAATGTTGCATGCATTGCTGGAGGTCTGCTCTTTTTGTTTGTGTATTTTTTATTTCATTTTTTTCATCAAATCCCTTTAAGACTACTTTGTTTTTGTTTGTTTTTTTAAATAAAAGTTGTACAAAAAAGATTTAACCATGAGCTGTATAGAAATATGCCTGTAAATCTGTTAATGTTTTCACTTTATGTAAAAATCCATGTCATAGTTTTCGTGGTTGTACACAGGATGTAACTTGAGAATTTATGCAAATTGTGATGTACAAAAGGTTGTAATCCAGTAAAATGAATAAATATTTATAACATCCCTTTCTCTGTCAATTTAATACGGACAAGTCTTGGTACTTTGAAATATATTAAATGGGTTGATAAGCCTACATTAAGTATTTTTTTCTGATTCTCTGATGCCTAATTTATATATAATGGGCCTATTTTATAATGTAGGACATTTTTATGCAACGATTGTGCATATAAATATTCAGTCACAAAATTCAAGATACGTCTTAACCCACAACAATATTTCTATGTCACAACAGCAGTACTTCTATGTCCGTGGTACAAATATGTATACATATGCCCGAGTATAGTATAAACAGTGTTAGCTATGAAAATGAAAGTCATTTACCCTATTCATAAACAATGTAATAGAATGACGTGTCATATTTACAAGTGATAAAAGTGACTTGACTGTGTTATTAATAAATGCAAAAGTTGAATCTTCAGTATAAAATATCTAAATATATTTAAACACCCCCACATTTGCCACTTACTACTTTTTAAATTCAAAGATAATCTTTATTTTCTGCTGTAGCCCAAATGGAATTGGCAAATAAGAAACCAGCACACTCTCATATTTCAAAATGTATGATGTTTGTTACAAATACACAGTATGCAGAATGTTAGGTTTTTTATATCCCAGAAATGGATTTACATCTGTCTAAATAGGGCCATATATATATATAATATCTGTATGGGTGAGAAAATAAGTAGGGATCCCCTTCTTGGCAAAAAATGCCAACTTATTCAAGGAATGGGTATGAAGCTCCACTTATGATAGGTTCATTAGTAGCTGGTCAGATGCATTTCAAGACCTATTTATGAAAAAGCAGCAATGATGATTTTTTTTTTATAATCTTTTTTTATTGACTATTTTCACTGCAATTTATTTAAATATTCTCACCAAGAGATACTGGCCCTGATTGCTAAGGTTTGACATATGGCTTCATTGAGCCAGACTCTGCTGTTAAGTACATTCATCAGCTGTTAGCCAGATTTGGGCTTTCTGTTCCAAGAATGAAAAATAAATAAATAGACTTTTTTTTTAAATACTGTATGCACGACAATTTTCAAGCCTTTAACCATTGAAACAATGTATAATTTCAAGAATTCTGGCAATTTCTACTGTTATTATCATGATATATCATAAGACAAAGTGTATTACAGTTATGAAAGTATTGCCATGATCATTGTAAAGCACTATCTGCAACGTTTCTCCGTCCGCCAATAACCTTCCATCACAAACATACCTCTGACTTACCCACCTCCCTTTCTCCATTATACTGGATTCGTCTGTAAAAATCTCTCATTCACCCTTCATATATTATTCTGTCTCTACCTCACTCGCCTTGCTGTTACTGGAAACTGTATCATGCCCTCTGACATTGCTTTCCCTGCTGCACTCTCTCTAATGGTGATCTCTCTTTCACCCACACTCCCTGTCCCAATGACTGCCAATGTAATTGAGTTGGATTCTACTGTTTCCAAGTTGCACCATTAGTGTCATCTCTTCTGAGCTCTCTCTCTCACCTTTTCTTTCCATAAAGATCATGCCATATATGTCCCTTCACTCCATACTGCTAGCAACTAGCGCGTTATTAGCGCCGTCTTCCTACTTTTTGCTGCTTGGCTTTTCAAAGAGGATTTCAAAATGTTAACATACAAAATGTAAAATCCTATTGTTTCTGCTGCCACTAAATGTTTAGGTGAGGGCAGGGGACATTGGGTTGAAAGGAACAGTCCTGTTAGAGATGGCTAGGCAGTGGTCTCAACCTGTGAAATTCATCTCCCACACAACATTATGGTTACTCCTTGTACCATGTGTTCTCACATCTGTTACATCTACAGTATTTCTAATTTAGCCTTCCTCCTCTTTGACTACAATTTGCTTTCCCTTTCCCTCTCTGTTGCCACCTGCTCACTGAGGTGTACCTGAATATTTGTGCACACAGTGGCATCTAAGGTGCCATTTCATGATCATCTATGTCTTCCCTGGTGGCAACTGTGGCATTCCTGAGGGCTGGACTTGCCATCTGACTCTGGGCCTGGCATACTCTCTGGCAGTTCCCGCAATGGGCACCTTGGATTTAATTCACATGTCTGCATCCACCAACCAGTTTCCCGGCGTCATGGTCACATTACCTGCCTGGCCAATAGTCATAAAGAGTGCCCTATCCAAACCCTGTCTGGTGCGATGCTCATTTGCAGAACAACACTTCTCTCCTAGAGATCAGTATCCTGGCTTCTGGCTTTGGTTGCTTCATGCTTCAGTCTCCAGCTAATTGCATTACCAAATGCATTCAGCATCTGACTCAGTATAAAATCACATGTATTATCAAGTTCATTTGTCTCAGGCTCCAGTCACCTGTATTGCCAAGTGCATCGGTCTCAGACTTCAGTCACCTTGAGTGCCAAACACATTCTGCATCAGATTCAGCCTCCAGTCTCCAAGCATTCAGGTTTCACTCCAGTAATCTACCATCTTCAGCTCCGGCTATTGTGGACTGTCGGGGCTCTTTATCTCAGCTATCCTCGACTAGCGGTAGGTCCCTAGGTGTCCAGTGGTCCTTCACTGCGGCGTGTTCCTGCCCGCGGTCCCGGCACTCCTCTCTGCGGTGACCCACATTCGCGGCCTACTTCAAGACCCAAGCCGCGGTCTAAATTTTCATCTGGTGGCTGCCGCAACTGGTACTGGCGCTGCTGCACTGGGTGCCCAACTACTCAGGATCAACCAGGTACTCTATTTGGAGGTTGCCAGGCTGAGGCCTCACCTTGACAGGCAGATACTCCATATGGCTTTCCTTATAGACTGTGTGCTGGTGACTGACATTTAAGGGCAAACTCCATTTTATGGCTCTGGTGCTGCAAGCTGTTGACTTTTGTGATAAGCCCTGTGATCACACAACACCCTCACCCTCCCCTGAAATATATCTCTGCCTCTCTACTGTGGCCTACAGATCACCCTGACCTTGTTATCTGAAGGGGGGTCAGTCTTGCTACCTGATGCAATTGAGATTCCTCACACTGCATCTCACACCTGTATGATATACAGTATCTGTTGAAGTGCCGGATCCTGCTCTCCCTGTAACAGCTATTATACCATCCGAATAATTGAAACCACTGGCCACACAGGTACTGCCACCTCCTGCACCCCCCTAACCTCTATATCCCAGTGGCTTATAAAGAGGACTTTTTCCCTTTTCTTTTTGCATTAGTGGTCTTTTTCTCCTCACAGCATTGGTGGCACTGGTGGTTAGGTCACCACACCTTCACTACTGCTCTTCCTGATTTACCTACATTTTCTCAATTATCCTCTCAGCCCTGCACATATAGATGGTGTTAACATCCAGTTTACATATCATAATAGTGTATTCCTTTAATTACCATTACGACTCCCTTATGATGTAATCACTACATTCATCTGCTGCTGTGGCCTTTCTACTGAGATAACAATGAGCTATTGACCAAGTGACCGTTGAGTGCCTGCAAACCTAGCTTGTGTTATGGACAAATGTATTACTCTTACTAACCCAAAGCCTCCAAGAACGAGAGGTGGTGGACAACATACTGATTTGGTTTCTGAAGAATCCTCTCTATCGGGGACCTCTCTTCCCTCCAATATTACAGCTTTTCTTGATTCCGTAATGCCTCCAAAAGCACCTCCACCCTCTCTGACATATGCTGAAGTAGAGAGAGCTATAAAAGAAATGGTGGAACCCTTACTACAAAGTCAAGCTGAAAAATTTCTGGAAGCTGTAACAGACTTAAAGTCTCAACTAAACTCTGTTTCACACCAAGGGGAAAATTGACTAAAGTGAGAGTTTTTAGAAGTGAGTTTTAGAAGAGATATTGCCCATAGCATATCAGATTCTACTTAACATTTATCTAGCACCTTCTAGAAGATAATAGCTAGAATCTGATTCGTTGCTATGGGCAACATCTCTTCTAAAACTCACTTCTAAAAACTCACTTTAATAAATTTAGCCCAAGTCTCTGTTAATGAGAACAGGGTTGGCTCAAATTTTCAAGAAATTTAAAATCTCAAACAATAAGTCTCCTCGCTTACTTTCTCTTTTCAGCATCTGTTATTTAAAGTAGATTACCTGGAAAACAGATCGCAAAGCAATAGCTTAAGACTTTTAGGGTTAAAAGAAGCTATCAAAGGCCCCAATCTTTTTAAATTCCTACTCTCAGACTTACCGGAGTTACTTGGTATACCTGAAGAATTATCTTAATTGGAAATAGAACAAGCTCATAGACTGGGTACACCGCGTGATTCAACCAATCCCGACCCCGGGCCATAATATTCAAGAGTTTAAATTTCCATAAAAAATAACTCATCTGGTCTACAGCAAGGCCCTCTTCAATGGGAAGGACAATGTTTCTTTTTCTTCCAAAACTGCTCTACAGAGGTCTCCAGGACACATAGAGAAATGGCGCCTTTGTGTTCCCAGTTAGCGCAGTCTGGCAAGCGGTTTGCACTTTTTTATCTGGCGCAGCTGCGCCTTTTCACTCCACAGGGCCAGAAAGAATTTACCACGCTAGCTGATGCCCAAGCCTATCTTAAAGAGGAAGATGAGGTTACATCACACCCTTAAGTGGACCAAAATGACTGATCACAGGTTTATTTCTATATATGTTTCTATGTTGTAATAGCTGAACATGTTTTGGTGATCTGTTCCCAGTGGGATGTTTATAACACATGGTTATCGGTGAAGAAATATCATGTAATTGAGTAAAGATATGCATAACAAATAGCAGTTTATTATAAAAGTACAAAACAGAGGTAGAAATACAGTATATTGGTGCAGCAATACTCAACTTATATGTGATCACACATGTCCTTCATATCTTCATTCATGGGAAGTCTGCTTCATATATCGATAATGGATGGTGATGGTCAGTCTTCCTGGCATCTCGGCACAAATGCATGTCAGTCACACTGCCGTACAGGAATCCCTCATCCTTCCTGATGCATTCTTTCCTCGCCAGAACACCTTCCTTCCCCCATAGGACTCCACCATTCATATTTATTCTTGCTGAGTACACTCGTTTGCATGTGGTCTGCTTACACCATATAAGGTATTTCTGTTAACGACTGTTACAAAAGAGCTCACTACTGTACCTAGTGACCTAACAATTGGCCATTTTCTAAAAATAAACATGCATGGTACATTTGCTGCTTGAGACATGTAGAAATTTAAATATTAAAACTATCACATACCACTCTCTAATTTCTGCATGACACAGTGATCTTAGGCCCTCATTCAGAGCCACTCGCTATTTGCGGTCGTTCGTTCTAAAACAAGGGGTGGCTATTCAAAAGAACCGTTCGCTGTTTGCGGTCTGTTCACGCCTCTGTCTGAACGAGCGAACAAAACTTGCGTTCGTTTTTTGGAAAAATACGCCCCCTGGCCGCTCGCATCCTACGTCATTTCCGCTATTTATTACATTAATCGAGTACATCGACAAGGGTGTGAACTGCTCGCTATTCTTGGGGTTGGTGTTTGCTACCACAATTTTGCGAGCAGTTCTGACTATAAAATAACCCAGTGACGTGGTCAATGACGCTGCTGTTTTAAATATGCACACCCATAAAATGCCCATTTTGACCTTTAAGCACGCCTGCCTTCTGATTTCCACTCCCTATTTTCAAGCACCTTCCCCTGTTACCACCCACATACGCCTCTTTCTGTCACTCAAAATAGCAGGCATTCGCTATTTTGCGAGCACATGAATTTCGGCCGCACTGACTGGTTAGCACATGCGTATAACGATCCGTACGCATGCGCAGTTGGGCTAACATCGCTCGGAACGAACGAGCGGCTGCTTACGAGCGGCTCTGAATCAGGCCCTTAGTTTTTGATATCAGTCTATAGGGCTATGGTTCAGCACTGTAACTTTAAACTATTATAGTCGTTTAGACTCTTAAAGTTCTCTGTTTTTAGGTCCGGGATCTATTGACCAACGGTTACTTACATTTTCTTATAATACGATTGTTTAATGTGATGTCAATTTTTGCTCATTATAACTATTAGACTATCGGATTTAGACCACGGCTGCAGTATATTTGTATATGCTTTTTAAATCACACTTTTTTATTTTTTATTCTCTTTTTTTTCTTTTCTTTATTTCCTTCCTGTTTTTGTTTCTTCTTTTTTTAAATTGTATGTGGTGCACTCCATTAATTTTACACAGTTTTTGTTTACCCTCTGCCTTACATCTCTCCTGAAGTTTGTTATATTTGCTTCTCTTGACTTACCATATGTATTATCATATCCTATGACCATGTACAACATTGATGACCTTCTGGTTTGGGGTGTTGGGAAGCCTCTCTTATTGCAAGCCTGATGTCGTTGCAACTTAAACTGTACTCCTGGAATGTCAGGGGTATTAATTCCCCTATTAAACATAGACGCATACTCACATATCTTAACAAAGTACATGCGGAAGTTACTTTCTTGCTTGAAACCCATTTAACCCCCGAAGAACATGTTAAATTGAGTATGCTAAGACAGCAAGTTGTGGCATCATCCTCTTATAACTCTAAAGCTAGGGGAGTGGCTGTCCTAGTACGATAAGGCATTGCTTTCGACATCCATTACCAGATCGTTGACAAACTAGGCCGATATGTTATACTTGTTATTACCCCAGAAGGTTCACGTTTTACCTTATGCAATGTCTATGCTCCCACAATTTACTAGAAGTCATTTTATTTACATCTGCCTAATTTGCTATGTCCTTGACACTCAAATTATTCTTGGGTGAGACTTAGCAGCCTCCCCGGTAATAGATAGAAAGAGCCCTTATAGCCTCCAGCTCCGTCAATCTAAGATTAATTTAAATTGTGTGGCGGGTCAGCTTGGACTACTGGATATTTGGAGGGTTAGACATCCAATTAAATTAGAATACACTTATTACTCTGCAACACCCAATGTTTTTTCCAGGTTAGACTATTTTTATTTATCGACTCCTTTGTCCAAGAATATAAAAAATTATCCAAAAAGTGCGCAATACAAATCACAAGCTGCCCGTGTGGCACAGAATAAGCCTTCACCAAACTTAATAATAGTCTTTAAACACGCAGATTGTGTCACACAGTGGCGCTAAAGATTAAAAGTACTTTCCAAGTTCTTTAATACAATGATGTCCTGTAGCCAATTCCCAGAAGAATTCTGTTTCTCAGATGGGAAATATTGCTGAGATTTCTTCCATATATTAGATATCTCAAAGAGATACTTTGTCCATCGGGATCATGGACGCAGTTATAGATCCCATCACGATTTCAGATCACGC
Source organism: Taudactylus pleione (assembly GCA_031769625.1). Taxonomy (NCBI): domain Eukaryota; kingdom Metazoa; phylum Chordata; class Amphibia; order Anura; family Myobatrachidae; genus Taudactylus; species Taudactylus pleione. The sequence goes on from JAUIMM010000085.1 coordinate 27,466,472, forward strand.
TCCTGTTTGGATTATGCTACTAGGCAGAGTTACCCTGGGTACACACTCCCATTGGCGTTTCCCAGCCAAGATAGTAACTTCTTTAATGGTTAAATCTATGTTGGAAACAGCATGGAATAATTATATTGTTAATAACGCATCTCACTCTGAGAATTCTGCCCTATTCTGGCAATCCGAAAAAGCGGTTCACAGGGGAGATATTATGGCCTTTATTTCTAAATACAGGAAAACTCAAGACACTGTTTATAGGGCAGCCCAGTCCTCCCTAACTACAGCCTTTCAGGCCTTTAAATTATCTCTCTCACAGATAAATAGGACAATTTATTGTGAAGCTTAGATGCATTTTGATCAAATTTTGACCCAAATGGACAACAGATTTTTACTCACAGGTAAACACAATTTCTTCCAGTCTGGTAATAAACCTAGTCGCCTATTATCTAACCTCCTTAAAGCAGATAGAGGTACTTCTCATATTGCAGCCCTAAAGGATGAGCATCTTATCACTCATCATGAGGGCAATTCTATCGTATCTATACTTTATAAATATTATCAGACTCTTTAGTCTCAAGAACACATAGATCAGGAAAGTAAAAATATACTTTGGCAATGGATCCTCTTGCCACAAATTTCTTCTGTGCAAGCAGAAGCACTTGTAGCTCCAATTACTCTTTTTTCTAGATTATTGGCACCCTCAAACCAATGAAAACTCCAGGCCCGGATGGCCTTAGCGGCAATTTTTTTAAATTACTTTGCCCTAAAATTGCACAGCCTTCTTTAATTCTATTCTCAACTCCCATTCCCTTCCCTTACATTTTAATTCGGCCCTGGTAAAATTACTATTAAAACCTGGTAAGCACCCGCTTCTTCCTTCCTCTTACAGACCCATCTCCCTACTCAATACTGATTATAAGTAATACACAAAAATATTAGCAGATAGAACGACAGTGATTTTACCATCATCATTCATCTGGATCAAACCAGCTTTATTTGGGGCAGAAATTATGTCACTAATATCCGTAAAGTGTTAGCAGTTCTCCAGTCCCTTGAGGCTTCTCTTTCAGGTGATCTCGGGTTCCAGTTATCTCTAGATGCGGAAAAAGCATTTGATTTGGTGACCTGGATTCACCTGCTTGAGACTCTCACCCGGTTTGGATTCCCTGAAAATTGTATTCATCTTCTGGGAACACTATATCGTGATCCAACTACCCAAATATTCACCAATAAATTCCTGTCCCCTCCCTTTACTATTCAAAGAGGCACATGACAAGGGTGCCCCTTATCTCCACTATTGTTTGCTGCTGCATTGGAGCCCTTGGCCATTGCTCTCCAGCAGGCACAAGATTTTAATGGCATTAAGGTCAGGGATGTAGAATCCAAACTGTGACTGTTTGCGGACGACATGCTCCTTTTTATTTCGAACCCTTCAATATCAATCCCAACTATTTTTAAGGTTATCCAAGAATTAAGTTCATTTGCTGGATACCGAATTAATGTTAATAAATCTGAATTACTCCCTCTCGCCCCTTCCATTCATTCTGTTGTACCCACTCACCTCTCTGCTATGTTTACAGTCACCCCACATAAACTAAAATATCTGTGAATTCATATTCCTTGCCATCTATCTCATCTATATTCTATAAATGTTTCCCCTGTATTATCTAAAATTAAGACTCAATTGGAATCCTGGATAGATTTAAAACTTTCATTGCTAGGCAGGGTTACAGTTGTCAAATCTATTATTTTCCCCAAACTGTCCTACTTACTTCAAATGTTACCGATTACAATAAAGAAAGTGGATGCTCTCCGTTCTACCCAATTGTTTTCTAAATTTATATGGCGTAAAAGTAGGCCCCGAATGCCTCACTCTCGTACGCCTACCCCTAAGAAACAAGGAGGATTGGTATGCTTCACATTCTAGTGTTTTCAAGAACAGCTCTTTTCCGATATATATCAGACTGGCTTCTCCATTTGAATAATTTTACTAATACAACACTGGAGGAAGCTCTATTTCACCCATACGCCCCGGCGGCTTTGCTTCACTCACCTAGCTCAAAAATCCCTGAAACATGCCGTAATAATACACTCTTTTGGGACACATATAAGGCTTGGATCGCTATTAATAAATCCCTCCAATGCAATCCCCTTTCTACACCATATATACAGAGCCGGCCCTAACAAATTTGGTGCCCTAGGCAAGAGTTTCTCTGGTGCCCCCAGCAGAAAATCCCAGGTTCTCCCCTCGCAGCACACTGCTATAACTAAAGAAAAAAGGGACAGGTATTAGGGGAAAGTTCCTTATAGCCCCACTGCAGAAGGCATTCTATAGGGCAAATTCTACCCTCGCAGCACTCCTCTTCCCTCATTGCACAGCACCGGTCACCCAACACATCGCCCGTCATCCAGCACCCCTCACTCAGCACAGTACACCTCACCCCTCTCCAACACCTTCCCAGCACAGCACCCCTCACAGCACAGCACCCATTGTCCCTCACCCAGCAACACACCACAGCACCCATCACCCCTCAGCCAGCACAGCACAATTAGCACCCATCACTCAGTACAGGCATACCCCCACACCCCACCAGCTGCATATAAGTTAACAGGACACCCAAGTAAGCTGTTGTAGCACATCTCAGTAGAATGTTGGCACCTTGTTGTTACTTCCTACCCCCTACTATGCTGGTGACCATCATCATCACTAGTGCACACACTGGGTCCCTTCTTACCAATGTGGATGATGGAGTCCATCGATGCCTATAGCAGTGTCATATCCCCCTGGGCCCCACTTCCAATATCTCTCCCCCTCCCCCCCCAAAGCAGTGTCATAAACACCCTGAGCCCCAACTCCCCATGTTTCTGCCTTCTGCCCTCCTCCAATAGCAGTGTCTTCAGCCCTGAGCTCCCACACACCCTTGTCTCTGCCTCTTTCCCATAACAGTGTCATCAGCCCCCACATACATCTACCAACCCCTCCCCCCATAGCAGTATAATCAGCTCCCTGAGCCCCTACTCACCATGTCTTTGTCTCCCCCTCCCATAGTAGTGCCATCAGCCCCCTCATGTATATATCTCCCCCTCCCCCATAGCAGTATCATCAGCTCCCTGAACCCCACTCCCCATATGTCTTTGTCTCCCCCTCCCATAGTAGAACCATCAGCCCCCACTCCCCATATGTATATATCCCCCCTTCCCCATAGCAGTATCATCAGTTCCCTGAGCTCCTACTCCCCATGTCTTTGTCTCCCCTTCCCATAGTAGTGCCATCAGCCCCCACTCCCCAAATGTATCTGCCTCCCCTCACCCAGCTCTTACCTTTAACCCTGTATGGTGGAGCCGGTTGTGTCAGTAACTCCGCGGGTGTTGCCTGGCTTCTCCTCCTTACTCTGCAGTAGCTCGCGTCAGCTTCACACACAGGCAGAAAGTGAAACTAAAAGCACTTCCTGCATGTGTGAGTCAGAGTGTCCTGCTGCTGCTGCAGCCTCCAGTCCTGATCTCTACTCCTGGCTGCCTCAGATTGCCGAACCTGAGCAGCTCAAAGAAAAAATTAAATTACATCTGGCCCTAGGCTTGGGATGCCCCTAGGTATTCCAGTTGCCCCTAGGCATTCGCCTTTAATGCCTATGCCTAGGGCCGGTCCTGCATATATACCTTTGTGGGGGAACCCGACTTTTACACCCTCTTTAGATAACCCGGCTTACAAATCTAGGTACTGTAAGGGGATCCTAGCCATTAGGGACTTTTTTGACCCTGGCGAACAATTACTCTCATTTACACAACTTCAAGACGGATTTCACCTACCTCAATCAAAATTTTTTTTATGTACCTTCAAGCCCGACACTATGTCCAGTCCCTTACTGCTCCTCTGGGTTCCACACACACTACCTCCAAATTACGAAGTGTCCTCACCTTTAGTGTCCTCACCTTTAGTCAAAGAAATTTAAAATTAGTTTTCTATATCCACACCTTATCAAGTTAAATTAATCCTCATAGTGAACAATTTCAAACACTTGGCAATCTGAAATACCAGATCTACCTGAACTAGGGGAAATGCTCCCCCTATACCACAAAGATTTTACCAACTTTAAAGTCAGCCAGTTTACAGGAAATTCATATCCGAGTATTAAATAGAACATTAATTTCACCCACCCATTGAAAACATTTTGGCCCTACTGAAACAGGTTCATGACTTAAATGCAATGCCTCTTGTGCTACACTTTCCCATAATTTATGGTTTTGTAGAAAAATTAGGAAATTCTCGTGTAAACTCGACTATTTGACAGCGTCTCTTCATATTCGGCTACCTAGGACAGCTAGTGCCTTACACTTTGCAGACTTTTCCTCTTGGGAGGAAGTCCATGACATAACCCATCTGTTACCTTTATTATTAGTTATGGTTACAGTGGCCAAACAAGTTATTTTGCAACATTGACTTTATCAGTCCGCTCCTACGTTGGGGGAATGGAAGATAGCTTTATTAGAGGTTCTTTGTCATGAACATCGCATGGCCACATTCTCTATTGAGAAGGGAGTAACACAAAAAAGGGGTGTGTATATATTGATAGCCTCCCGACCCAAACTCAGGCACAGATTTGGAAGGTTTTTGTGAACACAAATTGTTTTTTATTACGACAACTTACTTAAGATGAGGAGTAGTAGTCTGCCCATCTGTTTGCCATTTCCTCTCCCTTTTATTTAGGAATGTCTGTATTCTGCCTATTATTATTTAATGTCTTATTACTAATGGCTAGAGGTGAAATTTGGTGTCCTTCTCTAATCCATTCAGCTAAATTTGCCAACTTGGGAAGAATTCTCATTAATATTTCATCCCTGTGAATTTTGTACTTTTTTTATTGTTGTTTTTATTTTCTTTATTCTCTTCTTATTTAATTTATTTTTTTCTATTTATTCTTTAATACACTTTGGTATTTTTGGTTTATTTTTATGATTTTATTTAATCCAAGTATCTTTAGTTAATTTATTTGATGTTATATATGTAAGTGTTTGCCGGTGGCTGTGCACCACAGTTCTATGAAACAAAAACACAAAATTACAGCAGTTTTGGTTATGCAAATTTTATTGCAGACTTATAACAAAGTCATGGTATATTCTTGTATGATTTTATTTATATGTTCCTATGTCTGTATATTTCTGTATTGTTGTTCGCTGTACAATAAACAGAATTTATTTAATTTTTTTTAAAAAAGGAAAATACGATCAAAAATCTGAAAACTGCAATTTTTTGGAATTTGGCCACATTTTCCATATGTACCAAGATCCGGAATGCGATACAGTCTGGAACTTCGACCCGGTGGGCAACATTATCTTCAGATGGCTTTGCCCAATAGAAGCCTATTGGCTTCTTTTCACATCCTGCATTGAGAGGGATCAGTGCAAATCTACCTCTTCTCTTCTGACCTCATTCAATCTCTCTTATTCTGTGTACTCTCCCTGCTATCTACTCTTAGATGTACCAATCCTACCTTAAGATCAGTATGTCCAATCCTATGCCATGGTGTCATCATCATATCTGCACTCAACGTCTGTCCGCACATCCTGTCCTTTACGTGGTCCTATAACATCTTTCTTTGAATATGCTTCTTTCTCACTCACACATTACTATCACATAAACCTTCTACCCAGGCATCTGAGGCCCCAAACCTGCCAAGTAACTATGCAACCAAGATAACATGGCTCTGCACCTTCTGAGATTGTGTCCATAAATTAGTTTTTTTTTAAAAACATCGGATTACTCCAGATTAGAATAGAAGAACATGAAAGGTGAGTCATGTATGGGTACCAATGCACTACAGAGCATTTGGGGGCCAATCAGAGCGGAAATTAACTCTTTTATTAAAAAAAAAAAAATTATATAATGAATTTAGATTAAAGGAAAGCACAATTCTGTTATTCAATGATTAATGGAGCAACTATTGTAGCTTATACATTAAACATGGAGGGCTAATAATGATTTGATTCAACATTTGGCACCCCATAAATTACTGCAAACCCATACCCAACCACTGGTGATCTGGAGAAATCTCACAGTGTAAATCCCACAAGTCAATAGTATGCAGGCTGTAGTACCAGCATTTGGCCAGCCATGCTGCGGCAGTGTAGACAAGCACTTGTGAATGTTGTAAAATAGGCAAACTAGAAGTATTGGTATAAGCAGTACTGCAAATAAGGTAATATCCAGCAAAGTAGGAGTTACTTATTTGGGCACAGTATATGTCAGCAAAATAGCAAGCACTGAGAATCATAAGTGGCAGTCTGTTATAGAGATGTCCGAACAATGAATAGTACAGTTATGCAAATGGATCAAATGATTGCAAATCAGGAGTCAGATATCAAACAGCAATCAAAATACAGAGAGCACACTATCAGTAGTACAGACATTTTAGAATTCTGAACACCATAACCAACAATATATGTCTAAAACAGGTGGCTATTTAAAGCAGATGGTACCAATTAACAACATGCAAGGGCCAGCCCCCAAATGACATAAATATCTTGTGACCACATTCACCTCAGAGAAACAAGGTAGATCTGTTTCTAATTCTAGGCATACACTATACAATTATCTGTCAGATATCTGTCCAATCTGGCTGGTTGGAATGAAAACATGGTAATGTATGGGAGCGAATGACAAATCGATTATAGAAAAAAAGATTGTTCAAATTGGTTAAATTTGTTTTATTTAACCAATTTGGCTGAACGTCCATTTTTGTCTGTTTTCCCTTGTGTGTGAACAAATGTTCGATTGTCATTTGCTCCCATACACTACCAGATTTTCATTCCAACCAGGCAGATTGGACAGATATCTGACAGATAATTGTATAGTGTATGCCCAGCATTAGAGTTATCCGAACCAATGTCCTATCTTTCATTATCTCCTGTCAAAATATTGTACTACAAGTTTCTGTTCTTGAAATCCTTTTTTGCTTCATTTATCTATATGATATTCATTATCTTCTATGCTCCTTGAAATATCAATATCATCTAACCACTGATAATGCCCAATCTAGCAGTGCATCTGTATATGATAATTTAGCTTCTTTCTGTTTTTTTTTGTGTTTCTCTCACTGCGTAATACTGATCATGGAGAAAACTGAACTTGTAAAGAATGGGGAGAGGAGGTAAAGCTGGATTGAGAGACAATAAGGGGTTGCATCATAGCTGAGCTCAAGTTAATTTTGCACATAGATTTTGTTATTTTTTCCAATGCGCATTCGTCCAAGCTGTACATACAGCTATGGGTTATCATACACATCTCAGCTGCATCTCCACTTGCATATGATGAGTCAGTATAATTCATTTTGGAACCACCAGAGATGACCCTTTTGTTCCTGTATTGCCATTTGGGAGAGTGTACATGTTTTAATCCATTCATGTTTGTGCACTGAATTATTAAATATTTACACTTTTATATGCTCTACTCTGTTTTTTGTATGCTCCCTACCTGCACTGTTAATTCACATGGGAAAGAAGACACATGTAATTGCAGATCTATGCAAAGAGAGAGAAGGATAGTGTGTACCACATTTCCACATTAATTGGATTGGAATTATCCATATAAATCTGCCTTCTAATTGCATTGACTGTTGTTGGACACCATTGGACTGTTACAAGGTGATTTATCCCATTTTATTTGGTCTTTCACATAAATTATGGTACCTGGTGTTTAAAGGGATTTGTTATGCAGGAAGTGCTCTAACAGTGCATATAATTCAGAGGTTCCCAAGCGCGGTCCTCAAGGCTCCCCAACAGTTCAGGTTTTAGAGATATCCATGGTTGAGCACAGGTGACTTAATTAGTACCGCAGCCAATTTGATTTTAACCACCTGTGCTCAACCATGGATATCTCTAAAACCTAAACTGTTTGGGAACCTCTGATATAATTGTTTTGCTTGATGTATTTTGGTGTACCTGGATGAACACTTATTTATACAATTTTTAGCTGCACACCTGTATTTTATTGCACACTACTCTAAGGCACATCCATTCTGTATTACCTAGAAACTCCCTCTGACAAACTACAATTGGAGCCCCCCCAAATGGCATAATGCAGTGATTTGCGGGTGTCATTTAGGCCTACCCCCTCCCATACATATTCGAATTAGAGCTTTATGATGTGAGGTTGGGGGCGCCTAATAATGCTCTGTACCCAGCTGTCCTCAAGTGCTGCTGCATTGCAATTTTCCTCTGCAGGTAAGTGTAATTGTGTATATATTGTAGTGAATGAAGCTAGTTGGCTTTGGCAAGCTGCAATGGTGTGATCCCCCCCACACAAGTTTAAAAAGGGGTGTGGCCTCACCTATCTGTTGCCTAGAAGATAATGGGGTAGATGTATTATAGCGGCACTTACCGTGCCGCTATAACGCTTCCCGCTTCGCCTCTTTACCGAGGCGAAGCAGGAAGCACTACCGATGAGATGTATAAACATCTCATCGGCCGGAGAGGGGGAGCGTTAACTCCCCCCTCCGGCGCTACCCGCTAGAGACAGCAGCGCATCAGCCTAGTGCTGATGCGCTGTCTCTTCCCGGCCGGCTCCACTGAGCATGCGCGGGATCTCGCAAGTATCGCGAGATCCCCGCGTGCAGCCTGGAGCCGACAGCAGGGACAGCGCTGTCCCTGCTGTGGAGATAGGGCAGCACCAGGTAGTAGCTGTCGATAACGACAGCTACAGCCGGCCGAACGGTCATACGTTATGACCGTTCATACATAGCCCTGCCGTCGGCGCTGCTATCTTGTAGATAGCAGCGCCGATAATGACAGGAGCGCATAGCGCCCTGTCATTTACCGCCCAGACCCCCGATCATACATCGGGGAGAAGCGGTATCAGCGCACATAACGTGCGCTGATACCGCTTCTGGGCTTCATACATCTCCCCCACTGGGCCTAATTCCGCTTTGGAAATAGAGTGAGATTTAGCACTTAACTGTTCATCTTGGTGAAACCATGTTGCACTGCAGGTGGGGCAGATTTAAAATGTGCAGAGAGATTTGGGAGGGAGGTGTCCAAACTGACATCTAAATTGCAGTGCAATAATAAAGCTGTGCAGTATTTGTGGGCTACATACAAAAGCAGCCAGTGTTCACTTACATGCAAAAAAAATGTATGTATTTACACCCCTTGCATTGCAACATGGTTTGTCCAGGTACATAGTTAAGTGCTAATTCTCACTCTATTCCAAAGCTGCATCAGGCCCACAGTACTGGTGGGGCTGTGGCAGCCAAGAAAGGCCAGAAGTCAGTGGGCTAGAACAGTGGTTCTCAAACTCGGTCCTCAGGACCCCACACAGTTCACATTTTCCAGATCACCCAGCAGGTGCACAGGTGTATTCATTATTCACTGACACATTTTAAAAGATCCACAGGTTGAGCTTATTATTTCACTTGTGATACTGTGAGTAGACCTGGAAAACATGCACTGTTTGGGGTCCTGAGGACCGAGTTTGAGAACCTGTGGGCTAGAAGGTCAGTGGGCCATACCTGCAAGGAGAACGCAGGACTGAGACTTTGTGTGGCGTTATGCACAGACTAGTTTTTCTAGTTAGAGCTGAAGAAGTTTCAGAAGTGCTCAGAATGGGTGCTAGGTTGTTTTTTATTTTCTGTTGCTGCATGCTGACGATATTAAAGCACCATTTTGTTTGTAAAAAAACCCAGACAAGCTGTATGATGAACCTTATTTGAGCACCCAAATACTCAGGGGAAGATTGGGATTGGGATTGGGATTGGCTCTGGAAATTTAAATGAGAGTGGACTCATTTAAATTTAAACTGCAGGTGCCCCAAAAACAATCATAGGTTGTGCTAGCAAACAATCAACTTGACAGCCATACAATACAGAAAGCATCTTTGTGCCTGCCATCCACACAAACATCATCCCAGTTAAGGGTGTAGCTATAGTAGGAGAGTGCGGCTGCTACGGACACCCTCTCCCTGAGCCCAGGCTTTTCTATTTTCACCAGAGTGCTGCTGCAGGGTATCTGGGCCCAGAGATGATCCAAGCTACAGCCATCTGTAGCTGCTGCCTGCATGCATTGTGATGTCACAGTGCAGATCTCAGCCCTATATAAAGGATGCCCAGCTACTGGCAGCCATTTTGTGGTGACATTTTGCTTCATTAATACTCTCTGAGTAGTTACTGCTTTATTTAGGTGACTTTGGATAACGACTACTGATATGAACATTGGAATATATCTCCCAATAAGGTTCTGAACAGCAACATTTTCAGAAAAAGAATCTGACATATTCAGGTAAGGACTTTATAACAAATTTTGGCCTGTCACCAGACACCTCCCTCCATTTTATCTATGGTTTTTAATTTAGAGACAATGGGGCAGATGTATGAAGCCCAGAAACGGTATCAGCGCACGTTAAGTGTGCTGATACCGTTTCTCCCCGATGTATGATCGGGGGTCTGGGCGGTAAATGACAGGGGCGCTATGCGCCCCTGTCATTATCGGCGCTGCTATGTACGAACGGTCAGATCGTCTGACCGTTCGGCCGGCTGTAGCTGTCGTTATCGACAGCTACAGCCTGGCGTTAGCCTATACCCACAGCAGGGACAGCGCTGTCCCTGCTGTGGCGGCTACCGGCTCCAGGGCTGCACGCGGGGATCTCGCGATACTTGCGAGATCCCGCGCATGCTCATTGGAGCCGGCCGGGCCTGACACACATCGCATCAGCACTAGGCTGATGCGATGTGGTCTGTAGCGGGTAGCGCCGGAGGGGGGAATTAATGCTCCTCCTCTCCGGCCGGTGAGATGTTCACACATCTCACCGGTAGTGCTTCCTGCTTCGCCTCGGTAAAGAGGCGAAGCAGGAAGCATTATAGCGGCACTTAACGTGCCACTATAATACATCTACCCCAATGGATAAAGCAAATTAATCATCTGATATGACACTGCATGACTTAAGATAGATATACACTTGTTCAATCCTTTGAGGTTTTAACTCCAGGTCAGACACAATCCTACTGGAGACCTGGACGCAGATTGAACACCGAAATATATGCCTACGCAGCTGTCCAATTTTGCAGCAAACCTCAGACAGTAGGTACAGAGAATGAGGCTGCTATGGGGCCAGCCTGTCCTGTTGCTGCAGGGCATCTGCTGTCACAGGCCCAGCTGTCTCTGCTTCCATTTCTCTTAATTAACTGATTTATTAATGAATCATAGCCTTCTTGTATACCATGTTGTATCAGAAACATTTAGGATTAGAGAGATTATATATTTTTTTTTATATATTTTTTTTGTTTATAATGCTTACTATATGCTAATTACCATTTATTTAATCCTGCATGTCAGCTAAGTTGATAAATATTAGACAATTTACAATCAAAATGAATAAACTGCAAGATAATTTGCATGGGGGAGGGGAAGGCCTTTGGAAATTTTTCTATTGGGCCCCCATAGGTCTTGCTACGCCCCTGATCCCAGTAAACATCATACAGTACAAAGAGCATCTCAATCACCACCACAAGAATAGAGATCAGTTTGGTTACCACAATAAAGTACATATATCATTCTAGCGACTGCCACACATTAAATTGAGCATCCTAGTGATAATACAGCACAAACAGCATCCTAGTTACCACCATACAGCAAAGACTATGGGGTCTATTTACTAAGCAGTGTTAGGAGACAGAGAGAAAAGTGATAAGAAAGTGATAAAGTGCCCGCCAATAAGCTCCCAACTGTCATTTTTCAAACACAATCTGTGAGATAATGCACAAAAATAGATAGACGGCGCTATTGTCATACAGCAGATAAAATTGATGGAAACAAAGTATATATCTCTTCAATAAGAATGTTTAATAAATATTAAGAAACACATGTAAATGAATAATCCCAATAGGGATTCCTAAAAAGATATAATTCTAAAAAAACATGTATAAACAAAAAATGAACAATAATGCATATGAATAAGCAACCGGTGAAAAGTGATCTCCGATCCCCAATGGTGCGGGGTGTAAAGATGCCCCTGTCTGAATCCAATAATATGGGGCTATATACAATTAGTCACTAGTTTGCTGTTTCCCAGAAATACATTGTTGCAAACAAGCCACAGTAGATGATGGCAACACTAGTGTGAACCCCAGTGCAAATGAGCCGGACTTCAGATGGGGGAAACGCTGATAGTCAATCAGTACTGGAGCAATAGTATGAATAAAAGCTCAACAGTACTCACGATCCTCTGTTAGTCCAAGCCGCTGCACTGATACCAAATGCAGCCTCCGTTGCTGTCAGCGGTCGTGTCAGACTGAAATGGAGCTGATATCCCAACGGGGTCCCCTGTTCTCTGAACCGCTCCGGCGGCAAGCTGCGTGCAGCGTCAATATCTGTGGTGACTGTGTTCCGGAGCCGGATCGAGGGCTGACCACCGCTCAGCTCCACTTGTCCCGTGGCCCGATGGACTCGCTCCCTCACATGCGTCCTGACACACGCTGCGTGTGGAGTCAACAGTCGGGCAGCTCAGGGAAAAAAGGACAGCAGGCGAGTATCTTGCACTGGGGCAGCCGCTGGGGGATGGGATCACTTTGCTGGCAAGCACAACCGTGCCCTCAACGCGTTTGTCCGCACTAGGCGGCTTTATCAAGAGGCGGATGTGTTAGGGAGCTCTATCTTAGCCCAACTTTATAGTGCTGTCAATCAAAAATCTTTCAGGTGAATATAATCAAACAGTTAATTATATCAAAACACCCATACTCCCTTCAGGTCTAATAATAACACCAGTAGGGAGAGAAACAGATGGTTAGGTAAGATTCAATTCACTGTTCATATTCACCCAGACTTAGCAACATATGAGAAATACATGAAAAATACAGTCTCTTGCAGCCCATAAATACATGCTAATAATTATAATATGCAAATATATTTTACCAAAATACATTAATAAAAATATTTAAAATTACTTAGTCACAATTAAATACACAGGAACTTGACGTGTTATATACCTAGAAAAATCCAAAGCAAGAAATAGGGAATAAACCCAAAACAATGTAAGGAAAAGAAAAAGAAAAAATTACAATATACCGTATAAATTAATAATGGTTTTAATGAGAACAGGACAAAGAAAGGGAGAACAACAAAGGACCTCCCAAGTATTTCTAAATAAATTTGAGGTCAATAGTTTCATTCAATCCTTGTGGCTTTAATGTTTGAAGCTTCAATATCCAGGCTGCCTCTTGACGACATAGAGTCCTAAATCTGTCGCCACCCTGATTCGTAATGGGTATATGTTCTAACCCTACCACTCTCAAACCTGAAGGATATGACACTGCATGACTTAAGATAAATATACACTTGTTCAATCCTTTGAGGTTTTAACTCCAGGTCAGACACAATCCTACTGGAGACCTGGACGCAGATTGAACACCGAAATATATGCCTACGCAGCTGTCCAATTTTGCAGCAAACCTCAGACAGTAGGTACAGAGAATGAGGCTGCTATGGGGCCAGCCTGCCCTGTTGCTGCAGGGCATCTGCTGTCACTGGCCCAGCTGTCTCTGCCTCCATTTCTCTTAATTAACTGATTTATTAATGAATCATAGCCTTCTTGTATACCATGTTGTATCAGAAACATTTAGGATTAGAGAGATTATATATTTTTTTATATATTTTTTTTGTTTATAATGCTTACTATATGCTAATTACCATTTATTTAATCCTGCATGTCAGCTAAGTTGATAAATATTAGATAATTTGCAATCAAAATGAATAAACTGCAAGATAATTTGCATGGGGGAGGGGAAGGCCTTTGGAAATTTTTCTATTGGGCCCCCATAGGTCTTGCTACGTCCTTAATCCCAGTAAACATCATACAGTACAAAGAGCATCTCAATCACCACCACAAGAATAGAGATCAGTTTGGTTACCACAATAAAGTACACATATCATTCTAGCGACTGCCACACATTAAATTGAGCATCCTAGTGATAATACAGCACAAACAGCATCCTAGTTACCACCATACAGCAAAGACTATGGGGTCTATTTACTAACCAGTGTTAGGAGACAGAGAGAAAAGTGATAAGAAAGTGATAAAATGCCCGCCAATCAGCTCCCAACTGTCATTTTTCAAACACAATCTGTGAGATGACAGTTGGGAGCTGATTGGCTGGCACCTTATCACTTTTTTATCACTTTTCACGCTGTCTCCTAACACTGCTTAGTAAATAGACCCCTATATCCCATGATCACCATACAGCATCCAGGGACTGCCATACTGTACAGACAGCATTCTATTGAATGTCATACAGTATATTGAGCATCAAGGTAATGCCATACAGAACATCATAATGTACATACCACCCCAGACTTGATCACTTCTGGATGACAACCTCATGGAACAGCACTCTGGCCATAGCCCAAGTCCAACATACTGTGTGGAGACCAGCATGGGAGTTCACCATACTTGAGTGACCCTTGTTGCCCAATTCCTGTTACATGTTGGACACAACAAATTTAATACATCTACCAATGAAGCCTACAAGCCTACGACCAATCCACCCTGCTGTTTAGGTGCACATAGTTATTCTAGTCTACATCAGTATTTTAAGTAATTGTTTCCTATGGTTTAGTAAAATTAGCTAGTATTTTGGTATAAGTTATTATATAGAGGTATGTTTGCTCATAACTAGCCACTAGTTAAAGTTAGTATTCTGCAGACTAGAGTACGAGAATGCCAAATTAAGTTTCCCTGAGTTGGTTTAATCACAATTGTATTTTGATTGCTGGCATAAATAGTGTGTGTTTCTGTTAGTTTGATAAATGGATCTTCATATGTGCACTGTGTGTTTGGACAATTAAGTAATATTTCCCTTGCCCCATTTATGAGAGAGGAGGAGTCAATTAAATGTTGAGGAGGGGAGGTCTTGTTGGCTGCGACCCACTCTGCTAATCCTCAGAGGTGAATCCTTTAGCTGGTTGGTGACCAAGTAGACAGGTCTTTCCTCTCTGTGAGGGAGTTTCCCAGCTGCTGGACTTGGGGCATTTGTTCTACTCCTGTCAGCAGGGCCAGATTAACAATGGGGCCGATGGAGCTACAGTTTAAGGCCTCCACATAAAAATAGGCCCATCGTCATGGCAGCATGATGACCAGCTGTATCAAATATTCAGTCATATATCTTAAATATTAAAATGGTATTTCCATTTTTTTTTTCACAAAATGTTGCAACTTTTCTTTTTTTATGTATATAAGGAGACAGTAGGGCTGAGAGTGTAGGGGTTGGGCATGCTCACACAGCACTGGTCACACCCACATAGCACTGGTCACACCCACACAGCACTGGTCACAGATTCTCCTCTTCTCAATATGGACCATTGAACATTTACAGCCCCAGGCCCATGTAGCCCTTAATGCAGCCCTGCCTGTCAGCCATCGTTAGAAGAAGCATGGCTGCTTATTCATCAGAGGAGGCAGGACAGGTGGTGACATTTCAGCTGGGGGGCAGAGACATTTACACAGTACACAGTAAGTGCAGACTGTGTTATGCAGCCTATTTGAATGGCTGCACATAGGGAAGTTACACCACTGGGCAACATAAAAATATTATTTACAGTATATACAAAATAAAAACACAAAGCAGTACATTGGGAATTACTGGTGAAGCTATGGCCAATCCGCCCATGCATTGAGCAGTGAGAGTACAGGGGCCTAACCCTAGTGTAGTTACCCTCTCAACAGTGAGTGCTCATATGTGCCCCCTCAGCAGTGAGTGCCCAGAGTGCTAACCGCTGTGTATTACCCTCTCAGCAGTTAGTCCAGTGTGGGGGCAGTCTAGGTTCCACATTTAGCACCTAATTGAATAGCAAAAACAGCAACTGCAGGAAAAACCTTGCAGGTGCAGGTTTTTTGCTATTCTCGCACACAATCGATATGCCCCTATGTGTGTGTGATCCCGGCTTTGAGATGCTGCCTGTGCTGCTCACCTCATATCCCTACTTCCCAGCACTTGATGCCACTAGCAGTAATCAAGGGAGAGTGAGCAGTGGATAAGTAAGGGGTGGATTGATCTGCGAATCACAGCCTATAGGTGGCTGGTCTCTGGGGAGGGGTCAACCATTATATTCAAATAATGTCAGTTTCAGCTATTAATATGCCAGGGCCGACTGGGTATGTGAGGTCTATGGCCAATCCGCCCCTGCAAATACTACACCACTGATCACTCTACTGAGCAAAATATCCCAGCATGTTACAATGTATTATAAGGGCACTTATATTAAGGCTAAATTGTAAAATAATTTTATTCTCCCATAGAGAACTCCTGAGGGGGGGGCATGGTGTTTAAGGGGTTACACCTCAAAAGCTATTGGAGTTACCAAGCTGAAATTCGGCATGGATGGGTAGAACTGTCGCTCGGTGCTGCAAATTTCAGGGAAAAAAAAAAAAAAATGAGTATTTGGGAGTAATCTAAAGTTCCAACTGTCAGTTTTTTCTGGCACTCTCAGGGCCTAATTCAGACCCGCTCGCGAGCGCTGAGCGCTCGCAAGCAGGTCGATGGTGTCCTAATGCGCATGCGCACGATGGAGGGATCTCCGTCGTGCGCATGCGCGAGACCCGCATAGCAAGCTGTCGCTATGGGTCTCGCTCCAAGGGGACGTGCTGTCGATGGTGACTGACAGCACACCCCCTTTGCTGAGCGTGCCGGGGGCGTTGCTGCCCAGACGGAGGCGTTCCCATGGGAACGCCTTCCGTCCGGAGCCGGCCCCACTGACATTACTAGTGATGTCAGTGGGAGTGCTTTTGGCACTGATAGAGCCAAAAGCACTCCTGGGCTTGCGGCAGCGAGACCCTACTGCAGGGTCACGTCGCAAGCCCGATGGTCGCGATGGTTTAGACCATCGTGACCATCTTTTTGGCCGCACGCATAAGCTGTGGGTGGTCACCCACAGCTATGCGAGCGGCCAGGAGGCTGCTTCATTTTTAGGTAGGAGGGCCCTGATTCAGAGCGAGCGCTCTGGTCAGAGCGTCCGGCTCTTAGTCGGGCCCTCAGTTAGGACCACTTTTCAGCTATAGTCTATGGGGGATTTTTGGGAAGGCGTAAGTCAGGGTACAAGGCAAATTTAGACTTGTGGTTTCTTTTGTTAGGTAGCTATTGTTCCAGGGTAGGAACTTTTGGGGTTCAGGTAAATTAGAAAGGTACACTTTTTAAACTATTACCTCACAAATGCACCATTATATAGATAGGGAGCTTCAACTTGTTGCACAGCCTCAGTAGGTGCCTCCAGCAGGGGGGTGTATTCAAAGTGGCTTCACTTGGGTGCACAAAGATGACTGTCCTTTACGGGTGGTAGCGGGCAGTGGGACTCGGTGGAAGGAAGCGGGCGTTATCTGTGGGCGGGACACGGGGATAGTAGCGGGCGTTAGCGGCAGTACGGGCTGAAGGACTCGGGGAAGGTAGGGGCATTGGCAGTGGCTGTGCGGGTGGCAGTGGTGTGGGCTGCAGGACCTCGGGAAGGTAGCGGCAGATGTAGGTATGGATCAGGAAGATCCGTGATACCTGCATCTGTGTATACATAAATAAACAAAGAAGAACAGACAGAATCAGCGAGATCCATCTGTGTTTAAAAAAAATATAACCTGTGTAAAAAAAAAACGCATGCCCGCCCCTCCATCCCCCAAAAGAACAACCAGCACCAGCCTTTGGAGTCCCAGTACTGGTTGTGCTAAATACAGGGGACAAACAACATAGGGATCCCCTGTATTAAGCATTAAGGGGATCCCTTTATTGGGGGTGTCCCCACCTCCCCAGGGATCCCCTGCCTGGACTGACTAGTGCTCAGGGGAAATGCTTTAGTCGGGGGACCTGGTGAAAGGGTTGATCTGGCTGTGGCATTACCCTCCCTGCTATAAAGAGTCTGGTGCTGTTTATGGTTAATACAAGGGATCCCTACACTTTTTTGTCCCCTGTATTTCCAAAACTAGAATTGGCTCAGCTGAGCCTAGTGCTGGTTGCGCTAAATACAGGGGACCCATACATCTTTTGTCTCCTGTATTTTGGCAACCAGGACTGGCTCTAAAAATCCCGGTGCTGGTTGTGCTAAATACAGGGGACCTCTATGTCGTTTGTCCTCTGTATTTTAACAACCAGGACCAGCTGTAAAAATCCCGTGGCTGGTTTTGCTTTAGGGAGGAGGAAGAAAAAATGTACACTTGTTTTCAATTTTTTTAACACAGGTGCATGGATGGATCTCATTGAACAGTCCATGCATCTGTGTCTTATTGTTAAACTCCCTATCGGCAGATGTGGGGTTGCACTACCCTCACATTTAACTAAATAAATAAAGAACGACCTATGAACTCAACTAAAATAACGACATGACACAATGAGAAATGCCATTAAATAGGTCAACCATTTTATTAAAATTTAACTTGAAATTCAGTATGGTGGCAGCAAGAAAGAACGGCCAGCTGCTCAGTGACATTACATCTTAAGCCCAAACTAAATGTCCACGACATTTGAGTAACTAAGCCAATTGCCCGTTACCAATAAAAATTATCAGGCTCCAACTCTCCCACCAATACACTATAATGGAGCCGGCCAGTCAGCCAGTGCCTCTGCCCCCCAGTAGGGAAGCTCAGACTAAATTAATATATAGGTATGGAGAGCGGACCTCAAATACGGCCGTGCAATACCCACTGGACTGCCGTTCTTTCCCGCCACAGACCGGCGACCAACCGAACCTGGTACCGTGACCATACCCTAAACTACCTGATCTAACATATTGAACAAATCTACCAAAAACAAAACCATTCCCTCCTCAGTGAGGTGCACTCCATCAGGCCTAAAGAGATGCAGGTCTTGCCAACGTATAGAGGGATGATGCACCACGAGACCCCCGAACTCCAAAACCTTCTTGCTTAAAAGGGCATTCACCTTACGTCTGGTTTTGTCCTTGACCACTCCCGTCATATCACCGCGCCATGACCTCCTTGGTATAATGTTTGACCATACTAAAACACACAAAGGCCACTGCTCCATGACTATCTCTAAATCCTTCACCATTTCATTTCGCAGCTCTAGAGAAGACACAGATCCCACCACCAAAACCACCGGACTACCAAATGATTGCGCATTCTTCTCCAAAACTGGCAACAATTCACTCCATTTCATGCCTCTGTGCCCCAGCCATTGAATCAGACCAAGAGCTGAAAACAAATTGCTATCCCTGGCAACCAGAGGTCTAGGCACCCAGTACACAAAGGAATGTCCCACTATCCATATTGGTCTTGAGTCAAGAGTCCCTCCTGCAATGAACAAGGCACACATAGATAAGGACTGAATTTTTTAATTCTCTAACTAATAATAACCCTAACCAACTAAATTAACTAACTAAGTGTGTTTCGGGGGAGGGTAAGGGGGTGGGGGGGGTTTATGTGTGACTTGGCCCGAGGTAAAAACCTGCACGGACAGCACAAGCCAATAGTGCTTCTGGGTTTCAGTGCAAAAACAGGGCAAAATCCCTCGGGACCCCCACCGGCGAAACGTTGATGAGTGGCAACTTGCTCCCAAGCCGTGTCCATTCGTGCCAAGGCGCAAAGACCAGAGAAATGAATCGAAAGGAGGAAATACCCAAACAGCCAGACCAGATCCAAAAAAAATTCCTTAGCAAGCAACTGGAGAAAAGAGGTGAAAAACTATCTGGCCAGCTGGGCAAATCCGCCCCCCACGAGTCACCTGTCCACCCTCCCCGCCAGCCCACGGATGGACCAAACACTCCTCCAAATTCACGCCACATGAAACAATCACCTGAAAACTCTTTTCACCAACACACATGGTATGTGTTGGATTTCCAGCGACCCAGAGCTTTAATCTCAGCCGCTGAAAGACCCAAGGAAGTGGCAGTGGTAGCCGCGCCACTTCGGAACTAATGTGTACCGAAATCCCGCAAGGGTAGTCCCAGTGTCAGAATGCACCGCTGAAAAACCCATCTGAACTGATCCAACCATCCAAGTGCATCAATCAAGCTACATCACCGACAGGCCGAGATCACAGGTATTCCCGAGAAATGACAACCAGGCAAATCCTCTTGTCCAGACAGGCTACTAAGGACACCCAGCACCCCCGACCCAGCTGATCAGTCTTTGATCACTTCACTTTACAGAGAACTGAATCAGAAATGACAACCTGACTGAATACCAGCGGGGAAACGGAACATCTTGAAGACGCGGCCAACTTGCCAACGCGAAAGGCTCCGTGAAAAGCCATCGCAAAGGTGAGTCGAAATAGGATGGAGGTATGTGAGATGGGTGCAAGGGCCCTCACACTTATCCCAAGCAATCGGCACCCCGAATTCGCAAAAAGCGCACGTAAAGAAAAAACGACCTGTCGGACCCTGCGGGACCCACACAGAGAAAATCATTGAGGTAATGAGCCACGCCAGACTCACCGGACCCCACGCAGATGCACTAATGCAAAAAGCAGCTAAAGGATTAAAAAAATGCGCATGAAACAGAGCACCCCATGGGCAGACATTTATCGATGCAAAAACCGTCCTCCAGTCTGAAGCCCATGAAACGGAACGGGTCCGGATGTAAAGTCAAAAGGCAGAAGACAGACTCCACATCAACCTTCCCCAAAAGTGACCCAGAGCCAGACGTGCGCACCAAATCCAAAGCTTCATCAAAGGATTGGTAACGCACTCTAGCAAGAGATTCCGGTATGGCATCGTTCACCGACTTTCCCGGAGGATGCGATAAATGTTGTATCAGCCGAAATTTACCTGGCGTCTTTTTGGGCACTACTCCCACAGGTGACAAAATCAAATTTGGCAAAGGAGGAGCCACAAAAGGGCCCGCCATGTGCCCCAACTGCACCTCCTTAGCCACCTTTTCCTTAAGAATATGCAGAAGGTCCCTAGCAGAATGCAAAGTCCTAGGAGCCCCAGGCACAACGTACCCAGAAATAGGAAGCCTAAAGCCCTCGCAGCAACCCATTAACAAAAATTCAACCTCAGAACGATTGGGGTACCACCCTAACCACTTGCACCCACTCTGACCGGTGACAGGGCTTTACTTAGCCATCCCGGTACCAGCAGGACGGGGTGCTGACAGGACCCTTGGTCTTGGCACATTCTTTGGCAGGGTGAGAGGCACCGCAGCGGAGACACTGATGTCGGAAACGGCACCTTGCCCCAGTGACTGTTCTTGAAGGCATAACAACGCCCTTTGGAGGCGCTTGCAGGGGAGGGACGAAAGGAACCACGTGCGGCCGGCCAAACACACTTGCTCATGTTTGTCTCAGCAGCCGCCGAGGAACACTGAGTGACCTCGAGCCACTCCTCAACATTTTGACCGCCATAATGCGAATTCTGTGCTGTTTGCGCCGAAATTCCTCATCGTAGCATCTCCAAGCCGTGCCTCTAGCCGAACGGAAGAGACCATGGATCAAGTGAAGGTACCTCACTATACTCATATACTCCTCCAGACAGGACTCAAAATAACAAGCTGAAAACATTTAATAACCGCCTAGCCAATTAACGTAGGAGCGAAAAACCTCCTCGCCAATGCCCCCTTTTTTCTTGGCAGCCGCTAATGCCTTGCGATTCTTGGATGTCAATGCAAAGACATCCACGTATTTACCTTGTTTGATACGTTCGCACATGCGCAGCCTAAGGCCCCGTAGCACAGCCGTATTATCGCAGCGAACTACAGCGCTAGGGCTGCCTTCATCTGGGCTGCTGCTTCTCTTCCTGTGATGCCGAGAGCGCTTACCCTTCTTACGCGACCTCCCATGACACTTCCGCTTTGCACGCTCGCTGCTGTGCTTCGCCATAGTAACCTCTGACTGCCCCAGCTACCAATCCGAATCAGTCTCACCTGATGACGTGGAAGCCTGGCCATCGACGGACCTAGCCGAGGAATCCTCCATAATTTCACTCTCACTCATCTCACCACACACTGCAACAGAAGGAGATGACACAGGAGACAACCGTCGAGAGTCGCGGAAGGTTCGTGCATCTCTATGCTCCCCAATCACCGCCGAACTTCCCGTAGCGGGCACAGGCGCCATGGGCGCCATGCACAATGCAGTCATTTGTAACAGAAGGGGGGGCCAGGGCCGCTATTACATCCAATCCAGTACCCGTTACAGCCCACCAGATGTCTGCGAAGCCAACAATGGTGTCAAAGCACCCATCACAGACACCGAAAGCGCCGTTACCGCACCTAAATCAGGACCTACCACGCCGAGCGCAGACCTGGAGCCAGAGGCGGCAGAAGTGGCGTGAACTAAATTAGACACACTACCTACCACTGGAGCATTAACTGCGGGAGCAGAGCCTCCAGCAACACTTATAGCTGTTCCCAGTAGCTGTGCAGCCTGCAAGCCAGTAGCTCCACTCCCAGCTAAGCCGCGCCCACCCACAGGGTCCAAAATACCCGAAGGCTGCTGGTGACGGGCAGCAGGCTGCGGAGCCAGGCAGGAAGACCCCCAACCGGACACCCCCTCTCCCCCCGCCCACGGCCTGTCCCATAGCAGCCCCGGCAGTGCTCATGTCCCCATGATCTGATGGAGCAACCCTCCTCTGTCACGGCCCCACACGCTGGTTGCGGTGGCCGCCGCTATGCAAGTCATCGGAGCCAGATGAGGGACACAGGTCAAGGGATGACCCGTGCCTCCTCTGCCGACCTCTGCGCCTTCTCCCGCGGGAACCCCCTGCCGCGACACCCACTGGAGCAGACACCGCAAGGAATGCCGCCGGGAGCACGCCAGCAGGCAGCTGATCTGCCTAACGCTGACCGCCCAGCGAGTGAGGAGACCATATCTTCACCCGCCGGGCAATACACTGTGCGACGCGCCTCATCACGGTACCTCGCTGGAGGGCCTGCCTGGTGCCGAGGACGGGCAGCTATCTTGGGACACACAGCAAAGGTAAGGAAACAAGGACAGGGAGAGAGAATGAATGGAATAGGTCGAGGTAAATGGGAGAGAAAAAGCAGGAGAAACAGATTGTAGAATGGAAAAGAAAAAAAGAGAATAGAAAATAGGTATACTTTATTAACACCAATAACAGCACCTTCTCTCACCGAGGATCGATGAAAAAGAGGCAGATCCTATTTAGTCTAATCCACAAAATATCTACCACCCCGCCCTAAACCCGCCCCTAACTAATCCTATAGACTATTCCTTAAAATAAGACTTAACCCTATATTTTCCTGTGTGTGTGCAACCCCACCCTCCCTTGGGATTTAAACTTGCTTGTGCTTATTCAAGCACTTGCTTGTCATTATTTTTCTCAGATGCATGCACACACACCGATCGTACTGATCTGTGTTTGCATCTCTGAATCATTTTTTTTAACACAGATGCCTGCATCACAGGTCTCACTGATTCGGGCATGTAGTCAGCTATCTTTAAATTTTGCTTGATAGTCAAAATGGAGTGCTGGGGAGTGTTCAAGGGAAATTGTTAATGATATCGCATCGTGAGCACATCGTTCTGTGTGTAGGGGCCTCAAGAAGCCGTTCAGGGCTGGGACCATCAGTGCCAGTGAGCCCCTTTGTCCCTCGCTGCTGCCCTTGTGCACTGCCTCGCTGCTGCCACTGCTTCGCACCCCCGCTGCTGCCCCTGTGCACAGCCCCACTGCTGTAACCCTGCCCCACATGCCTGCAGCCTGCCCCCCGCAGCAGTCTCTCCCTCTGCACCCCCGAAACACTTCCTGTGTGCTGTCCCCTCCACCACCAGCACTAGTGTACCATTTTGTTGCCCTTTTCCCCTGTAGGTGGCCCGATTTGCTGCTCCCATCCCTGATGATGATTAATCAATTATAAAAAAGCAATGAAATTCCATAGACAGACAACCTTACATTTTCACTGGTACCATTAAGGCTTCTTAGAAATTATCTGAAATTTCACACAACCTACTGAATTTCTCCCACTCAAGCTAAAAAAAGCAATGAAATTCTGATCATTAAGGCTGATGCCTTAATGTACGTGTTCCTTGCGCAATACACATATGGTATGCCATCACACCCTGCTCAGACTTCAGCTGCATAGACTGCATCATTCCAGTGAGCACACAAATCTATGAATTAGCATCTCCACCATTGTGTGAGTGACAACAATCCCACTCCATGAGAGTGCTAAATCTGCAGTTAACCACAGGGTGTGATGGCATGCGTCCATTATGGCCTCAGCCTTAATGGTCGACACTTCATTGCTTTTTTTGAGTTTGATTGGTAGTGGTAGTGTATAAGAGGCCTTAATGAAACCATAAGGTTTTTTTGTCTATGGAATTTCATAGCTTTTTTAAACGTTAATATATTAATACTTTCAAATTTAGAAACAAAGAATTTGACAAGACACCCCCTGCCCAACAACTTTTCCTTCACACCTCACCCTTTCTTTAATGTTTTGGGGTAGAGGACAGTGAAGTCTGGATATGGGAGTGCAGAGCAGTGATGACAAAACAGGATGAAAGACAATGAAGAATAATATGAGAGATCACGCCAACAGGATATGGGGGGTCCAGGGCAGTGATAACAGGACATGGGGGTGCAGGACAGCACTAACAGGATACGGTTTGCAGGGCAGTGATGGCAGGATATGATAGATCATATATGTGATGACAGGACATGGGGCGTGCAGTAAAATGATGGTAGGACATTGGGAGCTGCCGCATATTGACAAGGATATGGGGATGCAGAATGTGATAACAGGACATGGGGAGTGCAGAATGGGAAGACAGAACATAAGGGGTGCATCAATGGTTCTATAGTACGTGGACATGCCATTTCAGCTCAGTAAATCCAATAACTTTTTTAGTTCCTCAAACACCATGCCCCCCTCTCACAAGAGTAATTGGCAGAATGCTGTTTGTTCAATTCAGTTTTATACATAGGGCCTATCGCCATCTTAGGCCTCAGGCTCAGGGCCCACCTATTAGTGATATATATATATATATATATATAAACGACATGCTCAATCCACGGCACTCGACCATCTGGGGTGCCCTTGGTATGCGACCACACCATCTATATAAAAAATATCATACAAACTCGGCACTCGCATGCTTTTCAAACTGCAACTCCTTTGAACATAGGGAATGTTGGTTCCAAAATATTGCAATAATTTGTTAAGCTGGCCACCGCTTCACGGTCATTCCCATCTAGCCAGTCCCTACACTGATTCTCAGATAAATGAACTTGATCTGCCATCTTGGCTTCAAGCTTGCATACATTTTAAACAGAAAACTGGGTCCTACCTTAAAGAGACAGGACCACAACCAGGGCTATCAGTTAATAAGCACCTGGAAAAAGAAAAAAGTTTGTCTTACATTTGAAAAACAGGGTGCCCTAGCAAGTGTGACCACAAAATTTAAATAAACGACAGGCACAATCCACGGCAAGATGTGATTTAACTGCAGACTTTCAGATTTAATTTGAGGGTAATTACATCCAAATCAGGTGAACAGTGTAGGAATTACAACGGTTTCTATATGTGCCTCCCACTTTTTAAGGGGCCAAAAGTAATGGGACTATCAACTCAAAAGCTATTTCATGGACAGGTGTGGGCTATTCCCTCGTTATTTCATTATCAATTAAGCAGGTAAAAGGTCTGGAGTTGATTCTAGGTGTGACATTTGCATTTGGAATCAGTTGCTGTCGACTCTCAATATGAGATCCAAAGAGCTGTCACTATCAGTGAAGCAAGCCATCATTAGGCTGAAAAATCAAAACAAACCCATCAGAGAGATAGCAAAAACATTAGGTGTGGCCAAATCAACTGTTTGGAACATCCTTAAAAAGAAAGAACGCACCAGAGAGCTCAGCGACACCAAAAGACCCGGAAGACCACGGAAAACAACTGTGGTGGATGACAGAAGAATTATTTCCCTGGTGAAGAAAAACCCTTTCACAACAGTTGGCCAAATCAAGAACACTCTCCAGAAGTCAACAATCAAGAGAAGACTTCACAAGAGTGAATATAGAGGGTTCACCACAAGATGTAAACCATTGGTGAGCCACAAAAACAGGAAGACCAGATTAGAGTTTGCCAAACAACATCTAAAAAAGCCATTACAGTTCTGGAACAACATCCTATGGACAGATGAGACAAAGATCAACTTGTACCAGAGTGATGGGAAGAGAAGAGTATGGAAAAGGAAAGGAACTGCTCATGATCCAAAACATACCACTTCATCAGTGAAGCATGGTGGTAGTAGTGTCATGGCGTGGGCATGTATGGCTGCCAATGGAACTTGTTTCCTTGTATTTATTGATGATGTCACTGCTGACAAAAGCAGCAGAATTAATTTTGAAGTGTTTCGGGCAATATTATATGCTCATATTCAGTCAAATGCTTCAGAACTCATTGGACGGAGCTTCACAGTGCAGATGGACAATGACCCGAAGCATACTGCAAAAGCAACCAAAGAGTTTTTTAAGGCTAAAAAGTGGAATGTTATGCAATGGCCAAGTCAATCCCCTGACCTGAATCCGATTGAGCATGCATTTCACTTGATGAAGACAAAACTGAAGGGAAAATGCCCCAAGAACAAGCAGGAACTGAAGACATTTGCAGTAGAGGCCTGGCAGAGCATCACCAGGGATGAAACCCAGCGTCTGGTGATGTCCATGCGTTCCAGACTTCAGGCTGTAATTGCTTGCAAATGATTTGCAACAAAGTATTAAAAAGTGAAAGTTAGATTTAGGATTGTTTAGTTTGTCCCATTACTTTTGGCACCTTAAAAAGTGGGAGGCACATATAGAAACCGTTGTAATTCCTACACCGTTCACCTGATTTGGATGTAATTACCCTCAAATTAAATCTGAAAGTCTGCAGTTAAAGCACATCTTGTTTGTTTCATTTCAAAGCCATTGTGGTGGTGACTAGAGGCCAAAATATGAAAATGATGTCAATGTCCCAATATTTATGCACCTGACTGTATCTCAACTAGAGATGAGTGAAATATGATAGAACAAATTTCTGGGTTCTGAGTCAGTTCCTTTGCAAATTTAGGTCTCAAAACGAGACAAAAGGTCACAATCCCACAAATATTGGATCTCATGCGAGGGAGGGTTGGAAACACTGAAATGATCAGTATGACCTGTGCAGGCTTCTTTATGTGTAAAAAATAGAAAATAATTGTTAAACTTAAAAAAAATGTGTGGGATTCCACCCCCACAAAAAAATCCATAACCAGCACTTCACATTTGAGCCTGGTCTGGAGAATAAGGAGAAAAAAGGAATGGGGTTCCCCCTATTTTCCAATAACCAGCAACGGGCTGAACCAGCAGGGGAAAGGGGGTAATTCTATATCAAGGAGACACACAGCATGGAGTCTCACTGCCATGATGTTAACCGGCCCCAAAACTGGTCAGCTCAGGGCTAGAATCCCTTGTAAACCCCCTCTAAAATGGGTTCCCCCCTCCCAAACAAGTGACAGCATGCCCAGACATTAGGGGCCTGCTGGCGCTTGTAGTCTGCTTGTAAAAAGTATATATGAAAATAATACACACACACAGAACATTTATTTTAAAAAAACACTCCCCCACACATCCCTCTTTCACCAGTTTATTACTTTCAAAACACAGGGATCATGTCCTCTTCATTCCATGTAGCATCCCAATACGTAGCAAATAAAAAAATTCTGTGCACATTGTGCAGCTGAGCCACAGCATAGTGTGACTCCTGGTCACTCCACAGAAAAGGATGGTGAAGCGTTGATTTGCTGAGATCGTACACTGCCATAGCAACGATTCCCATGTGCTCAGCACATACAATGGGTACGGGGGTAGTGAAAGGGTTTTTTTTTTTTTAATCATACATTTTGTCTTTTGCAAACTACAAGTGCTCGCATGACCTGGCTACCAAAAATGGCTACCAGGGCTGCTGGCATGTGAAGGATCACAAGTGGCAGCTTGCCCTGGCACCAGGCCAGCTGGGACCTGTAGCTTGGCAAAAACAAAACTTTTAGGGCTTGCAGCCCAGTGCTGGTTATCCAGCATGTGTTGCTGGAAACATAAAGGGGATCCCCAAATGGTGGGGGTCCCCCCACCATGATTCCACCAGACAGCCCCAGGCCAATTGACACCAAAGCTGACTTTCCCAGAAAAGTCGGACGTCCCAAAATGCGTGCAGGTCCCCCTCCATCCCTGGGTATAACCATCCCTGTAACCCAGGGAGGTGGTTAAGGGGGTAATGAAAGTGTAGTCTAGTGAGCAGTGGCCATGAATAAATGGATTCCTGATTGTCTAATGGTGCAGTGCCTGTGGACCTATGGATCTGAATCCCTGATGGCCTAGTGGGGCAGTGGCCACCGACCTACAGGCCCAAATCCTTGGTGATACAGCAGAGCAGTGCCTGCAGAATTACAGGCCAAAATACCTGGTGGCATAGTGGGACAGTACCTACAGACCTAAAGGCCTGAATCCCTGGTGGTCTAGTTGGCAGTGGCTGCAAACCTACAGTCCCAGATCTCTGGTGGTCTCGTGGGTCAGTGTCCTTGTGGTGGTGGCCTTCACCTGAAGAACAGTGACCTGCTTAATCTCTTTTGGATAGGCCGCTGCTCCACCAGGACTTTAGGCGCCTTCGCTGACTTCTCTTCCATCATGCATTGACTCTTCATTCTTCCCTTGTGGGTGGCAGCCTGGTTAAGCACTTGCAATGGCCACCACTTCTCAGTCCCAGGGCTTCCAGCGTTGTTCACCTGAGGTGGACCAGCCCTCCCTGCCTTTGTGCTTCTGGCGTCTCTGGTGCTGGCTTTCACCTGGAGAGCAGTGGCCTACTTAAGCTATTTTTCATAAGCCACTGCTCAAACAGGACTTCTGACATCTTCACTGACCTCTCTTCCATTGGGTGTCAGCTCTTCTATCTTCACCTGGAGTACAGTGGTCTGCTTAAGTTCTTTTGCATAGGCCACTTCTCTACCAGGTTTCTGGCATATTTACTAACCCCTGCTGAGCAGCGGTCTGGTTAAGCAATTGGCTCCATTTCCCAGAACTTCTAGCATCTTCTCTCCTCTTCAGTCTTCAGGAGCTCTTCACTGCACCCTCTATGGCGATGACCCGACGCTAACTATATAACACTACCTAATATAAGCCAGCTGCAGGGGGTGGAGTGGTGATGCAGCAAACCATTATTGGGTCATCAAGCTGTGATTGCATTGCTCACGGTGCCACTTTCAATTCACTGCTGTGAGTGGCAGGGCCTCAATCTCTTCAGATTCAGGCCCAACATTGGGCTCATGGGGTGGCAATAGGGAACCCACGGCAGTTTGACTACAGTGACAAAGGTTCCGTCTCTGAGCAGCCATTCTACACTGTCTTCCTGTCGGACAACTCCCCCTCGGGCATCCTGATCATCCAACTGAATGCCACTGACCTAGACGAGGGATACTCCTTCCACAGCCACAAATCACCATGGGTGCGGTACATATTCAGCATAGCCCCCCAGGCCTCATGGAGGTGTGCATGGATGTAGACTACTATGGAAGGAGGATACTGTGGGGAATGGTTGGGGGACACTAAGGGGAATCCCTGTGAGGGGGATGGGATTGGAGGATACTGTGATGGGAGGAAACTGTGAGGACCATGCCACAGCCTTGATTAGCATCTTTGTACCAGACCAGCATGGGCAGGATCAGCATGGCTGAGATGGTCCTCCTGCAGCTTGCCACACTGGTACAGCTCTAAATGAGGTAACAGGCAACTGGGAGATGGTGCAGACATTATAGAACTGTTGATGTGCTAGCACTAGTGAAGTGACTACGGCTGGTGTCTCCGCCTTAGCACTTTTGAATTTTCCTGCCCCTACCTAGCTTCTTCAGTGCATAAATGAATAACATCACCAACTGAGAGCGGCTATGCTAATTCCCTAACAGCTGCTTCTGGTACCACATGGACATTTTTAAATTATTCAGTTACAGTGGTGCCAGGGCTAGTAATCACATAGTGTGCCTAACTAACACCCAAAACACTCTCCAATTTTCATGTATAACATTAATACCACTAATTCCCCCCCAGCTCACAGAATAAATGTTGTTATTGAGCAGAGGTCAGCCATTTTGCTCCACTCTAGTGCAGCCATTGCAAACAGCTAAGTGACATGTGCAATGTTATGAAAATCCCTGTCTTTAACAAGGGGCATATTTTAACAAACTTAAAATAACAATTACTTTCTTAAAAACCTTAATCCTAAAAGGCTCTAAACGAAAACAAGATCGATCTAACAAAACAAACCCCAAGACTTACATTTTTCTCTAGACTGAGTTATGCCTTCCCCAAAAAACTCACAACACCTCAAAACTAGAGATGTGTGGTTCAGTTTTCCTGAAACATGAACACAGCAGAACCTAGGGGTTCAGAGTTTAATCACGTCCTACTTCGGTTCTGCAGTCAGTTTGGAACTCTGATTAAAGAACACAACGCGGGTTTTGGATTGCATGTAAATAGCTGTTTTATCGATTTATTTATTTTTTATTAATTTTTCATTTATTTATTATTGATTTTGATCGATTTTTTTTTTTTTTTAAAGAATCCAACACCAAATTCGAACCAAAACACTTGAGGGTGGTTTTACAAAAAGACGATAATGAATTAGATGCAAAAATAAAACACGAAGAGGAGAAAAAACAGTGACGTTTTAACTTTAGATTATTCCAAAGTTTTCATTTTCAATTCCTTTGCCTTGAAATTTTACATGCAGCACAGAGCCAAGTTTATATGTGGACATGACATATTTCAGCTCAGGACAAACAAAAACGTTTGATGTGTAGCCCTTCAAACACCATGCTCCACCCCCTCACAATAATCAAATTAACAGCAGAATTCTGTTTATTTGATTCAGTCATAATATAAGGGCACAACTGTACCCTTATAATGTCATTATACATAATATATTGTAAATGCTGTTGAACCTAGTAAAGATAATGAGGTTTTTAGATACCAGTCTTTTTTTATTATTTAGCAGTTTTATTTTTGAGGTGCATTTGACTAGGGGCTGAACATCTTATCATATTGGGCTGGGCGGCTTATTGTATTAAATCTTAATATACTGCTTGTCTACGTGTACCCTGTTTATTAGCCAAGCAGGTTTTCAGAAAGTACACAGCTGCAGGAGATGAGTGTAGTTTGTTAGTGATCTGTCCACTCATGTGATATGTTAGTGAGGAGAACAAAGTTGTATGTGAGTGGAGCAGTACCATACTTGCCTACTTTTGAAAATTAGTTTCACAGAGAATATAGTTGGTAGCAAAATGCGCCGCGCAAACTGCTGCGAGCTGTTGAGGGGCGTGTCATGCTCCGCCCAAATTGTTTGTCTAGCTCCAGTTATGGGTATATCTTTTGCCACTAAGGGGTGTCCGGCAGTTACATGTGAAAACTTAAGTACTAAGCACAGCATGCTGCAGAGGGGGGGTCTGATCAAGGTTTTACATAACAATACCTGTGGAGAAAAAAAATATACATCTGGAAGGACACAGCAGACACCGCTGGCTTCCGCAAGGCACAAGCCAATCACTGGCTTTGGCCCTGCTGGACGAGACAGACGCTACTACCCCCAATCACGTGGCAGCCACCCTATTAGTTATCCTGATGTCACGCGTTGTGATGTCCGGGTGATATTTTCTTTTCCATGCCACGCTCCCATCACACCTAGACTTGTGCATGTGAAGTAAGGGCAGGGGTAGTCTCAACAGTGAACCAGGAGTCTTCTGCAGGAAACGAGAGGGTAGGCAATTGTAAGCTGTATCATAATATGATGAAAGAAAAAGAGACAAGGACTCGGAGCAAGCCACAGACTGAGTTAATGAAAGGAGCAGAGAAGTAATGTGTAGCTCCTGTCACATTGACGCAAAATTATGGCATCAACTGCCTCTCTAAAAAGTCCACACATTCAGCTTGTTTTAATTGAGATGATCCACTAGATGGCAGTACTACTTCATGTATGTGAATACAGTAGCTAGTATACTAACGTGTAAAAAAAAAAATGTAAAAGTGTTTTTAATGATTCTGGGCCTGATTCACTACCGATCGCAACTGCGATTACGCACACAATC
This sequence comes from Taudactylus pleione, assembly GCA_031769625.1. Taxonomy (NCBI): domain Eukaryota; kingdom Metazoa; phylum Chordata; class Amphibia; order Anura; family Myobatrachidae; genus Taudactylus; species Taudactylus pleione. The sequence goes on from JAUIMM010000085.1 coordinate 27,498,478, forward strand.
GGCCAATTGTTGCTTTCTCTGCATGCATATGCATCGCAGTGCGCGTGCGCAAACCTTCCACTGCGATCGGGACTGCAATCGCAGTGACTACACAGATCCATCGCAGAGCGATTGAATAGAATTGCCATTTGTGGGAGGTGACAGGGGGGTGGTTGGCTAAATGCAGGCGTGCCAATGCGTTCGAACACCATTACAGGGGCGTGCATAAATGATCCACTGCGATGCCATACGCAGCTTGAGTACACACAGTGTGCGATGAATTTAGCAGTTCCTGAGTAAGGTCAGAGCTTGTGCAAGTGTGCGTGAGGCTGCGATGGTGCTCAGTGTTACAGATGGTTTTGAAGCCTTGCTAAGGATTACGGATGTGTGTAAGGTAAAGCGGGCGTCCTTGTGTAGTGCTGCAAGGGTATAGTGATCTCAGTGGATTAGCATACTATCAAGGTGAGAATGCAGGGGTAATCGTTATTGCACTCGCAGATGTGATCTGTAGTGAATCAGGCCCTCTGTCCTTAGGTACTTTTGTAGAATTAATTCAATCAAATCAATCTCATATATAGATAATAGATAGATGATAGAAGCGGCACTCCATTGAGTAATAACAAATCCACTGCCTTCCTATATATGTACTGTAAGTCTGTAGCTAGGACCCCTGTAGTAATACTGCAAATCTGGCAGCAGTCAGTATTACTATTATTTCTGAGTGCCACCACGTATTCATACAGTGTGTGTATGTGTGTATATATATATATATATATATATATATATATATATATATATGCAAAAACAGATGACCAATATAGCTCAGAAAAGATTGCAGATGATGTAATCAAATATACAAAATAGAGAAAACTTAGCAAGGTGAATGACACCTTTCAGTGATCCTGCTACAATGCCTTCCAACATTTATGCAAGCAAAATCTGAATGAAATACACCCAGATTTGCACATTTCCTGCATTGCTCTACCCAGTAGAGCTCACTTTTTGACCCAAATTCTGCCCATTTGATGCAGTTTACAATATTATGCATTTTTAATGTTTTAAAATTGACTACTGTAATCAAGTAAATGAGTGATTTTATATCGTACTTCTGAGTTTATAGTATATTTCTTTTAGGCTTGTTATATTAATTTTGTTCATTAGAAAATATTCCCTCTTTTCTTAAGCCTGCTGCTTTTATCCCCTTGCTACATCATTTTTTATGTATGGAAAATGCAAACATTAATTAAATAACTTAATTCTCACAGAAAATTTTTTAGAGTCAGCTTACTTTCACGTAAGGAATATTAGTCTATTGTATCACACACAGGACACCCAATTCATATTGTGTGCCAAACAGTGCCCCCAATTCACAATGTATGCCAAACAGTGCCCCCAATTCACATTGTATGCCATACTGTTTCCCCAGTTTGGTGATGAAGGGGTGATGATTCAGAGCCTACTGAGGCTCTACTGGTTAGAGGTCAATGGTCCAGGTTCTGAGAGGGACACAGACTGGGGGGATAAAGGGGTGATGATGAAGAAAGAATGAGTGAATGGCACAAGATATGGGTAGTGGGACAGGTACTGGGGGTTTATGAGCACTAAATGGGGGCAGATAGACAATGGTGAGTCAGGGAGTTAAGCAGTTGCAAGATGAGGGAGATCAGCAATTGGTGCTGATATAACCTCGATCTTGATCTGGTATTGGTATTGTGCTGAAGGGAGAAATATATGTGCATATCATTGATGGGACCATGTGATGGATGCCCCCGCAATCTTCTACCCAGGGTACATTGAGAACTAACTATGGAGACCTGAGTCGTTCAGTTAAACTGGCCACTAGATGGAGCCTACACAGAAATAAATGCGTATGAAAAAAACTGAAGGCATAACAGCAGGAACCAGCTAGTGCTGCTTACACTATTGATTGATGCTGAGAGGACAGTTTGCTAGGTGCCCACTGGTGATGGTGAGTGATTGACCCCTTACTAGCCAGGGCCAAGCTTAGGACACAGGGCCTGATTCAGAGCTGAACGCTCTGACCAGAGCGCTCGCTCTGAATCAGGGCCCTCTTACCTTTTTTTGGAGCGTCCTCATGGACGCTTGCATAGCTGTGCGCCCATGATGATGGTCGCGATGGTCTTGACCATCGCGACCATTGGGCTTGTGATGGAGACCCTGCGGTAGGGTCTCGCTGCCGCAAGCCCTGGAGTGATTTTGGCTCTATCAGGGCAGGCCAGGCTCAAAGGCGCCAAACTCAAAAGGGGGTGCAGTACTGCACCATGGAGTGGACTGATCAACACTGTCAGGCCTGCACTCTGGCTGCTACTAGACTGCAAGGATGGATTGGTGCTAATCTCTCTCAGACACCTAAGAATTCTGTGGGGGGCTGGGGTAATTTAATGGATGTTTTATATTTTTTTTATGTGAGGAACAATGTTTTGTTTTTCATGTGAGGGGACACTGGCCCTGATTCAGAGCCGGACGCTCTGACAGAGCACTCGCTCTGAATCAGGGCCGGGCTATTTATTTTTTTTAACGGCCTCCTGCCCGCTTGCATAGCTGTGGGTGACCACCCACAGCTATAGCGAGCGGGCAGGAAGATGGTCGCGATGGTCAAGACCATCGTGACCATCGGGCTTGCGACGAGAACCTTATAGTAGGGTCTCGTTGCCGCAAGCCCTGGAGTGCTTTCGGCTCAAACAGACCCGAAAGCACTCCCACTGACATTACTTGTGATGTCAGTGGGGCCGGCTTCAGACGGTAGGCGTTCCCATGGGAACGCCTCCGTCTGGCAGGCACGCCCCTGGCACGCCCACCAAAGGGGGCGTGCTGTCAATCAACATCGACAGCACGCCCCCTTTGGTGCGAGACCTGGAGCAACAGCTTGGCTGTCGCAGTCCGGGTCTCGCGCATGCACACGACGGAGCTCCCTCCGTCGTGCGCATGCGTAGTGGGGCAACATCGACCCGTTTGCGAGCGTCCTTTACTCGCGGACGGGTCTGAATGACCCCCACAGAACATATGTACCCTTTGTACCCTCTGGTCGCCAATCCTGTGTGCTACATCTATAAACAAATGAACATGAGAAAATTATTAAGGAAATAAGACTTAAAACTTTTCTGACAAATGTTTTGATTGGTTATCAATTTCTTTTATATAGTATTTGCTCTCAGAATCTCTAGGCATGCATTATCCTAATACTGTGATTGATGTATTGTTATTATGAAAATGTCAACATCGTACATGTCGACATCTAAAAATTGGTGACATGGACAATAATGTTGACATGTGACATGTCAAAATACTGAAAAATGTCGATATTAGGGTTAGGCTTAGGGGTTAGGGATAGCATTAGACCTAGGGTTAGGGCTAGGATTAGGTATTCCTCAAAACGGGATTGTCCAAATTTCATCAGTGTTGGCAATTATAAGAGATGCAGATTTATACACATTCTACACTTATGACTGAAGATGTACTGTAACTGGGCTGTAACAGGGTGTTCTCACATAAGCAAAGATCAGTGACAGGATTACCAGCAATGCAAAGGTGGATGTAAGCGTAAATACACCTGTATCCAGGCATATCTTTTGCATCTAGTGTAGAGTAGACCTGGTGCAAGTGAGCGATTGGCAGGCGTACCACAATATGTGTACAAGTCAGAATACTTGCGAATATACACATATTTTCCAGACTGGCAATGGGAGAGCACATACCCTGATTTCCATTCAAATCTGCAACAGGCCCTTAATCTCCAGAAGGTGTATGCAACTTTTTAACAGTATTCTTTCATTTAAATTGACTGCTACAATATGTCTTCACATTCAGTAATGCAAGACACTGCACTATTCATAAATTAAAAATTGTCTCTTTAATGGAGAGCATATTAAGTTGTATTTCAGGCATCCTTCATTAAGGAAAAATTGTGCTCTGGGTGGTTTCCATATATTTATAGCCTGCAATTATGATTCTTACTAGATAGCCTTTTTGATCTTTCTTAACTTTTATATATAATTGTGGTGATGATAAAATATTTTCTGAGATAAGAGGAGGGAGAAAATCTATTCTGTCTTCGAATCTTGATAAATACAGTAGCCCCCTAAATGACTAAAGGATCAGTAGACAGTAGTCAGGTAAGAGAAGATTTCTCCTCTCTCACTCACACACTCACTACACCTAGCAATGTTACTTTTTATACTCTGTCCTAGGTAAAACACAATTAACATATAAATTGCCTACTCTACCAGCAATGGGCGATGAAGCAATTTGCGCTAAATTGCGTCATCATAGCCACACCCACACTTTACAATGGCTGTAATTTTAGCATTGTAAAGCCGGGGACATGGCCACGATGACGCGATCATACCATCATGCGACCCGCACCACCCCTTTGCCACACCGCTTGTTGTGATGACCTGACTGCCTCCTCCTGGAGGGGGCAGCCAGAAAGTCAGAAACTATGAATTAACAGCAGTGATGGATTTTACCCCAGTAAAATCCCCCCACCCGCGGGAACTGCCTAGCAGTGGCAGTGACTCCTCATTGGAAGTGCTCCCTACTAAAAACATGATGTACAAGCAGTCTCAGGGGAAGGTGTTTTCTCCCCTGGGACTGCCAGTCTGGATTGCGATAGCAGAGAACACTTCTCAAGAGAAGCCTTAACGGCTTCTAGAGGCTGTAGTCGATGCAGTTCCTAGAAGCTGGATGGCTTATTAATTTGTGAGCATGCATACGATTACAGACACCACCTGGCCGGCAAAGGCAGGAGCTGGGCCCGATTAACAGTATTTTACTTTTGCAGAACATTGCAGATCGTAAAACAGGGAAAAATGATTCATAATTTGAAGCTAGATTTTCCTTGCCTGCAATGATTTGCAATATTTACTTTCTCGAATACACAAATACTAAGATATCTTTTTTCTTAAGAGGTTGTGCTGCCTTTTCCAATTCCAGTTTGGGTGAGTTTGGAGATAACATTGTATTCAGGAGAGAACACATACAAATGTAATACATTGTTGTTTAATATCCTAACATAGAACCATATTTGTGTATTGTGGAAATATACATATTTAATTGTAAATGATGAAGAAACATACTTAATGGATTATAGGGCTATTTTTAGAAAATGAAATAAAATATCCATGAAATGTGCTACATTAGGTCATTATAAGAGCCCATTTGTTAGGGTACATCTGTTTTCTGTACTCTTTATTTGCTGTTGTGAGGAAATTATTTGTTGCTAAGAGACTGCTAGGAAGCCAAATCCCTGAGCAAGCTCTATGTACAATAACACCTGCCTGCAGACCAGTTATTTCTTTATCTAAAAATACAGTATGTCTTGCATAAACTTAGACATATTGAACAAGCATGATTATTATTGCACTAAAATGTACATATATGATATGTGTAAATGTAAAAAAAAAAAATTTAAAAGGTTTACAAAATGAATGGGTGCTAGCCTATATATCTGAAATTAAGAAACACTCATTACTCATAAATGGCTCTTGATAACCTAAATCACAGTTGTAATACATTATACATTTTGCCCACAGAGCTGACACTCTCATTGATTGGAATTGTGAGTATGGGGCTGATGCAGAATGATACTAAATCAGTTGGCATAGCGTATCTGGCTCTGCATAGGCCCAGAAAGTGACACACACATGCGTGACTACAGATCCACACACCATGCACATAGAATAGATGATGATATCTGGTCCGGTGTAAATTGGATGCACGTACCACTGTTGCTGACTGGAGCACATCTCGAGCTCTGCATATGGGTGTGAATATGCAATTTTTGCTTGCACTTTTTTTTAAGAGTAATTTATGTCCATTTTGCTGCCAAATCTGCTTCAGCCGCTATGCTTGTCATTCATAAACCTCAGTGCTAAGAGGGTCACTTTTCTTGTCCTAATATCACCTCACTTCAAATATCTTTTTCCCTTTAGCTTCTGTTTCCTACCCTGCTTGGTACCAAGCTTTACATATTGAACACACATGCTGTTCTTAAGATATGTCTGAGTGAACACCAGTAACATAACGTGGGTGGGGCACATGCCCTGGGCGTCGTGGCAGGTCCGGAAGAGGGGGCCGCCACTGGACAGGGCAATGCTCCGAGCGTCTGCCTCCAATCCCCGGCAGTCTTCAGATTACTTAATTGCTGCTGCAGTGGGTGCGGAGTGATCAGGCAGCCATGCCCCCTCCCCAGTGCTCAGCCAGCCTCACCAGTACTGCTGAACAGCAGCCGGCAGCACGCCAGGGCAACTTGAAATGTACCTTTCCAGCAGAAGCCAGCCACATTCTAATAAGGTAAGTTCACCCAAGATGAGGGGGCTGCAGCCTGTGATGGGGGCAGGGTTACTTTGAGCTGTGGGGTTAGGAGGAGAGGCAGAGCAGTGCAATAAGGGGGAAAGGAAGCAGTGTAGGATATAGATAGGGGAAGGGGGCATTGTGTGGGATGTAAATAGAGGAAGAGGCACTGTGTGGGATGTGAATAGGGGAAGGGGCACTGTGTGGGATGTGAATAGGGGAAGGGGCACTGTGTGGGATGTGAATAGGGGAAGGGGCACTGTGTGGGATGTAAATAGGGGAAGGGGCACTGTGTGGGATGTGAATAGGGGAAGGGGCACTGTGGCACTGTGTGGGATGTGAATAGGGGAAGAGGGCACTGTGTGGAATGTGGATGGGAAGTGGGCACTGTGTGGGATGTGAATGGGGGAAGGGGGCACTGTGTGGGACATGAATAGGGGAAGAGGCACTGTGTGGGATGTAAATAGGGGAAGGGGGGCACTGTGTGAGAAGTGGATAGGGGAAGAGGAGCACAGTGTGGGATGTGGATTGGGAAGGGGAGTATTGTGTGGGATGTGGACGGGGAAGGGGAGCACTGTGTAGGATATGAACGGGGAAGGGTAGCACAGTGTGGGATGGGGATTGGGAAGGGGGGCACTGTGCAAGATGTGGATGGGGAAAGGGAGCACTGTGTGGGATGGGGATTGGGTAGTAGAGCACAGTGTGGGATGGGGATTGGGAAGGGGAGCACAGTGTGGGATGAGGATTTGGAAGTGGAGCACTGTGCAGGATGTGGACGGGGAAGGGGAGCACTGTGTGGGATATGGATGGGGAAGGGGAGCATTGTGCGGGATGTTGATAGGAGAAGGGGAGCACAGTGTGGAATGTGGATAGGGGAAGGATGCACTGTGTGGGATGTGGATGGGGAAGGGGGCACTGTGTGGGATGATTATTATTTATATATAATTATATACATGTGTATATATGTACACATACACACACTATATAGATATATAGCTAGCTATACAGTGTGTGTGTATATATATATATATATATATATATATATATACATTTTTTAATTTTTTTTATTATTTATATAAATAATAAAAATAATAAAGTAAATGTATTTGACATTTATATTGTATCTCTCTATAGTTTTGTCACACTTTTCATTCTTAGAAAAGCTTGGGCCACTTGCTTGTGTTTGCCTCTCAGCCTCAAAGTTGCCAGCCAGCCCGTCACTCTGCTGTCTAGCTATGTGCTTGTGCGGCTTTGACTGGATGTTAGAATGCTGCTAAGTCTGCTTTCATTGACACACACACACACTTTTTTTTTCTTTGACTTTCCATATTTGGGCTACACATACTTTGGCTATACACATTACCACTGACGTCTGATTTTCCATTACTTTTTTTATTACAGGTTACCCATTGGAATTCTACATGGAGAAGGGGACAGAACAGCTGACAGTAGGTAAATATGTGTGAGTATGATAGGTGTGTGCAATAAAATTGTACAATCTACGGTGTGTGTGTTTTTTACAGCGGGAGTATGGGAACCAGCCTCCTGCTGGCACTTGTAGTTCCACAAGTGCCAAGGGCAGGCACGCTGGTACCTGTAATTCCACTGTAAAAAACAATAGTTTACATTATTATTTCAACACTATTACCCCTGCACCCACCACTCCAGGGGTGCGGAGTAGAGCCCCGGGGTTCATCTTAAGCCTGGGGTGTTCGGGAAAGGGGTTACCCCTTTATTGGGGGGATCCCCACCTCCCCTGAGATCCCTGTCTTGGAGTGATAATGCTTTGGCCGTGGCATGATTGTAAATCAGGGAGAAGGGGAGTTGTTATGTATAGCGGGTAGTTCTGGAACTTGATTTTAATTTAGGAAAATGAGGGGTTGTCAGGTTTAAGGGGGCAGTTCTGGGATACAATTTTAATTGAAGGAATTGTCAGGTTTGAGACTACAGTAATTTGAGGTAAATTGTCAGGTTTGAGACTACAGTTTGATGACAGTAATTGAGGAAGGAGGGGGCATGGTGGCTGAGGTAATGGAGTGCCTTGGGCCACCAGTATTTATTAAAAACGCCATAGACCACCAGATTGTCGGGTACTAGACCCATGGGGATAATCAGGCCTTAGGCCTGCAGCAAGGATAGGCCCAGGGGCTCTACTAATGTGGGGCATAATCTGCATAAGAGGCACTACTACTATGGGGCATAATCTGTATAAGGGGCTCTACTACTCTGGGGCATAATATGTATAAGGGGCTCTTCTACTATGGGGCATAATCTGTATAAGGGGCTCTACTATTCTGGGGCATAATATGTATAAGGGGCTCTACTACTCTGGGGCATAATATGTATAAGGGGCTCTTCTACTATGGGGCATAATCTGTATAAGGGGCTCTACTACTCTGGGGCATAATATGTATAAGGGGCTCTTCTACTATGGGGCATAATCTGTATAAGGGGCTCTACTACTCTGGGGCATAATATGTATAAGGGGCTCTTCTACTATGGGGCATAATCTGTATAAGGGACTCTACTACTATGGGGCATAATCTGTATAAGGGTTCTACTACTATGGGGCATAATATGTATAAGGGGCACCACTACTGTAAAGCATAATCTGTATAAGGGGCACTACTAATGTAGGGTATAATCTATATAAGGGGCACTACTACTGTGGGGCATAATGTGTATAAGGGGCTCTATTCCTGTGGGGCATAATGTGTATTAGGTGCTATATTACTGTGGGGCATAATGTGTATAAGGGACACTATTATTGGGAAGAATTATCTTTATAAGAGGAACTACTACTGTAGGGCATAATCTCTATAAGGGGCACTACTACTGTAAAGCATAATCTGTATAAGGGGCACTACTAATGTAGAGTATAATCTATATAAGGGGCACTACTACTGTGCGGCATAATGTGAATAAGGGGCACTACTGTGTGGCTAGTGTGAATTGGGTGCATTAAATTACAGTACATATAATAAAACATGGATCTGGCTTTTATAATGTAACATGGATTTGGGTTTTTCAATGTATTTTTGTGGATTTGTCTTTTTCAGTGTATTTTATGTGGATCATGGGGTTCACTAACCTAACATACGTATCCTTTTAATTAGGGGTGTGCACCGGCCACTTTTCGTGTTTTGGTTTTGGATCTGGATCTTTCTTCGTGTTTTGGATCTGGATTGGTTTTGCCAAAACCACCCTTCCGTGTTTTGGGTTCTGGGTTTTGTGTTTTGGATCTGTATTTTTTTGAAAAAAAGCATAAAAACAGCTAAAATCACAGAATGTGTTGGTTTTTCTGCTCCTATGCTATTATTAACCTCAATAACCTTAATTTCCACTCATTTCCAGTCTATTCTGAACACCTCACACCTCACAATAGTGTTTTTATGTCCAAAAGGTTGCACTGAGGTAGCTGGATGACTATGCTAAGTGACACGAGTGGGCAGCACAAACACGTGGCCCATCTAGGAGTGACACTGAAGTGGCAGACAGGATGGCAGTTTGAAAAACTAGGCCCCAAACAGTACATAATGCAAAGAAAAAAAAGAGGCGCAAGATGGAATTGTCCTTGGGCCCTCCCACCCACCTTTATGTTGTATAAACAGGACATGCACACTTTAACAAATCAATCATTGCAGCGCCAGGGTCTGCCACATGACTGTGGCTGAAATGATTGGTTCGTTTGGGCCCCCACAAATCAAGCTGGCAATTAATCTGTCCCTGCACAAACTGGCTCTATGGAGGCAAGATGTCGTCCTCATCTTCCTCATTCACCGATTCCTCACCCTCTTCAGTGTTGTGTACATCCTCATCCTCACAGAGTATTAATTCGTCCCCGCTGGAATCCACCACCACAGGTCCCTCTGTACGTTCTGGAGGCTGGTCTCCCTGGAAGAGTTGATAATTAATTTTTATGAACATCATCATATCCACATTTTGTGGAAGCAACCTCCTACGCCTTTCGCTGACAAGGTTCCCGGCTGCACTAAACACTCTTTCGGAGTACACACTGGAGAGGGGGCAACTCAGGTAAAATAGAGCCAGTTTGTACAGGGACCTCCAAATTGCTTCTTTTTCCTGCCAGTACAGGTATGGACTGTCTGACATGCCTACTTGGATGCAATCACCGATGTAATCCTTTAACAGACAGACACACGCTTGTCACTGCTGCTTTGAGGATGCAAGTGCGGCTATAGCCCACACAATTCACAAAGACAGAAAAACAACAAGAATTTTGTATTTTTTGTGTAGCGCACTTTGAGGGTCACACCACCCTTTAACAGACAGAAGCACGCTTGTCGCTGCTGCTTTGAGGATGCAAGTGCGGCTATAGCCCACACAATTCACAAAGACAGAAAAAAAAGAAGAATTTTTAATTTTTATTGGAGCGCACTTTGAGGGTTACACCACCCTTTAACAGACAGATGCACGCTTGTCGCTGCTGCTTTGAGGATGCAAGTGCGGCTATAGCCCACACAATTCACAAAGACAGAAAAAAAAAAAAATTTATTTTTTGTGGAGTGCACTTTGAGGGTTACACCACCCTTTAACAGACAGATGCACGCTTGTCGCTGCTGCTTTGAGGATGCAGGTGCGGCTACTGCGCATACATTTCACACACAAACACAGAAAAAAAGAAGATTATTTTATTTTGGTTGGAGCGCACTTTGGGGGTTACACCACCCTTTAACAGACAGACGCACGCTTGTCGCTGCTGCTTTGAGGATGCAGGTGCGGCTACTGCGCATACATTTCACACACAAACACAGAAAAAAAGAAGATTATTTTATTTTGGTTGGAGCGCACTTTTGGGGTTACACCACCCTTTAACAGACAGACGCACGGTTGTCGCTGCTGCTTTGAGGATGCAGGTGTGGCTACAGCCCACACAATTCACAAAGACAGAAAAAAAAAATAATTTTATTTTGTTTGGAGTGCACTTTGGGGGATACAGTACCCTTTAACGGACAAGCCAGCCAGCCCTTTACTTATGACACAGGCGCACGCTTGGCACTGCTCCTTTGTTGATGCACGTGCAGCCACAGTGCATACAATTCACAAACACAGAAAATATTTTTTTATTTTGTTTGGAATGCACTTTGGTGGTTACAGCACCCTTTAATGGTCAAGCCAGCCGGCCCTTTACTTATGACACAGGCGGACGCTTGGCGCTACTTTGTTGATGCACGTTCGGCTACTGCGCACACAATTCACAAACACAGGAAAAAAAAAATATTATTTGGAGTGCACTTTGGGTGTTACAGCACCCTTTAACGGACGAGCCAGCCGGCCCTTTACTTATGACACAGGCGCATGCTTGGTGCTACTTTGTTGATGCACGTGCAGCTACTGCGCACACAATTCACAAACACAGAAAAAATATTTTTTTCTTTCGCACTTGGGGGGAGCATCCCTGATGGACAGAGCACCCCCTGGACAACACTACAGCACCTCTTTACGACTGGGACACTGCACAGGACTTTGGCGTAGACAGAAATCCGAACCCGCTCACCCCTACTTTTAATATAACCTGAGACTGGAAGCTTGCCTAGGGTCCCATGGGCTCTTAATTCCTCTCTGTCTATCTCTCTGCCATGTTAAAGAAGATGGTGTGCCTGCACTGGTGACATTCTTAGATATCTCTGCCCACTTTCCATGGGCCTGGCCCAGTGGCGTCCCTCCCCGTGGTGTCACCTCTGGTGCGGGGAGGGATGTTGTGAGCATGGCGCAGCTGCACGGGCCCTGAAAAGGGGTCGTGGCCTCGGGGACGGGGCATGACCTCGCGGGATGGGAGCATGGCCTCACAGCCCGATCCCCCATCGTGGTCCCGTTCTTGATATTACTCAGGGGCGGGTGCAAGGGGTGCTGACTGCTTGTGTTGCAGTGCCGACACCCTCACAGTGTCAGGAGCCGGGTGCTGCACTTAGTACTACAGTGCAGCACCCGGCTCCTGTCACTGTAGGGGAGTGTCAGTCTGCACCTTGGTGTCACCCCTCAGCGGGTAACACCCTTGTGCGGCCCACACCCCCCTTGTGATGCCACTGGCCTGGCCTAGCTGTCATATATTTAATTTATAAAAAGCCAAATGGCTTACAAAAAAAATGCCCCAGACCCTGCTTAAGAAATTACATAAAAAAAGTGCAGGCTTGGCTCATTTGCCCATTTATTAAAAAAAGACCCAGGCCTTCCTTTATTAGTAAAAAAGCCCCAGTCAACAATTAAGTTTCATATTTATAAATATTTTTTTTATTTAGTTCTGTACACAGTTTTACAGCAATTAACCAGTTTATGTATCTATATAAGATTTCTATCATGCTTTTATACAATTTTTTTTTGGGGGGGCTGCCATTTTTAATTTGCCCTGGGCGTCAAAAACCCTAGTTATGCCCCTGGTGGACACCCACACTCCATTAATTTCACTGACACTTGGCTTGGCTGCTCTGCTGACCTGTTACTGCAACTCACTGACTCCTTTCTGCTGTAACTGCTTTCTGGATCTTCCCTCTCGAACTCAGACTCTCTCATTGGTACTTCTCTCCCTTTTGCTAATTATGGGAGTCTCTATTTTGGCACGCATACTAACTTAGACTTGTCATTTAGAGGTTGGTACTATGTTTTTGTTTAAAGACATGCAAATAGAGGGGACGATAAGGATGGCAAGTATCTCCACAAAGTATAGTATTTAGGGGAATATTTATTAAAGAATAATTGTGGTATATCCCAACGAAAACAGCTGTTTTTGGGGTGTAACCTGAAATATTAAGGATCCACAAGATTTTAGAAAGAGGGTCCACAGTAGATATCTCCCGTATCTGCCACAGTCCCTCTATTTACAACCACACAGCAGATATCTTTAGGGGCTGCTATGCTGTCAGATTTACAAAGCTCCAGAATGCAAAACATACCAGAGCTGTGCCCCGGCCCCTAAGTAGTAGCCTATGGGCTACTGTATCTGCAATTTTTCAGAGAGGGATCCTCGGTCTTCTCCAATAATGCATATGCAGGCTGCCAACCTACTGTAGCATGTGCATTACAACCACCAACACTAAACCTGGAAGCAGAGTGATAAAGAGCCCTTGGCCCTCATTCAGAGCCGTTCGCTATTTGCGGTCGTTCGTTCAAAAACAAGGGGTGGCTATTCAAATGATCCGTTCACAAATTGCAGTCTGTTCACACCTCTAAGTCTGAACGAGCGAGCAAAACATACGTTCGTTTATTTGATAAAAACGCCCCCTGGCCGCTCGCACCATACGTCATGTCCGCTATTTATTTGATTAATCGAGTACATCGTACAGCGTATGAACTGCTCGCTATTCTTGTGGTTGGTTTTTTCAACCGCTATTTTGCGAGCAGTTCTGAGTTTAAAAAAACCAAGTGACGTGGTCAATGACGCTGCTGGATTAATTATGCACACCCTTAAAACGCCCGTTTTGACCTTTAAGCACGCCTGCGTTCGAATTCCACTCCCCCCTTTTCAAGCACCTTCCTCTGTTACCACCCACATACGCCTCATTCTGTCACTCAAAATAGCAGGCACTCGCTATATAGCGTACAAACGATTTTCGGCCGCACTGACTGGTTCGCGCATGCGTACTAAAAACCGTACGCATGCGCAGATGTGCAAACATCGCTCGGAACGAGCGTACTGCCGCTAACGAGCGGCTCTGAATGAGGGCCCTTGTCCCACCAAGAGGTTAATACTAAATTAGCATGAAATTTACATTTACACGCTGCGATTTTAGTCGATATTATCATATCCACAACACAAGTCTACAAGTCAGAAAAGTCTAAGGATCTCAGGATGTATGAGAGGTTTTGTAAACCCTTTTTTGGCCCCAAGAAACAGAGGCACACAGCCAATTTAAAGAGGGGAATCCTTTGTGTTTATATACAGTGGTGGCAGTGGAGTATGCACACTCTGGTATATAGACAAAGTGTTACAGCATTGGTGGTGTAATGGAACTTGCAGGGTCACTGGCCTCAGCAATGCCATCTCTCTCCTTTATGGAGACTCTCAGGGGCATGTCCTCTCTCTGTGGAGGATGAAACTGAAGACGTGCGGAATGGCCACTCATGCACAGTTGTGCACAAGAGTCGGAGTTCACGACTCCGGCAGTCCAGGTTCTAGTGCCACCTGACAAAGACAGCACAGGGAATTCTTTCAACAAAGACGTCCAGAGATGGGGGGCTATAATACCCAGATCTTCCCTGAATTAGTTGCATGCAATTCTCTTTGTGTATGGATGTCACAATTATTAGCAAACCGTGCAAGGGTCTGGGCTTGCATACACAACTTTGCGCAATTACAGGTGATTCAAAGTCATACTGATATCAGTCATTATCCCGTCTTGCAACCTAGTGGATGTATTTGGGCACCAATGGGATGAGGACCAGTTTGAAATGACCTGTCATGGGCATATGGAAATTGCAGGCTATTCAGATGTGAGTAGAGCTCTGTACAACTTCAGTCCTCCTGCAGCAAGAAAAGGGCTGGAGCAAATGTGAGGTTGCTGCTGATGGCTACTTTCACCAGAAGTTGGATGGGGGCATGTGCTGGGGTGTTTTAAGAGAGGCCCGTCTGCAGCCTCTGTTTGGGCCCCCTCCTCTCCGACGGCAGCTCAGTGGCACTGAGCGCTGTAGATTCAGGCTTCATGTCTGCCGCCATTTTCCCAGTGAGTGTTTGCTGCTCTACAGCGCCGGTGCGGTGCTGCGGAGCAGCACTTCAGGAATCGGTGGAGAGGTAACTATAATTACTTATGGGCGCAGGGCATGCGGTGTGGGCCTCCCCATTATAGATTCGCCCCTGGGCGTGTGGACATACACACTATGTAGACAAATTTGATTGGACACTGACAGCAAATAGATCAAGAAGATTTTATTGATGACAGTACTTTGTAGGTCCACCATGTGCAGCGATTACTGCAGACACCCTTCTTGGCAAACTGTCCACAAGTTCCTGGAAAACACGGCGGTATGTTTTGCCATTCCACCATCCCAGAGGTTCTCAATGGGGTTAAGATCTGGACTCTGAGTTTACCAGTCCATCTGGATTACCGAATTTTCTGTATACCAGTCCACCATCACCCTGGAAACATAACGGGTGGCATTGTCATCCTGATAAAAAACATTTTGTTCTTGTCGAAACCGCCACATTATTGGCCATTTGGAACTCGTGTGCAATGGTATGCATGGTATGCATTTCTCTTGCATGGGGGTGTCCAATCATTTTTGTCTACATAGTGTATTTTACTCAATTTATGTTTAGTTTGTGTTTTGTGTATGCGTTTTTACATGGAGCTGATACTGTTGTTACCTATTAATTAAGAAATAAGCTACAAGCCTACACTAAATAAGAGAGCCTTGGATTTGATGTTGTATCTTTTTTGTCTTTGAGCTGACTCTTTACTAAGGTGTTTCTAAGTGTGGGCGCTCGTCTATAAATAATTTTTGGTTGGTCTGGTAGGATTGATCATAGCTCCTCATCGGCCATTAGGATTGCCATTGTCGTCTTATGCTATCTTCCAATAATCTGCTTTGTGTCGAAAAGTCAGAGATAAAAAAGTGGGTACGTAGTGTCCTCTACTGGTTTGGTTATACTTTAGCACAGGGGTTCTCAACTTGGGTTGCCTGCACCACCAGTGGGTGCGAGATGGCATTTCAGAAGGTGCAACAATGCCTTGCTGCCTGGACCTGGCCATGCGCACCCCACAAGGTCTTCTGGCCAAAGCCATCCAGCCAACAAGCCAAGGCACAGCTGCCAGTTACATCACTGCTGTCAGTGGCACTGTGTTTTAGTCTGCTTTTGGACATCTGAGGGTGAGGTGTGTCGTCCAACTCTGCCATGGTGCAATCGGTGTCTTGCAGTGTGCCACCATTTAGTTAGTGTTTTAAATTGTGCTTAGAGTGTTATGTCATCATTTGAATTTTCTTTATTATTGTTTTGTTAACAATGTTTGAACATAAAATTTGGGCCCTATAATTAGGTCAGTTGCTCATATTTCTCTCTTTCTGTTTAACAGATTTCACCACTTCATCATGTCAAAAAGAAGGAGATGGAATGATGAATATGTGCGCTGATATTGACTGATATTTTCACTTGTATGAGTGACCTGAGTGTTTCTCTTCACTTCTCTTTCCTTCTCTCAAGGACAAGTGATGAACATATTGAAGGCTTTTGAAAGGTTGAAAGCATTCAAAGAAAAGTTACTTCGTTGGTGTCGAAGTGTGGAAAGGGGCAATTTCTCAAATTTCCCTTCACTTGAAGATGGTGAAGTTGGTGATGCTGCCGCTATAACTCCTACTTTGAGTGAAGTAATTGTGTCTCATTTGGAAATGCTGTCTGTATCGTTTGATGGCTATTTTGCTGGTGGATGTGACAGGATGCCGAATCCTGGAATTTATTTATCGGGTCTGGAGTCACTGGGCTCCTGGAACCATGGCAGGCAGCAGGGGTGGAGGTGTCGGCACCTGCTGCAGTGAGTCCCGCTGACATCTGCTGCTGCGGGCTCACCAGCACTCTACCAGGCATGCTGCTTCCTGGTCACTGCACAGACGACTCCCATAGGGTCGTTCATGCCGCTGGACTTAAAGTGCCAGGTTCACCAAAATCAGTTAGGTATCCTATGGAAACTCCACCTATAAAAGGAAGTCCTTCGGAGCACTTCTCTGCCAGAGTATAGGCACCCAAACCATACTCCAGCGTTCCTACCACTAATGAACCCTACTGCTAGTTCCTGACCTTGGCTCTGCTTGTGACCTGATTCCATCTCCTCCCTGGTACTGCACTTGGATATTCCGGTTTTGACTTTGGGTATTCTCCTTGACCTGTTACCATCTGATCCTTGGTACCGATTCATCCGTCTGGTTCTGGCCCGACTTGTCAACTACAAATACACTTACAATGTACCCTACTATGCTCCAGTATAGACCGGCACCTGTACTAGGGAACCAAGTCAGGGGACTGTTACCTGCGTGTCTGATGCAGCAAACTTTGTGAAAACCAATACTTGGCCATGGCTGTACTATTATATAACTGCATTTATGTATCATTTTTAGATATTTATATATTGAATAAATAAATACCCTTTATACCAATTGGTGTTAAATTTTCTAATAGTGGGGTATGCACTGAAAATAATTTCCATTTCACACATTGTTCGATTAAGAGTTTATCTCCTCCCTTAATTTTCAGTAGCAACCGACTATAACCATGCTACCCTTTAAGTGCAGCTTATAATCCTCTTAACCCCTTAAAAAAAACAGACATGACTGTGAGCGGGCGTGTTTGTCCGAAGTACTGCACAGATCATACGGTTTCTATTGGGTTTACTATATGCCTAATAAATCCGGGATTTGTATACAGTACCTGTCTATGAAAAGTATTCAATGTTTGGTCTGATGTTCTAATGCTTTCTATTTCTATCTAAAGTCATGTTTTTCATGTGAATTCCCTTGTGGGACTGCTTTAGTAAATCTCCGAATGGCAAACTCAATGGGATTTCGCTGAAATAACACCAAATCGACCAAAATCGATGTTTAGCTAATTTTGCCCCAGGGGGGATACAGGACTATGTACAACTAAAGCTTTGGAATGGGGTGTAGAAGTCTGTGTAGTCCCTATTCTCAGCTCCTGGGGGAGAAAGACACCCTCTTCAGAAGACTTTGCAAAGAGAGGTCTGGACTTCACTAAGACCTGGAGTATAAATGTGAAGCACCACCAATAGCAATAGCTATGACTTTGGAGAGCTTTAATGGCATCTTGGAGAGCCTTTCGCTTTTGGATTGTTGTAGGAACTAGATCATTGAAAGAGTCAACCACTGTTTTCTCTTAGCAAAGGGACAACAAAGCTCAATAGGTCACCATGAGTCATTCATTGATATGGCAATAGCGGACATGGATGACGTCATCACATTGTGGATGATTGGGGGAGGGCCAGGACAAAGGGCCCTATAAGCTCTATCGAAGAGCAGATCATACTCAGATACATGGAGCTGGTGCAAGGGGTTTGTCACATTTCTTAAAGAAAGCTAGAAGAGTCCAGTGTACTCTGATGTTTATTCTTAGAGGCCATAGTGAGAGGGCAGAAGAACTTGGTTCCAGCCTTCAAATTACTTCAGGGAGTCATAGCAGGTGAGGGCGTAAGGGGGGAAAAAAGTTATGGTTGGCAGAGGAGCGAAGACTATGCAGGTGATAACTGTAGGATGGTCAACATTGTAGATTGAGATATGCTCCTGAGGAAGCTGTACAATACTATACCCAGCGAAACGCGTTGAGCGCTACATGCACTATGTTGACCTAGCTCTGGAACTATCTGTGGACATTTACTCTGTGGACTTTGGATGTTTTTTTCCCCTTGGCATCTTATATCCGGAGGCTTTACAAGAACCCTATTCATGTGCAACCAGAATGCTGCTAAGGGACTGTATCATCCGTGATAAGGTGGAATACACATTTACCCATTCTGTGCAAATTATGCTGCCCAGGGACTGTGACATCTTTGATACCTGGATCCGGTAATCAATTCTGTTGCCATTAAGGGAATATATAGTCCACATACAATAATAGAGTCCAAGATTCTTAAAGGACTTTAATGAACCATGAGCTATAGGTCCTAGAGCGTATACTATGTTTTAGTTTGCTAATAGACACCTGTATATCCAATAATGGTGATTTTATTTTTCTTATTGTGTTAATAAATGTTTGAACAATTTATTTAAAACCATCCACCTTTCATTTATATTTATTTATATATGAATGTACAGCGCTGGTAATTTTTTTATTTATCTATTTTTCTATTTATCTGCATTTACCCTAAGAGGTTGACACCCTCTGTCAGGACTTTGACTATTTCAGTACATAAAGATAAACTACACTTGCCGAAGTTTCATTGTGGTCGTTGGAGGATCTATACTGGTTGCTGGCGTTCATCACATGCAGTGTGCAGAGAGTTAAAGTGATCGTCTGTTTCTTAGGTGTCGTCGGGGTGTTGGATTCCTTGATTGCTTATTATTCCAAACCTGATTCTATTTGGGTCACATGTTCTGAACTTCTTATGGATCACAGACCTCTAGTATAAAGCCTGTTACTAACTATGCCTCATTGTCTGTGCAACGTTACTTTCAGGTCTTCCTTGGACTCCTGCCAGATCCCCACTGTGCCTAGTGTATGCTGTGGACCTCGCTACATTCCTGTCTGGTTCAAGTTCTGATACAGGTTATCAGCTGCACTACAGAGCTCAGCATTGCCATTGTCTTTCCGTTGTTATCCTGCTCTATTACTGCTATTCCATTCTACGCTAAACTATTTGGTTTACTTGTTATTATTGACTTATACGGACACTGGGGTTACTTCTTCTACAGTTGTTAACTGCACCATTACAGTCTATCCTCATCGGAACCACATCACAGCGTATGGCTCAACCCTGCTCCAGACCTTCATCACATCGCAAGGCTCAACCCTGCTCTGAACCTTCATCACATCGCAGGGCTCAACCCTGCTCCGGACCTTCATCCTGCCACAGGGCTCAACCCTGTTCCAGGTCCTCATCACGTCGCAGGGCTCAACCCTGTTCCAGATTTCCATCACGTGTCAGGGCTCAACCACGTTCCAGACCCTCATCACGTCATTTGAAAGAGGATGTGCCCTTCCCCTATCTATGGAAAACTATTTTTCCCAGTAGCGCTGGGAGATATTGTCTGGTGGTCAAGGTGATCACAAGACCAATAGCTACTAAAGGGGCCACATAAATTGAAAGAGGGGACTCCCCTCTTTCATATGTGAGTAAGCCCATAATTACAGATGTAATTAAGGGTTTGATAGAGCACATAGTGCCTTCATACCCATATATGGAAAACATCTGTTTTCCGTAGAGCAGGGTATTATTGTCTGATGATCAAAGATGATCACCACCAGACAATAGCTACTAGAGGGCCACATAATTTGAAAGTAAGGATTTCCTGATTTCAAATATGGGTGTCCACTGGATAGCAGCTGTCATTGTAGGGGGTGATAGGGCATGTAGTGCCCTCAACCCCATATACAGAAAAAAAATGGGTAACATCGCAAGTGATCACCAGGCAATAAGTACTCAGGGATCCCAACAGTCAAAAGAGGGTAACCGCCTCTTTCCAAAATGCATGCACACACCACGTTAGGACAGTTGGGGAATACATTAGGTAAGTACTTTTTTCCTCTCTGAGAGGGACGAATGGAGAAATCTTATCGGATATCAGTAGGACAAGCCCATCTCGTCCAGTGCAAATGTGATAAAGAAATGGCCAAATTGATCCAACAGTCATATAAACTATTTTTGTTGCAGCATATATATTAGGGTCAACATCAGAAATACATTGTCACAATAAAGATATCAGAAGAGTTAACACAATAACAATAGCTTAGCAAATGTTATACTACTATCCAACAACATATACAACTGAGCACCATGAAGTCTCAGGAGCAAAGCAAAGTTTAAAGTACAAAGTGATCCTTCTGGTAACTGTTAGTTGTGCTGACATAAACACTGCAGACAGCAGAAAGCATTTTGGACCCAGGAGAGTGGTCAATAATAGAAAATGGTTTACAGTAGTTAGAATATGGGAAGTTTCCTAGAGAAGAATTAAGCTATCTTGCTCATAAAAATTATAAAAATAGAAGATATAATATCCCTATCATAATGTTTCCAGGACAAAGTATTTCACAACATGACTGAATGCATGGATTAGATTTACGATTTATTTAAAAGTTTCAGGGTGCTACCAATCCTTATGCTACTAAATGTCAGTACGATCAATATGATATATAAGTCATCTTTATTGCTCCACCATTGACATCTGATTTATCATACAGAATACAAGCACAATGTTCCTATGCTATCATTCTCTAGCTATAATTCTACACATTATATGCATATAAAGTTCTCAGTATATTCAGCAGGCGCTGTCTCCCTACATTACATTCCGGTCTCAGTTGCGTTACTGCCGCGACCAACAAAACAGATTCCATGCACGCTACTGCATTTGCACAGCATCTTTGTGCTGCTTCTTAGTCTGTCCTCCATGCTGAGAGGACGTGCCCCTGAGCATCTGGGCCATATACCGGAGACATACCGGATACTGTGTACCGGGGACTGTGCTATTTACCAGAGGTACTACAATCCCACTGTGGGCCGGATTCAGCAAGGAACGCAACTGCTAATACGCACACAATCAGCCGATTGTTGCATACTGCACAATGCATCACAGTGCACGTGCGTGAACCGACCACTGCGATCGGTAGCAGCGGCTATGCAGATCCATTGCAGAATGATTGATAGGAATTGCCATTTGTGGGTGGTGACGGGGGGTGGTCAGGGAAACGCAGGTGTGCCAGTGCATTTGAACGCCGTTGCAGGGCGTGCATAAAGTATCCAATGCGATGCCCTGCGCTGCTTGAAGCCTGATAGCATGAGCTGAAGTTATCAATTTCTGAGTATGGTCAGAGCTTGTGCAAGTGTGCATGAGACTGTGATGTGACTCGATTGTACCAATGTTTTCACAGTCTTCCTAAACATTACGGATGTGTGTAAGGTAAAGTGGGCGTCGTTATGTTATGCTGCGGTGGCATAGCGATCGCAATTAATTAGCATACTATCACAGTGAGACTGCGTGCATAATCGCTATTGAATTCGCAGTTGTAATCTGTAATGAATCAGACCCTGTGTCACTACCAATTACTGCTAAAGGGCCACCGCCACTAATGTATGTACATACAAGTTTTTGTGACGCTATCTATGCACACCACCTGCATTAACTCTGAGGCTCCTGGATGGATCTGTCTTGCTGTCATATGTTCATGCCTGCATTGACCCTGTGTTACACTGCCTCTTGTAAAATTTGAATATGTATGTTTTTAAATTTTATTGTTCCAATGATCTGATAAACTGAGGGCCTGATTCAGAGCCGGACGCTATTTGCGCTCGCTCGTTCAGAAAAAGGGGCCGGATATTTAAATAGAGCGCTCGCTCTTTGTGGTCTGTTGACGCCTCTATGTCTGAACGAGCTAACAAAACATGCGCTCGCTATTTTTTATAAAACGCCTCCTGGCCGCTCGCATCCTACGTCATCTCCGCTATTTATTAGATTAATCAAGTACATCGAAAGGCGTATGAACTGCTTGCAGTGCTTGTGGTTGGATTTTCCTACCGCAATCATGCGAGCAGTTCAGGCTAAAAGACAACCAAGTGACGTGGTCGATGACGCTGCTTTGTTAATTATGCACACCCTTAAAACGCCCGTTTTGACCGTTTGGCACGCCTGCGTTCGGATCTCCACTCCCCGTTTTCAAGCACCTTCCCCTGTTACCACCCACAAACGCCTCATCCTGTCACTCAAATTAGCAGGCATTCGCTATTTTGCGAGCACACAATTTCCGACCGCAATGACTGGTTCGCGTATGCGTATTACAACCCATATGAATGTGCAGTTGTGCGAACATCGCTCGGAGTGAACGAGCGGCCGCTTACGAGCGGCTCTGAATCAGGCCCTGAGTACATTCTGCACCAGCAGGACATGAAGACTGAATACAATAAACTGTTCTTTTCTAGTCAAATGTACCTTACCTTAAATCCAACTATAAGTACATAAAAGGAGTCTCTAGCCCAGTAGTTCCCAAACTGGGTGCCTTCGCACCCTGCGGGGCCCCAGGGCACTTGCAGCGGTGCCTCGGATTGGTGGTCCAGTACACAATAAAATACAGTAACTGACCCAAAGAGTGATATATAAGCACAATTTACTTCAATTTTTGCTGAGTTTCTCAATAACAAACTTTTGGCCCAGGGGTGCGGTGGAAAAAATGCTGATACTCTAGGGCGCCATGATTCGAAAAAGTTTGGGAACCAGTGCTCTAGCCTATTCTAAATAACCATTCACATTTCAAACAGTAGATGGCAATATTATACAATGGGTTCATAATGTCTCTTTTTTTGTTTAAACTTTAAATACAAATTGTATTAGATTATGTAAAAAAGTAATTAAAAATAGGACTAGAAGATTTAATCAAGTATTAATTACAAAACTATCATTTACCAAAAAAAAAAACCCTGCCTCTGTAGAAATAAGATAATAACGTGCTGTCAGAGTTAACTTTTTGGTCTTGTTGTGTAGAATTTCTTCAATTTAATAGTGATGTACAGTACTAGAGTATATCACATGAACTTATTATATATTAAATAGTACTAAAGTATATCACATGAACTAATAACATATATTAAATATATATTTACATGTGTAGATCTTAAACACATAATGCCATTACAAACATGTTTTCTTTTGTTACTGTGAAAGATAAAATTCCCTTATAGAAGTTGCAGTTATGGCCTAAAGACTCGCAGAACACCAAAGGCTTCACTCACTCCCACATGGGGCGTGGCTACGATGTCACGATTCAGCGTTAAACATGTTATCGTTCTCCCACTTAACTTAGAAAGTGGTCGGAGCAGGGCAGATATGGTGGTGCACAGTGCTTAAAGTGGTCCTAGAGAAGTGGTGGAACTCACCACCCCCTCTGCATTTTTTTTTAATAAAAGTGACAAAGGGTGCTGAAAAAAGGGGCGTGGTCACACAATAGTATTCCCTATTCAAATTACGCCACATAGTAGCACCATCTTGATTCACCCCTGATTTACAAACCACTACATAGTAGTGTCCCTTATTCATGTAGTGTCCCTTTTACACAATGCCCACATTTGTGCCCCTAATACACATAATGCCCACAGTAGCAGTGCCCCTCACACAATGCCCACAGCAGTAGCGACCCTTACACATAATGCCCACAGCAGTAGTGCCCCTTCTGCAATGCCCATTGTAGCGGTGCCCCTTATGCTGTGCCCACAGTAGTGGTAGTGCCTCTTATGCAGTGCCCACAGCAGGGGTAGTGCCCCTTATTCAGTGCCCACATTAGTGGTAGTGCCCCTTATGCAGTGCTTCCAGTAGTGGTGCCCCTTATGCAGTTCCCCCAGTAGTGGTAGTGCCCCTTATGCAGGGCCCACAGTGGTAATGCCCCTTATGCAGATCTCCAGTAGTGATAGTGCCCCTTATGCAGTGTCCCCAGTAGTGGTGCCTCTTATGCAGTTCCCCAGTAGTGATAGTGTCCCTTATGCAGTGTCCCCAGTAGTGGTGCCTCTTATGCAGTTCCTCAAGTACTGGTAATGCTCCTTATGCAGTTCTCCAGTAGTGATAGTGCCCCTTATGCAGTGTCCCCAGTAGTGGTGCCTCTTATGCAGTTCCTCAAGTACTGGTAATGCTCTTTATGCAGTGCCCCCAGTAGTGGTAGTGCCCCTTATGCAGTTCCCCAGTAGTGATAGTGTCCCTTATGCAGTGCCCACAGTGGTAATGCCCCTTATGCAGTGCCCCCAGTAGTGGTAGTGCCCCTTATGCAGTGCCTACAGTAGTGAAAGTGCCCCTTATGTAGTTCCCCCAGTAGTGGTAGTGCCCTTTATGCAGTGTCCCTCAGAGCCGTAACTAGACTTTTTGGTGCCCTGTGCCAGAAAGAGCATTGGCACCCCCCTCATTTTTCAAAGGGACGTAATGCACCCAAAAAAGGGCCATGGCATCATGGGGAAGGGCCAGGTAAGAGATAGGAGAGGCCAGGAGATGCTGGGGATGAAATAAGAGGAAGCTACAAGCAAAAATGATAATAAACAGAAATTTGACAGGCCCAAACAGCGCCCCCTGACCTGTGGTGCCCTGTGCGATGTCCCCGGCTGCACTACCCTAGCTACAGCCCTGGTGTCCCTTATTCAGTGACCCCAGTAGTGGTGCCCCTCATTCAGTGCCCCCAGTAGTGGTTCCCCCTGTAGTAATGCCCACTGTAGAAGTAATGCCCCCTGTAGTAATGCCCCCCGTAGTGCTCCCAATATTAATGCCCCCGAATAAATGCCCCCAATCAGTGGCATATCTATAATGGGAGCAGTTTGTGCAGGGCACACGGGCCCCACCATTTTTCCGGTGTTCTGCGCATGCGCAGTAGACTCCAGGCACTAGAGTGTGCCCAGAGTTTACTCTGCATGTACAGAATGCCGGAAAATGGCCGCCGCGGCCACTTTCCCGGCGTTCTGCGCATGCGCAGTAGACTCCGGGCACCCTAGTGCCCGGAGTCTACTAATGCTCTGGTGGCTGGCCAGCCGTATCAGTCGGCTGCCGGCCACCGGGAAGAGAGGAGGGGGCCCTACACAGGGAGTGCACATGGGCCCCCTCCTCTCTTAAGATGCCCCTGCCCCCAGTAGTAGTGCCCCCAAGTAAATGCCCCCAGTCAGGGTCGTAACTAGGGTGGTGCGACCTGTGCCATGGCACCATAGGGCAGGGGGCGCTGTTTGGGCCTGTCAATTCTCTATTTATTATCTTACTCACTTGTAGCTTCCTCTTCTCTTATGCCCAGCATCTCCTGGTCTTACACAAAGAAAAAAAAAATCTGCTTACACAAAAAAAAAAAACAATTCTTACCTTCAGCCGCGCTCCCGCGTCCATCCGGCGGGCCGCTCCTCAGAACTATGACGTCAGGATGTCATGACGTTTTTCTCCCATAATGCACTGCGGCTGGCGCTCTGGGGAGGGAGCCGGGCGCCCGCTGGTAACAAAATCTTAGCGGTCGCCCAGCAAATGGAGCCTCCCTGCGGCGCCGGGCTAAAGTGGGTCGGAGGAGGTGGAACTGGTTCTGTCTCCAAATAGAAGTGACAGAACGCAGTTCTGTCCCATTCTGGCCCACTTTAACCCCTGGTGGTGCACACTGCAGCCTACAAAGACTTGAATGCTCTTCTGGGCAGCCGGGAGCACCACCCCGAGATTTGGGAGCCTCCCGGCCATTCCGGCGGAGTAGGCACGTATGACTCGAGATTTCTAGAGGGGGGATGCCATATGCTTTATTTTAGAGAGAGTGTGGTCAGCCTATGGAGGGGGCATAATTAGCACTTAACATACACAACAGATTTGGTAGCAATACCTGCTGTCACTTTTAATGCGCAGCAGGTCACTTCCAACCCTCATACTGTATGTTGTGGCCACAGCTCTAGTAAAATCATATTATACAATATAGATATTGTCGTCATGATTTCAGCCGCTGGCCTGGTGGGGGTTTCTGGGCTACTGGAAAGCCCTGTATTTGACTGTCACTGTAGGATTAGAAAAACATTACCTGAAGTAACAAAAACTGTTATCCACTGCATCACCCAGATGTGATGAGCATGACATTCATAGGTCTATCCTAGTACATACCAACAATGCAGGCTGATTGTGTATCAGTGTGGGGTGTGTCTTCATGGAATTCTTTGTGGGTCATTTACAAATTGAGAAGTGTATTGCAAGATCCCCAAAGTTGTGCAAATGCCATTGTCATGTTATAGAAAAATGCCATGGTTTACAAAATGCATTGGCCATTTTTGCTGGGAAAGGATTTCTGAAGCAGAAGTGTATTAGGGGGGCTATTTAATAAACATATGGCTTTTCTCCAGCATTCTAGTTGGGGAAAGACATACTTTTGTTCTCTCAATTTAGTAACATGAAAAGTTAGGAGAAATAAATGGCATGTTGCGGGCATGTTGTGACCATCGATTGTGTCTTTTGTTGCAGTTGCACTTGCACGGCAGCCATGTTCCTATGGGCATTCTGGCTAACCATAGGACTGCTCTAATGGCCGATGGTGCAACCGATGTGCGTCCGATGGTGTGACTAATTACCCGAGTTGGCGGATTTTAGTTGCAGACGGCGGGTGCCTCTGTACGAATCCCATTGACTGTGGCATTAGCATAAACACAGTCGCACTGCTTAAGAAGATGCAAGCCTCTCATTACCTTCCACCTCTGAATCACGCCCTTTGTATTTCCCCAGTATTTATTCTCTATTGTAATTACAACATTCCACATAACACAGCCTCACTTATGTTCTTTCCTCAAAATGGCAGCCAAAAAATCAGATTAAAGAAATATACATACATAAATATTCTGTCCTAGTCATAGGGCCAAATGTAATAGGGTGTCTGTTTTGGTAAATTGCAAATTTGGTTGTAAACTCCCAATTTTTCACAACTCTCCAATGTAATAGGGGTCAGTTCACTAAAACTCGCATTTTTCAGAGTTACTAAAACTCTCCATTCTCAAACTCTCATCCAGATGTTTTCACATTGAAAACAAGCAACTCGCCCAATGTAATAGGGTGTCTGTTTTAGACTCGCAAAAAAAAGATAACCAAAAGTCCCCAAATATTAGACCTGCTTCAGTCTAGCGAGTACATCCTGAGCAGGTCAGATTAACACAGAAATATGCACATATCCATGAGATACGTGCATGTTTCTGTGTGTACTTATGTAAACAGTTGTAAATGTTAAAGACATGCATCCTCTCCCCAAAAGCATAACCAGCCCCAGGCTTTATAAAGCCCGTCCTGGTTCTAAAAATACAGGGGCCAAAATGTGTAGGGGGCCCCTGTATATTAAGAACCAGCACAGGGCTATGTTGAGCTGCTCCTGGTTCTGGAAAATCAGGGGACAAAACGAGTAGGGGTCCCCTGAAAATTCCAAAACCAGCACCGAACACTTTCTAGCGGGGGGATAATGCCACAGCCAAGGAAAACTTTTCACCGGTTTCCCCGGCCAATGATAGCCCGGGCTATCAGTCTAGGCCTGGGTGCTCTGGAGAGGGGTACCCCTTTATTGGGGGGAATCCCCAACTCCCCAGGGACCCTCGGCCTGGGCTGACTAGCGATCAGGGATAATGCTTTGGCCAGGGAAACCGGTGAAAGGTTTTCCCTGGCTGTGGCGTTATCCCCCCACTAGAAAGAGTTCGGTGCTGGTTTTGGAATTTTCAGGGGACCCCTACTCATTTTGTCACCTGATTTTCCAGAACCAAGACCAGCTCAATAAAGCCCTGTGCTGGTTCTTAATATACAGGGGCCCTCTATGCATTTTGCCCCCTGTATTTTTAGAACCAGGATGGGCTTCATAAAGCCCGCGGCTGGTTATGCTTTTGGGGAGGGGTTCCATGTAATTTTTTTATAAAACACACACAGGAGCCATCACGGATCTCACTGATCTGTGATGGCTTCTGTAAAACTCGCACCTAGTAATGCTAGTCGCATTAAAAGATGTCAGTTTACATAGGGAAAAACTCACCTAAACTCGCAAATGCAGTAGCCTCGAACTGAAAAGTTCGCAGGCTATTGAATTTGCTAGTTTCAGTACAAACTTGCACTTTTTAAAAGTGCGAGGAAGTGCGAGTTTGTACTGTTACTAAAACTGACACCCTATTACATTTGGCCCATAGACTATAAAATCCGCAAACTGGATACACAACTACAGTGCAAAGTGGCATTCTACAGAACAGCAATAGGGGATCTCTAGCATTGTATCCACTTCTTATCTTTTCACTTTTTCATCTGGGAGACTTCACTCATCTGTAGATAAATAGTAATAGCTAAAATGCAGTGTGTTTCTCAAACAGGTATAAATTACTATAGCATATCCAACCGGCTGGCAAGGCAGGTGGTTAATGTTGTAGACTGGGTTGTATACTACCAAAACTATAAAGTCTGCTTTAAACAGAAAGTCACTACTGTATGTAGTATGACTTGGAATGGGATGTAGTTTAAATCGTGCCTGTGGGGATGCCAGCACGCAGAAAGCCAGCGCTGGATTCCCAACACCAGTCAGAATCACGGAGTCAACATCCCGACCGCCGGCATCCCGACTGTAAGTAGAAGGGTGAGGGTAAGGGTTAGGTACTGGGGGGGAGGTAGGTTTAGGCTGCGCGGGAGAGAGTTAGAGTTAGGGGTAGGGGTAGAGTTAGGATACTTACCAAAAGGTGTAGGTATCTGTGGCCGGAGGCAGGCCACACGGGGTTAATGGCTGCCACAGCATTGAAGGGGTTAACCCCCGTGCTGTGCCGCCATTTTTAAAAGGACAAAAAGGCGCCAGGCGCCCATTATAAATGTATACTCTGCGCTACACGCTGAGTGTTGATAAGTGTTTTTAATGTTCTATATGCCGCGGCCTGGACTTGCTGCACTGGGGGAGTGTAGGTAGAGTGTGTCATGGCCGCTGCGGGACAGGGAGAGCCAGCTCCCACTGCGACCAGCGCTGAAACCGTTAAAGTGGACAGTTTAAAAGCACAGATGTACATGGTTCATAGTAAACTGTATTAATATACCCATTTTGCGGTAAAGCACTGCATCTGCAATGCATTGGTGTATAAAGTAAAGTAGTATAGTCTATGACATGTTTGAATATATTTTTGTATGTAATATGGGTTTAAATGCACTTATAGAAATGTAAAATGTCTTGATCTCTGGAGACAAACTGCTGGTTAGACGTCCTCACCTAGGGATGGATATGGTAATTACCCTAGCCTGGCAGTGGGGGGTTAGGTGGTGACTGAAGAAGCCTTTCCTTTGCAATGCAGGCTAGGGAGACTCCTGTGTGTCTGTACCAAGCAAAGTTGTAAAAGACAAGTTGTTTGTGTTTAGGAAACTTCTATGTTGTGTAAGAGCTTAGAAGGTGTAAGACTCAGAAAGCCAAAACTGGTTTAGTCATAGACATGTGATGTGATGATTGCAATAGGAATTTGCATTATATTTACATTTTCATAAACAGTATATGCTAACTCAGTTTGTGCTTAGGAAAGCAAATGTTTTTGGGTGGTATCAAGGAAATTGATTTCATTTCTGTGAAATGTAAGACGTATTTATTTATGTTTTGTGAGAGAGCCTGTTTGGCGAGAAGGAACACAGGGTGGATTTGCCCCCCCTGTGATGTTGTATGTAAGAATTACATAAAAAGAGGGACTGTGAGCCCTGTATGTGTACAACCCTGTAACTTCTGTGAGGAGAAGAGCTGGTGATAAGATTCCTGTATGTGGTACATCTTGGAAAATCCTTTGTGGAGAATTGCTGTTTGATTTCTGTGTGATATTCCCCTTCAGACGGAAGGGAAGGTCTTCTTTAAGACATTGAGCAAATAAACACTGTTTGCCTTTACCAATTGACTCAATCCAGTGACCAACAGAATTGCGCCAAAACGCTATTCCGTTCTCCTGCTGTTCTGGGTAAGAGCTCCGTGTCTCCAAGTTCAAGCTCTCTGCCAAGCTACCGTGCAGACCTGGTCCATTGCGAGGGATCAGGTGGGAACAGCCGACACCAAACAGGAGGTGTGTCCGCAGTTAGTCAAACGCATACGCAGCAGAAGCAGTTCCAGGTTCCAAGGCAGGAGCCTGAGTGTACCTAATAAGCGGTTCCAAACGCCGATGGTAGAGTTTGGTGGTGGCAGCATGGTTAAACGCCCACGGCGCAGTGGGCGGAGTCAGTGACAGGTGGTCACTGACGGTGAGTGGGAGTCCAAAAGCGCTAACCCATGACCAGGGACGGCCTAGGCGAAAGGCGTCCAGTCACAGTATCCTAACCCTGTTGGGATCCCGAGCGATGGCATCCCGTACCCAACCCTGGAATACCCTAATATGCCTCGGAGGAAAATCTCCTCCCAAATGTAAACTTATATTTGGTGTAAAGTTTATTAACAGTACTATCAACGTAGATACAGGTACAGTAGCTGTAAGACTTCCCAGTTTTTGACTGCCAATAGACCATCTCTGCCAATGGCTGGTCTCTGTGAACTTGTCATTATTAGGAATGGGCACTTGTATCTGTTACCTTCCCCAAGGAAGATTACAAACTTTCCATGCCAATATCAGACACCTATTTATATGACCATAGCTTGCCACCTCCAATTTGAGAGAAACTAGTTTGCCAATTTTTATAGTACCTCCTAACACTGGTGCATCCCTCTCGGGGTAGATTTACTAAAGCTTCTAAAACAGCTAAGTGAAGGTGTTGCCCATAGAGTTTTTCTGCATATGGACTTGACTTGCTCGTAATGAGTACAATATATTCCATTGTAAACTCTAATAATAATGTGAAGAATCTCACCCTGATAGTTTTACAGTATAATTTCTTTTATATATTATCATTTATCTTATATTTATTGGGTGGGGAGCTTAAAAGTGTTGCTAAGAGCTTGATAGCAGGACCCCTTTACCTCTCTTTACCTGTTGATGTCCAATCTTGTGTTATTACTTTGTTTGTTCCTGATTTTTAAGCGATGTATTGTGTGTTGACACTATATAGTTACATTTTACCCATAGTTATAGCATAAAAATAAATGTCACCCAGTAATGACAAGCTAAATCTCTCTGAGAAAATAGGAGACCATAATTTAACAAAGCTATAAGAAACAATTGTCCATTTAGTAAATAACTAATTGCATCTGTCTTATCTGACATAAAGCTGTAAAACGGGAACCCTTATTGATTTAACTTTAAACAGATGACCTCATACAGCAACAAGAATACAATAAATGTGAAATTTATAAACAAAGGGAAACCTTCATCATAACCAATCCATCAGACTTTCAATAATTCCATAAAAGTCTTGTAGCTCTGAATTTGTTGTTACTATGGCAACTAACAAGAAATTATAAAAAGGTTTTCATATATCTAAAAAAAGATATGCCGCTAATCAATGAAAATATAAACTGTACAAGTTCTGAAAGTTTGTACTATAAATGTAGACCACACAGAATAGAATAGAAAATGGGTTTACTGCAATTTGCACATATAAAAATCTTAGCAGGTACAGATTATTTCATTCAGTGCCACTTTACCATGGATTAGCGAGTATTGTTTTGCACATACTGTATGCAAAGAACAATTGTGTATTAACCAAACGGGATGCAAAAATTGTGCATAATGTCAAATGTTCTAATTGGTATACTCAGTAGATTCTATTGTCTAATTGTGTGTATATCCAAGCTAATAGTTTTATGTGTACCAGCTTGCCCAAGCAGTCAGTGGGGTACATGTAATAGGTTCCAATTTGCTACATTGTGCATTGGAGGAGCCGAAGAGGGCTGAAGTGAATCCAGAAAGGTTTTCGCAGTGGTGGGAGAGTCAAAGTAGTAAGGCTTGGCATTGTGAGAGATCTGCAGTTTTGGAGGGTAGAAGAAAACTGACATCAGCTCAGGAAAGAGAACTGCAGAATTGTGATAATTCCCATCTCTTCATTGAGACTTGGTAGGAAGAGTCCTGGAAAAGGAGATGCTAGTCGCCATTGTGAATGAGGCCAGGATGTTTCCGATAAGCTTCCAGGAAACTGATTTTGGCGGCATAAATTAGGATCCGCATTATCACAGGCCTCAGTTGGCGCTGATGAGAGGAGCGGTCCGGGCCTATACACGTTCCACCACCGAAGGTTGCATAGACGGAGGACAGCCAAGTTCTTTGGGGAGCCATGATGTAACAAAGTAATCCTAGTCTCTCGGTTTCACAGTCTCAGACAAGACAATGATATGGACATTGTGTCACCGATTGCGGTTCTCTAGATCCTCCATTTAATCTTGCAAGGAAGAAATGTCTGATTTCTGAGAATAGATCAAAGACTGGGCGTCCACCAGCTCGTCCTCCACAGTGGAGATGCGCTGTTCTGCCTCACACATATTGGCAGTAAAAAAACAAACAGTGGGCCTGATTCAGACCCGCTCGCGAGCGCTGAGCACTCGCAAGCGGGTCAATGGTGGCCCAGTGCGCATGCGCACGACGGAGCCGGCTCTGTCATGCGCATGCGCGAGACCTGGATAGCGACGGGCAAGCCATCGCTCCGGGTCTCCTACCAAAGGGGGCATGCTGTCGATGGTGAGTGACAGCACGCCCCCTTTGGTGGGTGTGCCAGGGGCGTGGCTGCACAGGCAGAGGCGTTCCCATGGGAACGCCTACCATCTGGGGCCGGCCCCACTGACATCACAAGTGATGTCAGTGGGAGTGCTTTCGGCTCTGTTTGAGCCGAAAGCACTCCAGGGCTTGCGGCAACGAGACCCTACTACAAGGTTCTCGTCGCAAGCCCGATGGTCACGATGGTCTTGACCATCGCGACCATCTTCCTGCCCGCTCGCTATAGCTGTGGGTGGTCACCCACAGCTATGCAAGCGGACAGGAGGCCGTTAAAAAAAATAAATAGCCCGGCCCTGATTCAGAGCGAGTGCTCTGTCAGAGCGTCCGGCTCTGAATCAGGGCCAGTGTCCCCTCACATGAAAAACAAAACATTGTTCCTCACATAAAAAAAATATAAAACATCCATTAAATTACCCCAGCCCCCCACAGAATTCTTAGGTGTCTGAGAGAGATTAGCACCAATCCATCCTTGCAGTCTAGTAGCAGCCAGAGTGCAGGCCTGACAGTGTTGATCAGTCCACTCCATGGTGCAGTACTGCACCCCCTTTTGAGTTTGGCGCCTTTGAGCCTGGCCTGCCCTGCCCCTGTGCCCCCATGCACCCCCTTAACCCGGCCTTGGCATGGGCGCAATGGAGACTGGTACATGTGTCAGTCTGATTCTTTTTGGCTATTTCTGCCACGGCTTCAGCTAGCTGTGGCTTCAGTTCAGCACAGCAGCCAATAAGAATCACACTTATTTTTATTGGACGCTGCTAACTTCTGCTGGATTGGTCAATGCGATCAACTAGTCGAATGTCTGTGGTCGATTAATCGATCGCAATCGACGCTTTGGCCACCTCTTACCACACCACCCTAGCATTTCTCTTTCTTCCCCTCTTTCTCCCCACCACTGAGATTTATTTGTGTACCACATAATTCCAATGATTAATGTCCTGATATCAACTGTTACTGTTTGTGTTTTTTGCACCTCACTCTGAATGTTTGATCTAGGACATTTGTAATCTTTCTGCTGTACGTATTTTTGAAACCTTAGAGGCAACGATTATTATGATATGCCTATGTAACTGGTGCCCACATCATGTATAGTTGTGAGTTTATCTAGCCTAACTGTAAAATACAGTGTAATACATAGGTGACCAGTATGTATGTGCACCATGCAAAAGCAGTATTAGCCCTGAATGCCAAAAAACTTTGTATTTCTTTACACCTGAGCTAATTTGTTACAGACTTTAACTCAACCCCTTTGTATCTTCTTAATTCCCGGCATGGTTTAGTGTCTTTGGGGCCTATTTATCACAATCCGCCTCTCAGATGCGGATGGATGATAAATTAGACCAATATCGCAATACGATATTTGAAATTTGAATACAACACAAGAATGTATCACATATCGCACGCAGGGATAAATCTTGCGAGAAAGTTCTGATCCTACAAATCCTCTATGAACCCCACCTCCCCCACCCCCACCCCCGCAATTGCCCAACCCGAACCCCCTTTCCCCTCCATATTAGCTTACACTTACACTTACCTCTGTTCAGGTGATCGGTGAGCTCATCTGTGATCCGGTCATCTGATGGCTGTGCCCAGGTTATCTGATATTGCAATGAACTGAGAATGCTACAGGGACTTCACAGCATCTCAGTTTACCGATCAGATGACCAGGGCACAGCGATCGGATGACCGGGGCACTGAGACGCTCACCGGGTCACTGATCACCTGAACGGAGGAAAGTGTGGAGGGGGGGGGATTTCACTTTGAATAGCGCTGAGGTCTATCAGACATGCAGGCTGATCACCGAAGCCTACTGGTGGCTCTACTTTCCTTGCCAGGAGGCAGGGAAGGCTGAGTTACAGTAGGTGAGACAGGGGGAACCCTGCATAACCCAGGACTCTCTCACGGTATTTTTTAACAATTTATTTTAGTAAATTTGAAGCAGGTAGCATTTCCCATTACAAGTATGGGAAATACGATCAGTTTACTAAAATAATTCGAATATAAGGGCTTGTAGTAGTTTTTTACGAAAACTGTACCAAAAGCCCTTGGATACATTTAAGTGATATTAAAATAATGTGAAAAGGGTGTGAAAAAACACCCATTTTCACTTAATTTTAGTAAAACTAATATTGATAAATAGGGCCCTATGTATTATGCATTATTTTTCCCTAAAATTTAGTGTAAGAAACCAAGAAAGCTGTACAGTAGTCATCAATTATAATGGAAATATGAATTTAATAAGCTATTATTTAGTCACCAGCATTTGCAGAATTAACATATTAGGATTATGTAACTTTACTGACACTGGAAACACTTTTCTAAATTGCAAATGTCAGCATATTTTGTGTTCCTACATGCTGTTTTCACAAAGTTTATTAAAATATTTAAAAATAGAATGTTTACATATTCTGCCTTTTCAGATATGCATAATCTATTCATTGTACAATTCTATTAAAACAAATAATAAAACATTCAATTTATAGATAATGTAAGCATTTTATTAAAAATTATTCAGAAAATAAATCAATACATTTGTACTGTATATGCTCTTATATTGTAGTATTTGGTATTTATTGTGCTTTATTTATAGAATCTTAATTGTAATAATAGATTAATATATATTTGCAAAAGTAAGTAAACTTATTTACGTTAAAAGTTTAACAGTTAATTATCACGTATCGATGGAGATTTACCCCTCCAAACCAGTGGATTTACGATCTATTGGTTTGGAAGGTCAAAACTGAAATTGTGGCAATGTGAGGCTTTTTTAAACCCATTAATAGAATGTAGTTTAAGACATGTCTGTTATGGAAAACCGATAGCACCAGTCCTGCACCTACGGATGCCTGGGCTCATGTTAAGTTGCATTGGCATTCATGGATAATGGATACCATGTGCGCCTATAGTTTAATAAAACTAATGTGTGCACATTTGTAAAAATATTAATAGTGCCTCCTTTCAAAAAAATATTATTTGTAGTGCACATTTTCATATAATACACTTATAATGCCCAACCCCTTTTTAAAAAAATCTATATTTGTACTGTTTATTAAATAAACATTATTCATGACCATCCCCACCCCCCCATTTTTATCTGTTTTATACAGGGAGCCCAATGTTTAGTTTGGCCAGAGCTGCCTATTCCTAAAACACATGCAGCATCATCACATAATAATGTTCTGGTAACAACTGTGTGAAAGTGTAACTTACTGTAGGCAAGTGATGTATATTTGTGTAGCATGTGCCAGGGTGCACTCACTATAGGGCTTGCAGTCGAAAGGGTTTTGTAATTGCCAGCACCACACCTATCTTTTTTTATTTAATTTTACTTGTTGCCATGAAAAATACAGTTGCCTAATAATGGCACCGACCACAAGAAGCTGTTATTATTATTATTATTATTATTATTATTATTATTACTGCGAGCAAATGCAAGTACAGAAAAAAGTTAACAAACAACTCTCAGACAACTCTGTTTATATGAAATTAAAGGAAGGTCACACCAGAGAATATCTGCCTGAATCATATGACAATCTGAGAAAAAAACCTTGACCAAAAAATCCCTGTTCTTACATAATCCTGAAAATCAACAAGAACCTACAAAACCCATCTGGACCTTCAAATGACTCAGGGATTAACTCTATTATTTAAAATCCTTCCTAGTATGTATATATATATATATAATATATATATATATTAGGGGTGAGCGGGTTCGGATTTCTGAAATCCGAAACCCCCCGAGCCCCCCCGATCCGAGGCCGATCCGAGTCAGGCTCGACTTTTCCCGCCTGACTCGGATCTGAAATCGAGGCAAAACGTCATCATCCCACCTTCTGAGTCTCGCGGGTTTTGGATTCTATATAAGGTACCAGCGTCGGCGCCATTTTCTCACTCGGCTGTGGACAGTGAAGAGGGAGGGTGGGAGTTAGGGCTGGCTGGGCTGTGTAGTGTAGTGTAGTGCGGTGTAGTGTTGTGCTGTGCTGCGCTGTGCTGCTGTTGTCCATAGGGGCTGTGTCCACTCTTCCAAAGTCCATAGGGGCTGGCTGGACTGTGTTGTGCAGTCAGTTGTCCATAGGGGCTGTGTCCACTCCAAAGTCCTGTGCAGTGTCCCAGTCCTAAAGGGGTGCTGTAGTGTTGTCCAGGGGGTGCTCTGTCCATCAGGGGTGCTCCCCCCAAGTGCAAAAAAAAATAATATTTTTTCTGTGTTTGTGAATTGTGTGCACAGTAGCCGCACGTGCATCAACAAAGTAGTGCCAAGCGTGCGCCTGTGTCATAAGTAAAGGGCCGGCTGGCTTGACCGTTAAAGGGTGCTGTAACCCCAAAGTGCACTCCAAACAAAATAAAAAATATTTTCTGTGTTTGTGAATTATTTGCATTGTAGCTGCACGTGCATCAACAAAGGAGCAGTGCCAAGCGTGCGCCTGTGTCCCATTAGTAAAGGGCCGGCTGGCTTGTCCGTTAAAGGGTGCTGTAACCCCCAAAGTAAACTCCAAACAAAATAAAAAAATATTTTCTGTGTTTGTGAATTGTGTGCACTGTGGCTGCACGTGCATCAACAAAGGAGCAGCGCCAAGCGTGCGCCTGTGTCCCATAAGTAAAGGGCCGGCTGGCTTGTCCGTTAGAGGGTGCTGTAACCCCCAAAGTATACTCCATACAAAAAAAAAATATATTTTCTGTGTTTGTGAATTGTGTGGACTGTAGCCGCACGTGCATCAACAAAGTAGTGCCAAGCATGCGCCTGTGTCCCATTAGTAAAGGGCCATTTGGCTTGACCGTTAAAGGGTGCTGTAACCCCCAAAGTAAACTCCAAACAAAATAAAAAAATATTTTCTGTGTTTGTGAATTGTGTGCACTGTGGCTGCACGTGCATCAACAAAGGAGCAGCGCCAAGCATGCGCCTGTGTCCCATAAGTAAAGAGCTAGCTGGCTCATTTCTTAAAGGGTGGTGTAACCCACAAAGTGCACTACTCTCCAGCAAAAATAAAAAAATATTTTCTGTGTTTGTGTGCGCCTTAGCCGCACGTATATATCAATATAACATAAATGGAGGACCAAACTTTCTCCGATAAAAATAAAATAGGGAAAGATCAAGAACCACTTCCTCCTAGTGCTGTTGCTGCTGCTGGGAGTTGTTCATCATCCCAGAGAGGAAGTAGGAACACCACTACTTTTACTAAACAAATGACCCTCCAACAGTCCCTAGCGAGGAGGATGAAGTACGACAGCAGTCATCCTGAAGCAAAACGTATAACTGAAGCCTTGACTGCTATGCTGGTGTTAGACGTGCGTCCGGTATCCGCCATTAGTGCAGTGGGATTTAGACAACTGATGGAGGTAGTGTGTCCCCGGTTCCAAATCCCGTCTAGATTCCACCTGCATCCTCAAAGCAGCAGCGACAAGCGTGCGTCTGTCTGTTAAAGGGTGGTGTAACCCTCAAAGTGCGCTCCACAAACAATAAAAAAATTCTTATTTTTTTTCTGTCTTTGTGAATTGTGTGGGCTTTAGCTGCACCTCCATCCTCAAAGCAGCAGCGACAAGCGTGCGTCTGTCTGTTAAAGGGTGGTGTAACCCTCAAAGTGCGCTCCACAAACAATAAAAAAATTCTTCTTTTTTTTCTGTCTTTGTGAAATGTGTGGGCTGTAGCCGCACCTGCATCCTCAAAGCAGCAGCGACAAGCGTGCGTCTGTCTGTCAAAGGGTGGAGTAACCCCCAAAGTGCGCTCCACAAAAAATAAAAAATTCTTCTTTTTTTTCTGTCTTTGTGAAATGTGTGGGCTGTAGCTGCACCTGCATCCTCAAAGCAGCAGCGACAAGCGTGCAGCTGTCTGTTAAAGGGTGGTGTAACCCCCAAAGTGCGCTCCAACCAAAATAAAATAATCTTCTTTTTTTCTGTGTTTGTGTGTGAAATGTATGCGCAGTAGCCGCACCTGCATCCTCAAAGCAGCAGCGACAAGCGTGCGTCTGTCTGTTAAAGGGTGGTGTAACCCTCAAAGTGCGCTCCACAAAAAATAAAAAATTATTTTTTTTCCTGTCTTTGTGCATTGTGTGGGCTGTAGACGCACCTGCATCCTCAAAGCAGCAGCAACAAGCATGCGTCTGTCTGTAAAAGGATTACATCGGTGACAGCATCCAAGTAGGCATGTCAGACAGTCCGTACATGTACTGGCAGGAAAAAGAGGCAATTTGGAGGCCCCTGTACAAACTGGCTCTATTTTACCTGAGTTGCCCCCCCTCCAGTGTGCACTCCGAAAGAGTGTTTAGTGCAGCCGGGAACCTTGTCAACAAAAGGCGTAGGAGGTTGCTTCCACAAAATGTGGAGAAGATGATGCTCATAAAAATGAATTATCAACTCTTCCAGGGAGACCAGCCTCCAGAACGTACAGAGGGACCTGTGGTGGTGGATTCCAGTGGGGACGAATTAATACTCTGTGAGGATGAGGATGTACACAACACTGAAGAGGGTGAGGAATCGGTGAATGAGGAGGATGAGGACGACATCTTGCCTCTGTAGAGCCAGTTTGTGCAGGGCCAGATTAATTGCCAGCTTGTTTTTTGGGGGCCCAAACGAACCAATCATTTCAGCCACAGTCATGTGGCAGACCCTGGCGCTGAAATGATTGATTTGTTAAAGTGTGCATGTCCTGTTTATACAACAGAAGGGTGGGTGGGAGGGCCCAAGGACTATTCCATCTTGCACCTCTTTTTTTTCTTTGCATTATGTACTGTTTGGGGCCTAGTTTTTCAAACTGCCATCCTGTCTGCCACTGCAGTGTCACTCCTAGATGGGCCACGTGTTTGTGCCGCCCACTCGTGTCGCTTAGCATAGTCATCCATCTACCTTGGTGCAACCTTTTGGACATAAAAACACTATTGTGAGGTGTGAGGTGTTCAGAATAGACTGGAAATTAGTGGAAATTAACGTTTTTTTGAGGTTAATAATAGCATAGGAGCAGAAAAATCAACACATTCTGTGATTTTAGCTGTTTTTATGCTTTTTAAAAAAAAAATACAGATCCAAAACACAAAACCCAGAACCCAAAACACCGAAGGGTGGTTTTGGTAAAACCAATCCAGATCCAAAACACGAAGAAAGATCCAGATCCAAAACCAAAACACAAAAAGTGGCCGTTGCACACCCCTAATATATATATAAATATTTTCTGGTCTGAAAAAAACAAACATTTAAGTGGGGGCAACATGGATGGTGTAATGGTTAGCATTACTGCCTCACAGCGGGATCCAATCAAAATCCCGACAGTCGGGATGCCAGCTCTTAGAATGCCAGCGCCAAAATCCCGACACCTGTTAGAATCACGGCATCTGCATACCGACCGCCGGTACCCCAACGGTAAGTAGCGGAGTTAGGGGGAGGGTTGGGGTTAGGCACTAAGGGAAGGGTTAGGGTTTGGCACTAAGGGGGAGGTTATGTTTAGGGTGCAAGACGGTTAGGTTTAGGCACTAGGGGGGAAGGTTAGGTTTAGGCACCGGGGAGGAAGGGTTAGGAATACGGAGAGGGGGAGGCTTAGAATACTGACGACAAGTGTCATATTCTAACCGTTTCCGTATGCCAGCGTCAGGATCCTGACCGCCGGGATCCCAAACGCAGGTATCCCATACCCACTGTCAGGTTTGGATTATTTTTTTAACCCGGGGTGGATGCAGAGGAGAAAACTGGAACGGGGTTGCAGTATTGAAATGCAGCAGATTTAATAGGAGTATTATGATTCATGAAACAGTGATAAACATATAAACTGGCAGAAAATAAACATATCCAAGTGATGTGTGGCTGAATTACAAGTGACTGGTAGGGAAACAGAGTCCAATTAATGAAGCTGGAAACAAGTGTTTAGGTAGAGAAAACTAAGGCCCTCATTCAGAGCCGTACGCTCTGAGCAGAGCGCACGCTCTGCATGAGGGCCGGGCTCCTTTTTCATGGAGCGTCCTCCTGGACGCTCGTATAGCTGTGGGTCACCACCCACAGGCTATACGAGCGTGCATTTTGATGGCCGCGATGGTCCGGAGTGATTTTGACTCTATCAGAGCCAAAATCACTCCCACTGACATCACTAGTGATGTCAGTGGGCCGGCTTCTGACGGGAGGCGTTCCCGTGGGAACGCCCCCGTCAGGGAGGCACGCCCCCGGCACGCCCACCAAAGGGGGCGTGCTGTCAATCAACATTGACAGCACGCCCCCTTTGATCGGACACAACGAGCGAAGGAAAGTCCTTCGCTCGTCGTGTCTGGCGCATGCGCACGACGGAGCTCCCTCCGTCGTGCGCATGCTCAGTGCAGACCATCGACCCACTTGCGAGCGTACAGCCGCTCGCGAGTGGGTCTGAATCAGGCCCTAAGTCCAATGTAGATGTGACTGAGGAACAGAGGTCAGAAGTACTGGAGTGGGCTCCGAGTTCGGAGAGCTGTAGGGATAACAAACCGTGGGGTGGGTAATGGGGTATAGCAGGGTAGATGCGGGTATCCGGGATCAGCCTGAGGTGGAGGCAGAGCAGGAAACTGAGCACTGCTGGAACAGCAATAATCACACTGAGCTAAGGAGCACAGAGAACTCTCACACAGCTTGCGCTGTGTTGTGTACACGTTGCACTGGCAACTAGAGGGTGTGCTGAACACCCCTAAGTACCATGAGGAAGTGCATGATAGGCTGCTGAGAGTCACATGCCAGAAGCTCCATCCTGATTGGCCTATTCAGGTCACATGCCCAAAACCAGGATGGCGGCGCCCAGCAGACCCAGCGCGGCAGCGCTGCCAGGCTCACCTGTCACCAGTTGGCATGTACCCTTGGAACAACCATGCGCACCTCGCGCCAACATCCAGACACCAGCACCCCCACCGGTAGGACTGCGCCAAAGCACCCGCACAGACAGAGACCGCAAAACGCCAGATACAACACCTCTGGTCGTGACACCCAACCCCTCACAGCACTGAGGTCACCATGGCCCAAACTGTGTGCAGTTTGTATATTCTCCCTGTGCAGAGGTGTGCGAGTGGTGCCGGCCCCTGTGGATGGCTGCCCCATGGTCACTGCATCTGGCTAGCAGAGTGCCTGGAATGGCAACCTGCAGCCAGAATCGCTGTTGCAGTGCTGCCCATAGCATCCTTTGGATGCTCCAGACATCCTGAGGATGCTCTGGCAGTGCTGTTCTCACCAGCGCTGGCACCCTGTAGCCAGTATTACTGCGGCAGTGCCGCCTGTAGCATCCTGGATGCTATAGGCAGGGACCCTGCTGAGTGTACAGCTGCCCGAAGCGTCTTGAAGATGCTCCGGGCACTGGTGAACTTCTGGGTGCTGGCCGCACCGCCTCCTATGCACAGCTTAATGATTTCATGAGCAATGGGGATGGGGCCAGCACAGGGAGCTGTTAAGCCCTGTTACGGCCCTGGTCACATTGTAAAGATCCAGATGTGATCTGGAAAACATGAACTATTTGAGGTTTTAAATAGTTTAAATAGTTTGTTCTTCTACTTTGAACTATTCTCAGTAGAAAGTCACATTAATTCATTAGTCATTTTTCTATATATGTGGACACTCTCAAATAGAGAAAGAAATTCGGTCAATTGCTCACGTTACATTGTGCCTGAAGGTTACTAAGATGTTTATGCACATGATACAATTCTGCATCTTTGGACACAGCAGTGGATCACATAAGCAGACAGGAGGTGTCTATTTACACAAGACGCCCCCTGTGACATTAGCATATTATTGCACAGCCACTGTGTACAAAGTTACTGCGGCTGTATAAAAGCGTACAACTATGAATCAGACCCTTACTCAATTAGTGCACCAATAACACTACTCTTTACTACTGTTTTTTGTCCTTCTATGTGGACACTTTGCAAAAATAGACAGCCAGAGGCGTATTAGGAGAGGAGGTGGCCCGTGTGCAGTCTCCGTCTGGGGCTTCCTCCTCTCTACCCGGCGGCCGGCAGCAGCATCAGACTCTGGGCACTAGTCTGTGAAAGAATCTACTGCGTAGGTCACCGGAGAAAATGGTGCGGTAACCATTTTCCCAGTGATTTCCCTACTGCGCATGCGCAAAACACCAGGAAAATGGCCGGGGAAGCCATCTTCCATCTTCCAGTGTTTTGTACAGTGATGATACTGCCAAAGCGGAACTCTGGAGAGGTAAGTATTGAATAAATGGGTGCAGGGTGTGCTGTGCGGGCACCACACTCCCTGCACCATTATAGATACTCCCCTGAGGGTCGACTGGGACAAAAGGTCGACAGGGTCAAAAGGTTGACACACTAAAGGTTAACATGTAAGAAGGTTGACAGGTACAAGTGGTCGACAGGATCAAAGAGTCAACATGAAAGTGATTGATACAAAATGATCGGCACTTGATTTTTTGTTTTGTAGCCCTAATCTTCATCTTAACCCTAGCCTTGGTGCCTAACTCTAATGCTCTCTCCTGGTGCCTAATCCTAACCATCGGGGTAGGCGCCTGACCCTAACTGTTCTTTCTGGTGTCTAACCCTGACCATACAGTAAGTGCCTAACCCTAACCGTCCCTCCTGGTGCCTAACCGTCAGGGTAAGTGCCTAATCCTAACCCTCCGGTAAATGCCTAACTCTAACCCTAAACCTAATCCTAAAAAAAAATGTAAAAAAAATCATGGGTCAACCATTTTTGTAGCAACCATTTTCATGTCGACCTTTTTACCATGTCGCCCATTTGTACCTTTCGACCTTCTTACATGTTGACTGTCACGATCTGGCTAAGGTTATTCTCTGCCACGGAGTTAGAAGACGTGGGGCCTGGATTAGTGATTTGGCGAGACCTGACCAAAGGCACGGAGTCTAACTTACTGGGAGGTGTTCACCAGTGACCCCTCCAAGCGGGATTTGGGTTTAAGCTGCACCCAGTAAGCAGGTTGCAGCCCTTTGGTCAGGTATCCGGCACAAGTGGGAAAATGGAAGAACACTATCACAGGGAAAGCATAGGAGAAAGATATTAGAGGTTTGCACTGAATTGGTGTATTGAGTACACACTTAGTGGTTCCAATGCTGGCACATGAGATTAGCACTATGAGATAGTAGTTTGATAACGTACTTAGGGCCTGATTCAGACCCGCTCGCAAGTGCTATGCGCTCGTAAGTGGGTCGATGGTGGAGCATTGCACATGTGTGGTGTGCGCAATGCGCGTGCGCAAGCCCCGGAGCGAGAGAGAAATTCTCTCTCTCCAGGGGCTCGCTACAAATGGGGTGGTGGTCAATGTTGATCGACATGTTGCCCCATTTTGTATGCGGGGTGGGGGTGTGGCTGGCCAAACGGAGGCGTTCCTGAGGGAACGCCTGCCATTTGCGGGCGACCCTACTGCCATCACGAGTGATGTCAGTAGTGAGCTTCCGGCTCTATTAGAGCCGGAAGCTCACTGGGGCTTGTGGCAGACGAGACCCTACCACAAGGGTCTCATCGCAAGCCCGATGGTCGCGATGGCCACGATCATCGCGACCATCGCGACCATCACCAGGCCGCTCGCTAAAGCTATGGGTGGTCACCTACAGCTTAGCAAGCGGCCAGGAGGCCGGGTTATTTAAAACAAAGTGGCTCTGAATCAGGCCATTAGTACACACTCGATGGCTTCAGACGCAGAAATGGCACTGGAGAATGATATTAGTAGACGGTACTTAGATGATGTACTAAGTACACACACTGTGGCTTCAGTTCAGCCGTAGAACTGGCACAGGAGATAGGTATTATGAAATGGTACATGGATGCTGTACTAAGTACGCACACTGTGGCTTCAGATCAGGGGCGTTTCTAGAGAGGAGGGGGCCCGTGTGCAGTCTCCGACATGGGCCCCTCCT
The DNA here is from genome assembly GCA_031769625.1 of Taudactylus pleione. Taxonomy (NCBI): domain Eukaryota; kingdom Metazoa; phylum Chordata; class Amphibia; order Anura; family Myobatrachidae; genus Taudactylus; species Taudactylus pleione. The sequence goes on from JAUIMM010000085.1 coordinate 27,543,329, forward strand.
CTCTTTCCGGGGGCTGGTATCGCACTGAGTTGTACGTGGCCAGAGCCGGAGTTATAAACTCTGGGCACTAGAGTGCACCCAGAGTCTATAGAGGATGCACTGGTAACCGGGAAAATGGGCGCAGAAGCCATTTTCCCTGTACTGCCCATGCGCAAACGATGGGAAAATGGCCACGGCTGCCATTTTCCAGTCGCTTTTACAGCGCCGGACCCCCGCGCCGACATGGGTCTCCGGAGAGGTAATTCTATGGGTGCAGGGTGTGCGGTGCGGGGCCCCCCTGGACCCAGGGGCCCGTGTTCCCCACACACCCTGCACCCATTATAGATACGCCCCTGCTTCAGATGTAGAACTGGCACAGTAGATAGGTATTATGAACTGGTACTTGGATGATGTACTAAGTACACATACGGTGGCTTCAGATACAGCACTGACACAGGAGACTGGTATCACGAGATGGTACCAAGGCCCTGATTCAGACCCGCTCGCTAGATGCGATCGCTCGCATCCAGCGTATGCAATTTGTCAAAGTGACGACATGGGAAGCGATCGCTCGCCAAGGCATAAGCACACCCACTTTGGCTGTGCGAGCGATCGCTCTGTGTATGCAGACACCCATTAGCGTAAGTAGAGACGCCCACTAGCGCACGTCATCTCCAGGAAGTGTATTAAAACATTGGTACATCGAGCACCATCGGTAGCAATCACAGCACTTATGGTTGCCTTACCCTGCCGCAAGCACTGCGAGGACTCCAGTGTAAAAAACAGTCATGTGACGTGTACTATGACGCTGCCTGTTAATTATGCACGCCTTAAAAACGGCGTTGAAACACTGAGGCATGCCTGCATTCGCACCTCCACTCCCCCATTATTAGTGTCCTGCCACTGTTACTCCTGTCACTCATTTCACTGAGCTCTGTTTGCTTGGTGAGTGAGCGTGCTGCGATCGCACGGAGTAGATCGCACACGCGCAGAACGAAGCGTGCGCATGCGTATTCTCAAACCATCGGGCCGCTTGTGAGCGCACAGCGCTAGCAAGCGGGTCTGAATGAGGTCCTAAGTACTCACGCTGAGGATTCAGCCGCGGAGCTAGCACAGGAGATGACTCTTAACAGATTGTACTCAGAAGACGTCCTGAGTACACACACCGTGGAAAACACTAGGAACAAGTCACTAGAAGGAATGCAGCTTGGAACCTGGGACCTGATTCAGACCCGCTCGCTAAGGCGCGCTCACTCGATCTGAGCGATCTGAGCCCATCTGCGCATGCGTATAATTCGCAGTGCGCATGCGCAAGCCACTATCAGGTCGCTGCTTTGAGTGACAGTGCCATTTGTGGGTGGTAACAGGGGAAGGTGCTTGTGAATGGGGGAGTGGATGTGCGAACGCAGGCATGTCAGGCCGCCAAAACGCCGTTTACAGGGCGTGCATGATTAGCAAAATAGCCAGCACTGATCGCTGTGCTTGCGGCTGGCTAAGGCAACCCCAAGGGCTGCGAGCAGCTTCAATGGCTCTCGATGGTCCAGATTAATTCTTCATTTCCTGGAGATGACGTGTGCTGCAAGTGGCCAGGGGGCGTCTTTAGACACTTGCGAGCGCACTTTGCTGTAGCTCGCTAAAACATAGTGGGCGGCTTTACGCCTACCCAGCCCCTTTTTGCAAGTGAGTGACCGCAACTCGCGAGCGGGTCTGAATGAGCTCCTTGGAACACTGCAACAGCAAGTTTACACTGGAAGTAACGACGTTGTACAGGCAACTTCCTGTTATCCAGAGCCCGGTTATATACCCTAAGGTAGCAGTCCATTGGAGGACACTGTCATCTGACAGCAACCAATGCTACCATTGGGTAAAGGGTTAGTCAGGAGAAAACAGACTGTCATGGCTGCGTCCATGATGGTAACCGTAGAACCACATCACGGAATGAGCACGTGGATGGCCTAGCAGACCCCTGGTATAATCCTCAGCGCGTCACTCGCCGCAGCACCTGGCGTCTGATCGCTCTAAATATCAGGGGAAGCCGGCACTGAGGTGAGTAACGGACGATCATAGGCCGCAACCTGACATTGACCTTTACTGTGTCGACCTTTTGTCCCAGTGGCCCTATTGGCTGTCTAACATCTGGTGTCTATCTAGACAATGTCAACCTTTTTACTGTCTATCTATAGTCCGGCACCAGCCCCTGAGGACAGCTGCTCCTCTTTAACACTCTTTTGCTTCACTACTCTTTAAGCTCTTTTGATTCTGCTGTTCTACAATACACTGCAGTCAGGTACCTCAGCGCTGGAGATCACACCTTTTCCACTCCGGCCGCCCTCTCTTAACTGCCTCATCACCGATAGTTGTTCAAACCTCTGGTAACTGCTTCTTCTCACATCTGTTGCTGCACTCCTTTCAGTTAGCTCCCACTAACAGCTGACTTGGCTCATGTCTACTTCCTGTCTCTCTCTTTCTCCATATTGCTTCCTGGCAATGTCCCTTTTAGTAGTTATATTGCTTCCTGGCAATGTTCTTATTAGTAGTTACTTTTAGGGAAGGGGGGCTAAGGTAGTGTAACTGGCCAACTTATTATATCATTTGACTTGCAAGTGCTGCTGTTCCTTTCTATAGTTCTCAGATGTTTGATGGTGAACGGTATAAAAATAACATACCCTCCGTGCGTTTCATCTTTGTTCTATAACTTTTTCAGTATCTATTGTTGCATTTTATGTTTTTATTAAGTAAATATGTTTTAAGTAAAATTATTTTTAAGACAATTCTAACTTTTTTCTTTTTGCCATACAGTACATATAATGAGTATTTCTTTAGCTGCATACACACACACAGCGATTTTTTTGAACGATTATCGTTAAACAATATCATCTAACGATAATCGTTTGAAAAAATCATTCACTTTCTGAGTCAAACGGTGAATGATTTTCGTTCATGTGCGTTCACGTTTGTAGTTTGTAGTTCAGTCAGACTTGTCAACTCAACGATTTTCATTAAGGGAATATGCAAAAATCGTTTGTAGTTCTAAAAAATCGTTCATTACATTTAAATGAACATAGTAAATGAACAACTTTAGTAAACGATTTTAGTTAATTTTTTCAAGGGAGAAAATCATTTACTAAAATCGTTCATTAACTAAATCGTTGTGTGTTTATGCAGCTTTACTATTAACGCAGTACACCTTTAGCTTTTTGGGATTAGTCATATAAATGTAATGGCCTACATCTGCTGCTAATTTACATAAATAGTCCTCACATTACATAATTTACCCTAGGAAGGATCATGTTACCAGGGAGGACCAAAATGCAAGGGCTGGCCCCAATATGCCCAGGGCATTTAGGACCTCATTCAGAGGCGGTCGCTAGGGCACAATCGATCGCAACGAGCGATTTTTTGTCATGTGCGCATGCGTGTAGTCGGCATTGCGCGTGCGCAAGCCAGGTCTTGCGAGCTATATGAAGTCTGTCGTCAGTCACTACTTGGTCGTAGCTCTGATTGACAGACAGTTCCGTTTGGGGGTGGTAACGGGAAGGTGCATGTGAACGGGGGCGTGGCGCTGTGAACGCAGGCGTGTCTGTCGTAAAAAGGGAGATTTAAAGGAGTGCATAAATTACTGAGCGGGTCATCGCACACGTCATACCGCAGCCTTTAAGATGCTACTTCTCGTAGTGCTTGAGTGAGCCCAGGGTCTACCTCAAGCACTGCGACTGCAGGCGATGGTTTCTGCCTCTGCCGATGCCTGGAGTCAATTAACAAAGTAACAGGTGTATGTCATTAAAATGTATAGAAGCAAAGTGGTTGCGATAATTGGCTTTTTTTTCTTTTTAGAAGGACATTACATTTGGTTGGTCTCGGTATGTGATATTTATATTACATTTGTTTGCAAAACCATTTAAAATACATTTAATAATCATAATTCCCTTTTTTTGGTTCAAATGCTAAATACATGTTTTTGTAGATTTTTTTTTTTATATTTTTTTAGGTTTGTGGTACTGCACATCCCAGCATGCTTTGTTTTTTTTTGTTTTTTATTAATAAAGCCCATAGCCAGATTTCTTAAACCAAACATCAAAAAACACATGCAAAATTTACCTTAGAATAGACAAAAAAACAAACAAAGCGATTGCACGCTGCTTGCATCCGCATCGAAATAGGCAAAAGAACCATCGAAAGTGCAGATGTGAAAACTTGACTTTGCCAAAAAACCACGATGGTCACATAGCTTGGCGCCAGCGACCGACAAATTTCTGCGACTGTAGTCCTCGCTCACCCCTTTACGAGACTCAGGAGGTGTGTTTTCATTGTGATGGGAGTTTCCTCGCCTACGATGTGCGCTGCGATTTTGCGCTTGATTTGCATTTTCTCGCTCTTTTATGATGCGATCGATCGCGCCCTAGCGACCGCCTCTGAATGAGGGCCTTCGACCAGGGCTCTGGGCCTTCCTATCTGTACAGAGTATGCCATGGGGAAGGGGGGGGACATAATTTGGGGTTTATCAGAACCTTGTTACCCCACTGGGTATAGCCGAACCTAATATCATTAGGTTTATTGAAAAATGCTATAGCAGGCCTATCTAAAAAATACATTTGTTTGTATTTGGCTGCATAGGAAAAATAAATAATATGTCAGATATTTCTGATCCTGGGCCATATTCAATTAGAGGCGAAAAGTGCCGTTTGGCAAAAAGTTTTGGCGGATTCGGACTTTCCTCCTGTTTTTCAAAGTATCTCCATATTCAATTCCAGGACGATTTCGCCTAAACGGAAACTCAATGCAATGTAATAGGTGGAAAAGTATCTCCTATGAATAGCAGGAGAAAAAAAGTGCAAAATCGTTATTTTGGGGTGCAAATGTGGGGAAACTACTCAGAACCCTTGAGACAGCCCTTGAGAAACTACTCAGAAAACTACTCAGAACCCTTGAGACAGCCCCCCAAAGGACAAATCAATAACAACAACAAAATATTACCTCAGAACACCCCAAAAAGTACTTTATTTTTGTGGGACGCCCGCAGAAAACAGCCTGGGGAGAACACTGACGCTAATAAGAAGCAATTTAAACTACTTAAGTACCCCAAACACTTTTATTAGGGCTATTAGTACACATCTACATTGATTCCCTATGTAAGTGCATCTTTTTTTAGGGTACAGACTGATTTCCCCACTTCTGACAGTACTTTCTGCCTATTCCGCATTCGCCACTTTCCTTTTGCGCCTGTTTTTGGAATTGATTATGGCGAAAAGCAGGGACGCGCACGAAAAGTTGTCGCCTCTCAAACGGGCATATTTTATTTACTCATACTTTACAAAGGGAGAATTCCACTCAGTACAAAATACCTGAAAAACACCAAGTTGTGATATATACCGTATGTTATCACATTGTCTTATAAGTATCTTAGGCAAGTTTTAGTATAAATACATTACTTTGACCTTTATAGTCAGAATTTCTGGCAAAGTCACATTTTGTTAAAGTTTCATAGAATATTATTAAAGTAATTTATAGGTAAATTCAAAGTAATTTCAGTAAAAATGTGCAATCCATATAATTTCTATATCTTATTACAAAGCTTATCTCTGGTGCAATATAAGTTTCATTTTAATAAGTAATTTATTATGTCAGTTCAAAGGTGAAATTCATTTTACCTAGCAAGTGGATAATGGAAAATGCAATAAAGATAAGAAAAAAGTGGCTGCCTTATTAGATAAAGTACATGTATCAGAAAAACTTTAGGCAGTGCAATTGTTTTTTGTTTTGTTTTGTATGTCATGTGCTCTTTTGGAGAGATGAGAAACTGTTGTTTTTAGCATTTAGCTTTTTGGGGTTTTTTTATTACGTGTACACTTGGAAAAGCTGGTCACCTAAGTATGAGTTTAAAAAAGGGATCACTGTCTAGTAATTGTAGGACCCTTTCCAATATGTTTGTCCACCACATTTGCTATAGGAACAGCTCTGAAATATGGGCCCAAATTACCCCAACATTTGATGTCAAAACTCAGGGAATTGTTGCTGCTGAGAAGGGCATTACTTACAGTACAGTTTGGAGGAATTACAGAGCTACTGTAACCACCGTAGCTAAACGAGCAATAGATCTACCCATTTCTCAGATGGACTGTACACCCTTCCTGTAGCATATAGAGCGTGCTTAAAGACATTATTGGTTATTATCCTAATGTGCAATATGAATGTTGTTAAATAGTTAAAAATGATTAACTCTGTTGGATGTAATAGCCTTTGATTTTTAAATGTTTTTTTAAGTTGGGGGTTTCCAACACTCAATGCCCCGCTGATTTTGCTGCTACCATCTTGTTTTTTTAATTGTTTATTTATATTTTGCAATAAACCGTCACAAACATGCTAAATAGGCCAATCTGCTGGTGATATGTGGGTTTTAAACCCACATATCCATTGCCAGAACCTTGGCTACTTAACCTCCAAATCACAGGCTATTTACTGGAGATAAAATTGGTACAAAATCCAGTACCTATTACACTGCAACCTGTGAGTGTTATTAGTAATAAACTTTTTTTATTGAAGCAAGATGGGGGGAGAGGGGGCAGTATTCACTCATTGCTAGGATTTCCAGGAGGTGAGTAGTATCTATCTATTTCCCACATTTCAGGATTCGGCCAAGTAGTAACTGAGTTTAAGAGACCAGCAGCAGCACCAAGTAGTCAAAGCTGTAAGTGCATGCCGGATTCCTGGCCATTAACGGCCAGCCAGCATCCTGTGGGATGGGCACAGGATGCCGGCGCTTGGGATGCCGGCGCTCGGGATGCTGGTGCTCGGGATCCCAGCGGTCGAAATCCCAATGCCGACAACCCCACAGGGTTAGGATACCGACACCTGTCAGTAGGTAACCCTCTCCCTACCCTAACACTATGCTACCTCCCCGGTGCCTGAACCTAACCTCCCCCCTAGTGCCTAAACATAACCTACCCCTCCCTGCACCCTAAACTTAACCCTCTTTCCCTAGTGCCTAACCTTCCACCTAGTGCCTCACCCTAACCCTCCTCCCCAACCCCGCCACTTACCTTCGTGATGCCGGCGCCAGGATTCTGAGAGGTGTCAGGAGTCTGGTGCCAGTGTTCTAAACGCCGGCATCCCCTGTAGCGGGATACTGAGCAATGTTATGTGGACACTTACTAAGTTCTAAGATTCTGCTTTTCTTTTTCAGCAGTCTCAGATGCAATTTGCTCCGCCCATGCTCTCCAGTACTGAGGCTAGCACTGCCTATCTGTATTTGGCATATACTGTACTTCGCTGAGAAAAATAACAATCTATAAACTTTGCGCAAAAAAAACACAATATCAGCCGTAGACACTGTGAAGCCTTCACCAATCTCCAGAATAAGGAAACAAAACAAACAAAGTAGTATCTAAAAAGGCGCTATTGTGGTTCACATCCAAAGGTGATAACTTTCACAATCCAGTCACTTCAAGAGAAATAAAGTCTTACTTTCTTCAAAACGATATAGGGAAAACACTTCTTTATTCTCAAGGTTCAACACTTCATCCATAATAGGAAGTCTCAAACTCTTAAAAGAGAAGAAAAATGGCCACCCATAGTCTAGTAATTCTCATATAAGGGGAAATTAATTTATTTAAACATTACACTCACAATATTAAAAACATAACAGGCATATAACTCCTCCAAAAAAGATGTAGTCCAATGAAAAACTTTCTTCATAGGGATTTTTTACACTTCACCTGGTCCAACAAGATGGTATAATGTCCTGAGGCAAACCAACGCCGGCAGTCAGTAACTAAAGTCCCTAGGTAGATTATTATCCAAAGAAGGTATATTGAAAGCAAGCGGACTTAATGATGAAACTGAATCAGCTTCACCAGAATCGATCTTTAAAGATTTGATTCGATTAAAGAAAAAATAAATCGATTTTTACCTTCACGGGATATCTTTGAGCGATTATCACAAATTAAACAAAATCACAAGGGGTTTTAGGGTCCGTAATTGCCCAACAATCGGTCATCATGACCCTGATTTTTGCAGACGCTGGATCGCGATTTTAAATTAAATGTTCCTTTGACTTACTTTTATTAGTTATTGAACAATCTTCAAAGGAACTATTGAAAATCAAAGACAAAATCGCTGCATTTGAAACCATCAATTTACCAGTGCTTGAGGCAGATCATGACACGAACTGGTCTAATAAATTGAAAATTCATCTCTCACAATTGCCAAAATACATTCAGAAGGAACCAACTTTCTTATTAGATACCACCACTCTATTAAAAAAATTATGTGATATGGATTCTATAACAGATAATTGCTGGTTGGCAAGTATTGATATAATCAATCTCTATACATGCATCCCTCATGATTTTGGTCTTGATTGTGTTAAGAAATTCTTGATTACCAGGACTTAGTGTTCTGCTGTACTAATTGACTTTTTTCTACGTCTTTTTGAGTTGATATTAACCAACAATTTTTTCATGTATGATGCACAGTATTTCCTACAAGTGAGGGGCTGCGCAATGGGTTCGAGCGCAGCTCCCGTTTATGCCAACAATGTTATGTTTATTGTGGAGAACAACTTATTCTTTGAGGATCCTTTAATTTCAGCACATATCACTTTATATGCGCGGAACATAGACGATCTAATTGTGTTTTGGGATGGAGAAGAAGTTATTTTAAAATCTCTAATTGAGAATCATAATCTAAGCAGTAACCCCATTAAATTTACTTACATCTTTGACAGGAAGGAAATTAATTTCCTTGACGTTAAGATTTCTGTCCTTGATAATTTAATTGTTACGAGCTTGTATACAAAACCAACCGACAGAAATATGCTGTTACAAGCACATAGTTGCCATCCAAAGAGTCTCATTAGAGGACTCCCATACTCCCAAATGGTCAGAATTCACCGCATCAACAGCGATGCTGATAAGGCAGCACAACAAATAGACAAATTAATTGATCGATTTTCCTGTAGAGGTTACAACCTTGGCCAACTTAAGGCAACTAAGGAAAGAGTCCTATCGATGGATAGGAAAATACTTCTTTCTAAACAGCATAGTACCCATGTTAAACCCAAGTTCACTTGGGTTAATATAATGTTGCCTCCCGCACAATTAATAAAATCACCAAGAAACACTGGCCCTTAATAGAATCAGACAAACAGCTTCATCTTTCTAACACTGAACTAATGCCCTGTTACTCTCAGGGCCGCAACCTGAGAGATATTCTTGTAAAAACCGACATTTCACATCTCGGTAAAAGTGGTAAAAATAATCCATAATTTTTTCCTAAAAAATTAGGTTGCATTAAATGCACATGTGTAACGTGCCAATACTTGATTGTGGGTGATACATTCCATCATTCGCATAGTGGCGAACCTTTCTCCATTAAATTCCAACTAATTTTGTAATATACCAAATAATTTGCCCCTGCGGTTTAAGCTATATTGGTAAAACGGATCGGAAATTTAAGGAGTTCATGGCGACTCATAGATCTGCCATTCGTAATGCACTACTGTCAGGTTCCAGTGAATAACCTGTAGCTCGCCATTTCTCTGAACTTAAACATCCCCTTTCCGGTTTGTATATAAGGTATGTTTTAAATGTTTGTTTGTTACTTTCTCCTGACGACAGTTTATTGTAACTGAAACGTTGAAGCTGCTAAGAACCTATGACTGAATTATTTATTCTAGCCTCGAGTGCCACACCATTGTTCTGTATGTATCCCTTTTTGTGAGGGCACCAGCATCAGCTGTTTTGTATTGTTGGGAGTGCCTAACCCTTACTATATATATATATATATATATATATATATATATAACTATATATATATAACTGTGTATATATATATATATATATATATGATACTGTAGATATTTATATGAATATAATGTATATATAGATACTGTAGATTTGTATATAGATATCTATATATATATTTATATGTATATATATATATATATATATCTACATATTTATATATAGATATATATACATATATATAGATATCTATATATAGATAACTATATATATATATATATATATATATATATAGATAGATACCTCTGTGTATATATATATATACATATATACTGTATAATGCGTGTGTATGTGTACAAGTCGAGGTTTCCATATCCAAAACACTCTGTACCAGGAGCATTTCGGATATGTTTTTATTTCCGTATTTAGAATACTTGGGGATCCGGTATCGTAGGCGTGGGTGCATGGAAGTCCGGTTGTGTTGTGTGGGTACAGCAGTGGCCTTGGCAGGGTGCGGTGGTCCATCGGTATCCGCGGCGGGGTGCGATGGGGTCCGGCGCCGGGGTGCAGGGGGTCAGGCAGGGGTGTGGGAGTTTCCAGTGGCATCTGCAGGGGGGCTCTGGCGCTGTGGAAGAGAAGTAACTGGTGAGAGAATGGCTGCAAAGCCACTTCCACGCCGGCAGTCATTGGACAGTGACACAGTGACGTCATGACACCAGTCCTCATGGCACATCCAAAATATTCCGGTTTTATTTATTTTTAACATTTGGTGTTATAGGTCATTTTATTTTTATTATGGCAGTCCTGTATGATCAAGACTCGATACGTGGCCTCCGATTAGGGATGGTATACTATACAGAATACTAGGGATGGCCACCGACCATCAATGGTTTGCAAACCGATGTTAAGGACACATCGGTGGCTAGGCCTCAAACAATCCAAGTTTCTATTGATGGTTGAACCCATCGGCCATCGATGGTACAGCTGTCAATAGCCATCATTACAGTATACAATAAAATTTGCTATTTTTATGGTATATGGTGTTTAAAAAAATATATTTTTTAAAAATCGTGTTGGATAAGTTTTAAAAAGATGTTCTTGACCTAATTCAGGCATAAAAAAAAACCTATTTCTGAGCGGATTTTGGAAAAAAAATTGTCAGTTAAGTGGTCAAGGCAGTGGTTCCCGAACTGGGTGCCACAGGGCACTTGCAGGGGTGCCATGGGTTGGTGGTCAAGGAACAAATCAAATAATTTATGGTCAATGTGATAGGCAAAACCAGGTCTGGTGGCTGCCAATCATAAAGTAGGTGGAAAAACAGAAGCACAATCCTGTCCACCACCATCACCACATAATTGAACCATAGGATGACAGGTTAGTACAATATACTTTATTTAATAATTTTTACTGAGTCTCTCAATAAGATTCATGAAAGTTTGGGAACCCCTGCCTAAAGGCAACGCATATTAATCCAGCCTGTTAAAACTAAACAAGGAAACACCATTTTGGTTTTGTGCATTTGCTCTGTAGAACACCCATGACTATGCAAAAGCTAAAACATGGCCACTTTTACCCAGTACAATATGCTCTGCACCCTGACTTTCCACTTGACAATTGTAATCACCTGGGCTGAATTAATTAACTGCAGAGAGGGACACTAATAAACTCTAATTCATTCATTCAGCATAGCTAACTGAAATACTACCTAAAGTAAGTGGGCAGTTTAGGAGAACATTCTGTTCCTGGGGGAAGGACATGTCGGAAATTGTACTTATCTATATGGGTGCAGCCAGGGCCGGTTCTACCATTACGCATGGTACGCAGCTGAGTAGGGCGCCACATAGTGGAGGGCGCCTCAGCTGCGACCATGCGGGCCGCGGGCAAACTGTGTCTCTGTGATGCAGCTGAACCGCATATGTAGCACTGACCGGACGGAGTTCGGTCAGCACTACACAGTGACAAACACACAGCCGCCGGCGCCGGCAGCTGTGTGTTTGTTTTGATTAGCAGCCAATGAGAGTCAGTCAGACTCTCCTTGGCTACTGCGCCCACTGCCGGAGCCGGACTGGAGCTTTCCGGCTCCCGCAGTGGGTAATGGAAGAGACGTCATGACGTCTCTCCCATAATGCAGAGCGGCCCGGCCCGGACTGAGGAGTGGATGGCGGCGGCCGGAGCGGGGATTCAGGTAAATGGTTTTATTTTTATTACATGTGTGTCTACTGGGGCACTGCATAGGGGGGAACCTCCACTGGGGGCACAACAAGGGGGGGACTACTACAACGGGGGTGGCTACTACTGGGGCACTGCATAGGGGGGGAACCTCCACTGGGGGCACAACAAGGGGGGACTACTACAGAGGGGGGACTACTACAAGGGGGTGGCTACTACTGGGGCACTGCATAGGGAGGGACTACCACCAGGGGCACTGCATCGAAGGACCACTACTGGGGGCACTATATAAAGGGCAATATTGGGGGTACTGCATAGGGGGAGAACTACAACTGGGGCCACTATTTAAAGGGCACTGCATAAAGGGTTGCCACTATTGGGGCACTGGATGGGGGCACTACTACTGGGGGCACTATATAAAAGGCACTGCATAGGGGGTACCACTACTGGGGGCACTGCATAGGGGGACTACTACTGGGGACACTATATAAGGGGCTTACTACTGGGGGCACAAGGGGCACGGGGGGACCACTACTGGGGGCACTATATAAAGGGCACTGCATAGGGGGTACCACTACTGGGGGCACTGCATAGGGGGGACTACTACTGCGGGCACTATATAAGGGGCTTCCTACTGGTGGCACAAGGGCCACTGCACAGGGTGGACCACTACCGGGGGCACTGCATAGGGGGGCACCAAAAAATATACTCGCTTACCAGAAAATTTTTGCTAGGGCCGGCCCTGGGTGCAGCCGCTGTAGGTTGAAAATAGAGAGTAGAGTGGAGTCCTCTTCTGGATGCACATGGTCAGTAGTAGCCCCATCTCTGTTTAGAAAAGAACAGGGGACATACAGTACTTACCTACTCTCCTGAACATTCTCAAATGTTTCTTCCTAGTGCAATGGGTGGACGGAGGGCTTGATGATATGATTCTCATCGAACCGCATCATCATGGCCCTGCCCCCTGCGTAATGGCATGATTTATGGCATTGCACATTGAGGGGTGGAACACTATTTGACCAACCCTTCACAGTGCACCCGGCATATCCCCCATGAACTGTCTCAGAGGGGACAGAAGGTCGAGGAGTATGTGTTAGACTAAGTGGCATTGGTGGGTCACTAGAAAAGTTTGGCTCTGGGGCCCAGTGATGCATTATTCCTCCCCTGCATATACATGTGGCCCAGCCTAATCTTCTCATTATCCAACAAACTTGTATAAACATTTGCAAAAACCCAAGCACATCATAGTCACAATAACATTAATGTTCCTGCACATCATAAATTATGTATTTTCAAATCAATAAGGCAAAGGAAAACAAAATCATGTTGGCTTATTTTAGGATTACTTAATGGTTTGCTTTAAATGTTACCTAAAGAAAATGAAAGTCCATAATGTAACTTGCCAATCTAATTTAGGGAGTCAAAATAAATTTCTGGATTAATAAAAGTAATTTAACTGACTATAGAATACGTATTAAACTCTGCCCTCTACACGTACTTACCGACTTTGCTGCCCCTTCGTCTGGGAGGGGGCAGCCATGTCGTACAGAGGGGCATGGCAGGTGTAAAGGTGGGTCGTGCAGGGGGCATGGTGGCATGATTGCGACATCGTGGCCCTGCCTCTCGCTATACAGTGCTGAAAAAACAGGCAATATATAGCGGGAGGCAGGGCTACAGTGACGCGATTCAGTGTAAATCGCATCATCACCTTCCCCCGGGAACGCCCACTTGTGCTCAAATATTTAACTGAAATCAAAACATTTCATCTTAGAGGCAATAGACATTTTTCCAGAGTCGTTCTATCTAGATGAATTGTAGTTTGCTCTGTGGTCAGCAGAGGGAACCCTTTCACCATATAGTAAATCCTAGAGCTCATGTGACATTTTAAATTCTATACGGTAGAAAGGAACATATACTGTACAAGTTAGTAAATGAATGTATGTGTTTAACTGAAATTGAAATGAGGAAATGTGGATTGTAGAGTGGCTTGGAATATACATAAAGGGCCTCATTTAAAGTTAGGAGCAAATACAGCTAAACACACCTGGACACCATGCTGATGAACTGGGGCCAAATGTACTATTTTTCTGCATGCAGAGACAATACTGCCTGTTTTCTGTATGTAGCACATTAATACTGGGACAGTTTCAGGAGCGTATTTATAATGAGTGCAGGGTGTGCGGTGCACACGGGCCTCTGGGTCCTGGATCCAGAAGCAGGGGCAAATGCAGGAATTTTACAGAGGGGGTTTCCACACGTACATATTTTATATATATAGTATATATATATATATATATATATATATATATACCTTATACACACACATACTGTATGTCACACATACATTATACATTACACACACAGTTACCTTGCAGGATGGGACTTGGCAGGCTGGCACCATGTCATTAAGCCCCTCCCTCTAGTGGCAAAATGCAGCAATATCGTGGGTCAATTGGGAGGGGGCGAAGCCAAATTACCCGATTCTAATGGAATCACGTCATATTAGCTCCGCCTCCTCCCGATTGACCCGCAAATCGCGGTACTTTATTAGAGGGCGGGGCTTAAGAGGAAGGATGCCTGCTCTCTAGTCTGTCAGGGGGGTTTCTGGGTACTCAGAACCCCCCCTGTGTGAGCTACTGAGGGGGGCCGGCACCGCAAACCCTGCACCCATACTATTTTTTTTCATACTTACCTTTCTGAAGTCCCACGGAGTATCGCTACAAAAAACGCCTGAAACATGGCCGCTGCCACCATTTTTCCGTTGTGATGTGCATGCGCAGTAGGAAATCACCGATGACCTGCGCATGCGCAGTAGACTCCGGGCACACACTAGTGTCTGGAGTCTGCTGCTGTCAGTTTGCTGACGGCAGCCGGGGAGAGAGGAGGAGGCCCCGAACGGGAAGTGAACAAGGGCCCCCTCCTCTCTTAATACGCTCCTGGAAAGTTTATTTGTACGCTGTGATTTACAGTTGAGCTAGGACGTGTTAAATGTCTACCCACCCCTCATAGAGCAAAATGGTTTTACCTGTGTGCAAAATTGTACCTTCTAGCTGGCATAAGTCCTAATACTAAGGGCCTGATTATGAGTCGGATATGACCGCAGATAGTTATTTATAACAAACTGTGAATTCGTAGAAGCAAATGAACGCATTTTTCCATATCTCCTGGCAATTTTGAAGTGAATGGATGTTGGCTAGATCACTCCTTGCGTGAAATAGGGGTTTCTGCGTGGCAAATGGGTGCCAATATTGTGGTCACACGCAAAAGGTCCGTCCGTGTCATGGGAATCTCATGGGAGTGTCATTGGAGTTCTGTGCTATTCAAAGGCACCCATACAATGAAGGGAAGCCTGTCTCTGACAGATCTCTAGTACCCAGCATGGCTCTGGTGCAAGTGATGATACTGATGATGACTGTTTAGGGTGTGGATGGAAAAACAGTGGGCAGTGCGGCTTCTTGCATGAAGCCATATATATATACTAGCAATAGTATACAGTATAAGCTAGTAAATCTGGCTTCCCCATCTTTGCACAATTATACCCACTTTGAGTCTGATTCAGAATCAGCCCCTTAGTGAGGTCCTAGGTATCTGATGGGCATGAGTTTTCATTCTCTTTCCATCCACTACATAGGGGCCTATTCATGATGTTAATTATCGGAGTCTGAACGGACCCCGATAATTAACATTGTGACTCGCCGTGGCTACCGGAGCAATTCATCATTGCTCCGGCGCGGTGACAGCTGATGCAATATCAATTGTGCCCGCAAACCACTTCACTGTTCCTTTTTGGAGCAGTGAATCTTTTCACTGTTCCAGTCGGAGCAGTGACGGGACTGCGCATACGTGACCTACAGGTCACACATGCACACAAGCGCTCCGATGTCTGGCAGAGGGATCCATAAGGATCCCTCATCGCAACCCGGACCTCCTTCCCATAGGGAAGGAGCAGGTTGCAATGCCGGAGCAGGTACATTTGTCATCTGACGATGGTCAATGCTCCCGCAGTCAAGCTCTGAAAATATTGTATTTTCGTAGCATGATGAATTCTGTCCCTATACTAGTGTATGGGGACAGCGGGCCATTCTGCAAGAGGAAGGTAAGTAGGATATATCTCTGATATCTCCTGCTTCTTGATGAATAGCCTGATAACTTAATTTTTACAATTGCAGGTGAAAATGTGCATTTTCACCTGCTTTTGTGAAAATTAAGTGATGATGAATAGGCCCCATAGTTTGTGATGAGTTAATATGACTGCAGGAGTACCATTGCTTCTCCATTTGTAATTGAATCTTACTTTTTAGATCATTAACTTAACATGTTGGAGTTGTAATTTACATACAGATTGAGGGGCCTATTCATCAAAGATAAATGGTCCGGTAACCATGCAGAAACACTCGTTTCCGCATATTTAAGTTACCGGGCCATTCATCATCAGGGGTCCGATGGGACCCCTTGGTATTCAGCAAACTCAGAAAACTGAAAGTTTTTGGAGTTTGCTTCCGAGAACAAGCACCATCTTCAGGCGGCGTTTTCTCTCAAAGACCCACTCCTTCCTATGGGAAGGAGTTCCTGGGATGCAAAGAGGGATCTGAGTGGATCCCTTCTCCGTCTCCTCACTACCTCCCCGGCTGCTGTGTGCATGCGTGACCTCGGGTCACGCATGCATAGCTGGGATGACGGGGTGGAGGTAAGTAACACGGAAAAATGGCTTTTCGCTCCAAATTGAATACAGCCCAAAGAGGTGGTGAAAAATAGGGTGGTAAGTGAAGAGCGAAACCAGGTAGAGCACATTTTCCTTTAGAATTGTGATAAGAGTTTGTGTTTAAAGGAGGATGGAAATGAGCCACTAGAGAAATACAAGTTATAAGATACAGGGAGTGTCGAATTTGGCAGGAAATAGGATAGAGTGGGCAGTTTGTAGGCTGAGATAATGAGACGAGTGTAGCGACTTCATCCTCACTTACTGGAGATAATTAACTGAAGGTAGATTGGGAAGTGTAGGAAAAGGTTGGTGAGGTATGTTGGATTGGTATAATGAAATGCTGTAGCTGTCAAATGTCAATATTTGTTTTAGAGGTACAGTAGGTGACCAAAAGTAGAGAATAGAGTTGTAGGTGGCAACGTGGCTACAGGGATTAGAAAATTCAGTGATGTAAGATGAAAGGATGAATTTATAGTAGAGGAAGTCTGTTTGGTATGCCGTGGTTGAGACTATGGGCCTGATGTAGAGTTGGGAATAAATTACTGTACAGTGCTCCAAAGAAGCGTGCACGGAAAAAATGAGTATATGCTAGTACTGTATTTAGAGTTCTATGCATGTGGTTTGCTACTAGTCATCATCATCATCAGTGTGCACATGCAACTTCCTAATACTAGATGAGAAAGATATGCCTGGTAAAGGTGAATTTCCTATTGCTTCCAACTCTGTATAATTCACGGATGAGTGAACAAGCCTTCGCTGAAATTTGCCTGCAACAACTCCTTTTGCGTCTAGTCATACTGTAAGTGTAAATGTGCCCTAAATGTGTTGCATTCTGCATTGCACATACTTGTGTGTGCTCATTACTGGGGCATGTGCAGTGCACATTCACATAAAATACTGTACGCTCTGCAAACTAGCATACTTTCAACTCTGTATCAGCCACATATACGGTGGCTGAAGTTGTATTGCATAGTGCTGAAGTGAATGTCTATTGTACAAAGAAGCAGCCTGATTGAGACAGGACATAAATGTCATAAGAGAGAAGTTTTAGTGTGAATGAGAAGAGAATCAAATGTTTAGATGTCACTATGTGCGTGTGAAGTTTGTTGTGGAAGAGAGCATAAGGTAAGGTTAGGCTGATGGGAAGGAGGTTGTCCTGTAACAAAGGGTGAAAGATGAAGTCCACTTGTAGAGAGTGTGGTGAGAGCAGTGTGCAGGATATGTTGAAAATAAAGGTTAATCCCACTTAGTGCTCCATCTAACCAGGAGCTGCTATATAACTGTACAAAATATATGTGTATAAGGGATACATTCAGTATCCCTACACAGGGGATGCTGGCACATAGAATACCAGCGCTGGAATCTAGACACCTGTCAGAATGCCAGGCGCCGGCATCCCAACCACTGACATCCCGAAGGTAAGTAGCGGGGTTAGGGTTTAGGGTTAGGCACTAGGGGGAGGGATAGGGCTAGACACTAGGGGGGAGGGTTAGGTTTATGGTGCAAGGAGGGGGAGGTTAGGTTTATGCACTAGCGGGGAGGTTAGGTTCTGTAAACGGGGAGGGAGGGTTAGGGTAGGGAGAGAGGGAGGGTTAGGATACCTACCGTCAGGTGTTGGTATCCAGCAACCCCATGGGAATTTTGACCGCTGAGATCCCAAGCCCCGACATTCCGTACCCACCCCATGTATAATATGTTATTTAAATGCTCTGGTTACAGGTTTTTTAAATATTACCAGTTAGGTTCTGTGGGTATTGCTAGATTCCCCAACATGTCTCCTAAAAGAGCTACCATCAATAAAGACATCCAACTGACCACCAGCACCCTCTGGCATTGCATCAACAGCTGGCAACAGACTATTGTAGTCCTGAAATGCTAGTTGGCTTATACACCATTCTCACTGGAAATTATTACTAATAGTTAATTATGGGTAGGGTCGAAGCTCTAATGCAGTTATACCCTGTTGGTGTAGTGTGAAAACCTTAATCAACTACCTCCAATAAGCAGTTACCCAATCCAGCAGTGAATCATTATATAACACCTGTCTTGCTAAAATCACAGCCCTGTGGGAACTGGATCAGGGTTAAAAAAGGGATGCGGTTATAATACTGATCGCAGGGATTTCGGCGCTCAGAATGTCTGTGCCGGAATCCCAACACCTGTCAGAATCCCAGCGCAGGCATCCTGACCACCGGCATCCCGAAAGTAAGTAACAGGGTTAGGGGGAGGGTTAGGGTTAGACACTAAGGGGAGGGTTAGGGTTAGGCACTAAGGAGGGAGGGTTAGGTTTAGGGTGCAGGGGGAGGTTAGGTTTAGACACTAGGGGGAAGGTTCAGTTTAGGAATTGGGGAGGGAGGTTTAGGAGTTGGGAGAGAGGGAGGATTAGGATAACGACCAACAGGTGTCGTATCTTAACCCTGTCAGGATGCCGGCATTGGGATTTTGACCGCCGGTATCCCATATGCAATCCTTAAAAAAGGAATTTCAACCATCAACCCATGTTTTACTTTGGGATAGTACTGAGGAGGTGCTGCTCTAGGAGCGTTCCATTGATCAGATATTCAAGTCTCCGTGAAGCTTGTTAAGTTGTGTATTCACCAAATGCCAGTAGACTACAGACTTGGCACCTACCTTGCTGATATATGAGTGAAGGTTGTTCAGTGGGCTCTTTGTGCAGTGAACTGCTTGGCATCTGTTAGTAGTAGTAGTGTCTTTATCTTGTGTATGCATATATTACAATTAAGTCCCATTTGGACACTTCCAGCTGTTTTCCTAAGTGATGCAGAACCCTGGGTCAGCACATTAGGCGTTTCTGGCTGACCAGCTAGCACTGAGCACGACCTAAACATAAACCCAAGAAAACAAAGGTACAATGCTAATGTGCTTGTGGTATAAATAAATGAATTACCAGTAAATATCAATATGAATAGCTTGGTTGAATAAATTCTAAATTTCTTTATTATTAAAAAAGAATAATATACATATCCATATGACAGTATAAAATTACAATAGTCATTCTGATTTGCCGAGCTTCCCTCATCAAAAAATACTAATCTTTGACTCTGCACTTGACATCACAAGACAGCTTTGCACTATTCCCTTTTATACATTTAATGCTGCTTTCTGTTTATTTTTTTGTTTTTTCTATTTTTTCTTTTGCTGATTTCGATATGACTATTACATTGATCAACAAATGTGCCCAGAGTATATTGGTGGAAGAATAGATTCATAGTAATCATATTGCTGGGTCAAAGGTAAGAGCATAGCAGCAGCACTGCAGGAAAATTAAGTTATTTATCTTTCAGGCAATTTTTATATTATTACTTTGTATGTAATAAGCTTTCACATTGTCCACTAAAGCAGAAAGATATGAGGCACCAATAACAGGAACTATTACCAGCTAAGCTTTTTTTTTCATAAATACTTCCTAGAGCTTGACAGCACAACCTTTGTTTTAAATCAAATTATTTAATGCAAAAAAAATGGTTTACATCAAACTAAAGGGTGATTGTATCATACTCTAACCAGTATTACCTGTACTTTTTATAACTTGTTTATTAAATACGTATGTGGGCATACTTTTTTATTACTTACCTCTGCTTCTCCTCTTCTGGACAGCTGGTTTTGGCAGTCTTCAGATCGGCAAACGTGTGATAGCTGGTAGTGTTAAAACAGCAAAACATCCTTCTATCAGCTCCCACATAACATTACTACATTGTTTTAAAGGCATAACTTCCATCATTTAAATCATGGTACCCAAAAGTGTGTACATGCAAGAATGGGGGATTGGTCATATTTAGCGCCCTCCGCATCTATGTTTTCCAATGTGATTTTGTCTGGTGACCTCATGTCATCGCAGAGGCCAAATAATGAATGGGGCAGATATGACTGCAGACCCATGATGATGACCAGACGCCTACCCGACCACGCAGTTAGCAGAATATAAGTAATAGTATTATTATTGTAGCCCCCTTTTAGAGTGGTGGTTACCTATATCCTATGTAAAATATGATGTTTGCAGGGTCTTGTAAAATATTATTTATTTTTGCATAAATGTACTATGGAATTTTAGTTATGAGCAGATCATGACTGAATTTAATTATTTATTACTAAAGGTTGTGGCTTGGAGGGTCTGCACAGAACTAAAAGCATCAGCCAGCATACTAGAGCTTCTTTGAAGCGCCACGCTCCAGATTTAGGCCGTAGTGAGGGGATTAATCTAAGTGTGTCCATCATGCAGTTAGCAGTGGGGTGATGTGAAGGTTTCCATGGCAACCCAAGAGGAGCTATATGTAGCACTGAGGCAAGGGGAGAGACAGTTGGTGGTGAGGTGACTGACTGGACAGGCAGAGACCTGTTGGTTCCCCTACATCTGGTGAGGGTAAAGGGGGAGCAGTTCCTGAGGGAATGGTCTGAGTGAGATGTAACAGGGATATGTGAGAGAGCATCCATAGTGAGGTGGATGAGGAGAGAGGACAAGATGATCAACTTACAGCTCCCAATAGCTGTTGGTGGGTGTATTTGTGCAAGTAGCCAGAGAAAAGGTGCTCTGGAGAAGTCTGGAGAGGTCAGTACATGCCCCACTAATTAATGCAGTCACTCACATCCTGTTATCTGCTTTCAAATTAGGACACAGCATCAGCCAAGGAAATAAATGTATATACCCCCTCAGCAAACCAAGTTTATAGACATATGAGTCACTAGTGTTAACAGACTTACAGCCCCTTTACCATCTATAAGATTCTGTGACAGGATTTTTTAGTACTTCATTTACCTATTTAGCATCTACAGGGAGATCAGGTAGCGCTTTATACTGGTTACCTCAGGAGAGGGACTTTTACTAAGCTCCGGCCAAACCAACTCCCACATACTGAGCCCACACCGAACTCTGACTGATTACAGCTATAAAGGTCTATTCATGAAGATGTGTGGTACAGAATTGATACTTTTCACTATAGATCGTGTATGCTCGATGCGATCTATAGCTTAGCTAAGCAGCAATTTATGTACCCTTACCTGTGTTGCGAAGCAATGCGATATAATGTGGCAGTCCGGCCTTCTCATTGTTTTCAGTGACTTATCATTTTGTTTTTTTAGGGGTGGCAGAGTGAGGGGGCATTGCCTGGGGCAACCATGTGAGGATAACCCAGTATATGCTGGGTTGCCTTACTATAACAGCGACAACTCCTAGGAGGCACTGGGGCAGAGCGGATGCCTGGGAGTTCCACCATTGGAGAGTCAGCGGGACACCAGGTAATCAAAAGTCTGAAGTGACCCAGCATATGCCAGGTCACTTTATTATCTAAGCACAGGACAATGCTGGCGGGGTGGGAGCAGAGTGAGTCGGCAGTGGAAGTACCGGGCAGTGAAGCAGAGGTGACCCAGCATATGCATATGCCTGGTCTCTCATGACATTGCCAGCGGGTGGGTACAGAGCGAACCAGCCAGTCAGCAGAGTGAGGTGACCCGGAATATGCCGGGTGACTTCACTATACTCTCTGGAATGTCCCTGTAACACACAGGGAGCAGGGGAATTTTTCTCCCTCCAACTTTCGACATGGGCACCGCTGACTGGCCGGTGTCAAGGGATGGGGCGGGGAGAAGGCAGGGTGACAGCTGTCTACGCCATCCTGAGATGGAGAAAATGGGAGAAGCAAAATGGAAAGCTGAGCTTTCTGTGCTTCTATGAATCGCATGGGGAAGCGATCCTGACACAGAGTTGGGGCACTGCTGGAAAAATCTTAGATTTCTCCACTATAACCCCTTCTGTGAATAGGACGAAGTGAAAGGCCCTGTTATCACTGATAAAGGGCTTTCCACTGCTTAATGAAAAAAAAACACAATACGGGAACCTCCTATACCTTCACAGACTAAGGAATCCACCGTGGAGAAATTAGCTTTAAACTGCTATGATAGCTGTAGCACATACTGTGCATTTTAGAGGAGAAAGACATAGACTTCACACCTATCAATAAAGATATGTTCTTGTGAACACTTTAATGTTCACCTATATCCATTCCAACCTAAATCTGAGGAACAGTGAGATCTTAGCATTGGATACAGGAAAATTACTAATGACCATCCCTTCCAAAGAAGAAGAGGGCCCTGCTCGAGAGAGAATACATTCAAAATGGGAGAGAGAAGACAGATAGGGGTGACACAGTTGGGGTAGATAGTGAGAAAGGAGCATGGAGCAGTGGGTTAGGATGAGAGCTGGAAAGGAATATGTGTGTTTTAGAATGACCTGATGTTATGTTAAAAGTAGTAGTAGTGGTAGTAGTAGCAGCAGTATCAGTAGTAGTAGTAGTAGTAGTAGTAGTAGCAGTAGTAGTAGTAGTAGTAGTAAAATTGTATTCCAATTTCTTCACAAAATGAGGCAATTTTTCTACTTTGATATAAAGGGTGTACATGCCCACATAGCACTGACCACTACCACACAGCACTGGTCACAGCTCCTCCCCTTCTCTTAATAGGTCCTTTTTTTTTAGCCCAGGCTCATCCTGGTGAACACCAGACAATGATGGAGATGTATCAAACCTTCTAAAAAGTAGAAAAGTGGACAAGAGAAGTCTCCCATAGCAACCAATCAGCTTCTACCTATCATTTTATAAAATATACTTGATAAATGCTGATTGATTGCTATGAGCAACTTGTCTACTTCTCCATTCATTAGAAGGTTTGATAAATTTTTCCCAAAAACTACGAAGCACATCATGGACTCCAATCTTTTAAATATGGGTGCTTCTAAGTTAATGGAAACCAAGATGGGAGAGATCTTTCCCTTTTATTGGAATTCCTTAACTTTCAGCAATGTAGGAAGTTATTGTCTTGTGATGACCATACAATAAATTCTATGGTGGCACATTGTTTAAAAGAGAAGACTTACCTCTTTCAAGCAAGTACATATATGTGTTTATAGATACAAGGGATAGACAGGGGACATTTTAATGCTCTTATTCTCCCCTACCCCCATGCCATGCACTACATGAATTTTTTCAGTTCTACAGGGCAACCCCTTCTTGACATCATCACATCTTGTTGAAATGGCATCATTATCCTGAAGCTTCTTCACAGACTCCCAATGTTGGAGGTTCTTTCACACCCATGCTTCTATACACAAGGATGGGAGAGACAGGGGACTTTTAGTCCTCCCAAGTTGTGAAAAGTTTCCAGTCTCTTCTGCACTTTGTCTTCCAACAGTCTCATCCCATTGTATCTCTCCAGCAAACCCAGCTTCTCCCGTGTCTCTCCATAGCCTGAGCCCACTCTGTGTCTCTGTGTCTCCCCATAGCCTCTGCCCCCGCCCCTTGTCTCTAATTGGCCTCAGCCCTATTCTTGTGTCTCTCTCCATAACCTCAGTTACCTGGATCTTCTGCTTGCTCCTCACGGAGGCTGCAGGCTCCTCACTCCTGTTATTCAGGGCTTCCCTGGAATCTTGGGGCCTGGTACAAGTGCCCCCCTTGTACTCTCCTGTTGCTGGGCCTGCACCTGACCCAGGGACAGTTCTAGGGGTGGGCTAACAGGGCAGTCGCCCGGAGCGCTGGCCCCTAGAGGGCGCCGCTGAGTCCCCATCACAGACTGCTAAGAAACCATAAGGATTTCTGCTGGGCCGGGTCCTGTGCTCCCCTCATCAGATTTACACTGCTCCTCTCTCCTCCCCCCTGCAGGCTGATTCATAATAAGCTGCCGGCTGCTGCGAACGGAGCTGCTCAGCTCTCTGATCAGGCAACTTGAAGGCAGTACAGCAACAAAAGCAGTTGCCTAGGTCCCGGTGGGTCCAAGGGGGCCCGCTGACAGGGCTGTAAAATAGCATTTTTCTTTTCCTGGGCTTGTTAAATACTTCCGGCCCCGGCAGGCTATCAGTGCTTTGATTGGACAGCTGCCGGGTACCGGCTCTCTATCTCACGCCGCTCAGTGGGATTGAATCCCTCAGAGAAGCAAGCTGTCATTGCTGCTTTCCGGTAGGAGGGAAATGGTGTGGGAGAAGCTACCAGCGATGATGGAGAGTTGGGGGCGGATCCAGTGATGCCTGCCCCCAGCATGAATGTTAGTGCTGTGGAGTTCTTCTCTCATCAGTCTGTCTTTGCTCTAACCTGGGTCACACGCTGTGACTGCTGCCTGAGAAAGAATAGCCATATTGCCTGTCACTGATGCGGTGCCGTGCTGCTCTGCCATCACTCTGGAGTTGGCACAGCTCATGGTAAGTGACTTGCTCCTCTGCTCCCCCCGTGCTCCCCATCCCCCGCCAGCGCCAGTCCCCCTCGTCTGTTGTTCATGTCCGTTATCCTCCCTGGCGCAGTGTTTGAAGCTGCTGTGATAGCACTGCTGCTGGATGTGTGCAGGAGTCTCTGCCAGTCATTATACCAATGTGTCACTCTCACCTATCTGTCCCCTCTTCAACTGTCTCTGCTCCATATTTATTTGCCTCCCTCCACAACACTATCGGCATATAAGCCTCCTTTAGTGGCCCAACACACCACATATTAGTTTTTTTCCGTCTCCCTCCAGAGCTCTACCTTTCTGATTGACTGTCTCTATGGGGAGAGAGGGGAGCTGACTTCCTAGCTGTTTCTCCTGCATTGATGGCAAAACATTGACAATCGGCATCAAACTATCAGTATTTACTAAACAACACTGGTCAATGGGTCTGATTCAGCAAGGAAAGCAACTGCAAATTCACATGCACCCGGTCGATGTTTTTGCTTTGCGCATGCGCAACCCGGCCACTGCAATTGAGAAATGAACGCAGGCTATACGCAGACACAGTGCACAGTTATTGACAGGAAGTGTCTATTTGTAGGTGCTCGGCTGAACGCAGCTGTGCCTGTGCATTTGGACATCAATACAGGGGCATGTATAATTAATCCGGTGCAGCTGCAAACACAGCCCGAGGTCTACTTGCACACAGGAAGTGGCCCAAATCAAAGTCAGGTCAACCACTATTGTGCGTATGGGTCCGATGGTTCTTAATATTACTGATGTTTTCGCTGTCTTGCTAACTTCTCAGGCTGTGAGTACAGGTAGGGGGGCGGCATTATATATTGCTGGACATCCGCATCTCGTGCTGTGGCATGCATTTCAGTTGTAGCAGCCAGCAACATCTTCCATTATCCAAGTACAAGCAACAAGTTGCATTGTTCTGAATAGGGTCTGTGTGCAGGATATGTCAGAGGACTGCAATGTGCTGAAGAAGGTTAAAAAAAACTGCACTCTAGTGGAGCACATCCACTAGCAGACTTGGAAACGACTGCACGATTACGACATTGTAATCGCGCAGTCGTTTCACAGTCGGTGTTGTGCCTAAACTGAAAGATCAGTCATTCAGTGTAGGCACATCACTCATCCCCTAACATGCTCAACCTGACAATATCGTCAGGTTGGCCAACATGTTCGGCCGATGATTGATGTCGGAAACTACCGTCGGGAGCGCGCATCACTGGTCATTTCTGACATTAATGTGCCCAATTCATGCACGATTCATGAGCGATTGACCGATAACGATATCGCTATCGTTCAATCCCTCATAGAAATCGGCAAGTGGATGTGTTCCCTAAGGGGGGTATTGTAGCAGAACTCTCAGATCTTCTTGACTGTGTGTGGCATAATGTGTTAGAAATGGCATTACTGCGAGTAGCATAGTGTATTAGAAATGACATTACTGCATGTGATATAATGTATTATAAATGCTGATGAATTGGGGGTGTTCCACAAAGACACACCCTCTCCCCTTTCCAGAAGCGCACAATCCTGCGGCATGGAATGCCATCTGTAAAGACTTTTTTTTGTTGGGGGGGGGGGGCGCAACTGGAAACTTCCGTCCTGATCTCCACAAAGTCTAGAACCGGCCCTGACCTGACCCTCCCATTATAACTGTGAGCTGCTGCATGCAGTCATTTTTTATGTGGCTCATTCATCTGTTATTAATACCAATTACCCATAAACAGTGATTTGTGACATTGCTATAAGAAGTAGCAGCTGTGTCTAGAAGAGGAGAAGGAACACGGGAGTATAACTTAGGGATTCTAATAATGCATTTTCATGTTTGTTGACATGCCCATTGTTATTATAGACAACAATCTTACAATACTATAATCCCTAGTTCTTCAGGACACTGCCCTTGCCTGGTTCTCAACCTACTTATCAACTTGCTCTTTCAGGGGTCTATTCAGCAATGATTTTTGTACTTAAAAAATGCTATTCAGCAAAGCAAAATGCGTTAAAGTACTTGAAAAATCTTTCATTTATATAACGAAATCTTAGAATAGCGTTATATAAAGAAAGAACTTAATTATCACTAAAACAGAAGGGACAAAGGGAAATTTTCCCATAAGTCCCTGCAGGATCCTAAAACTCCGCCCCAGTCTCTATCCCTGCATAAAAATCTCTGCTGTCCATGCATAAAAAAATGCTGAATTGTGAACATAAAATTTAATAATTGATAAAAAATCATGACGATAATATTTGGAGCAACATTGTTTGCTGAATTGAACCCTCTGTGTTTATTTATCTGGATCCACCTACTCTCTGCTTCCTCTATCAGTTGGGTTATCACAAGGCTCAGTCCTGGGTCCACTGCTATTCTCTATCTATACTACCCCGCTTGGGAAACTTATCAGCTCTTTCAGATTTTAGTATCATCTGTATGTGGATGATATCCCAAGTTTACCTATCCTCTTCGGATCTCTCACCTTTCCTGTTGGCCCGTGTTACTGAATTTCTTTCTGCCATATCATCTTGGATGTCATTTTGCCACCTCAAACTCAATCTATCACAAACAAAGTTAATAATAATCCCACCAACAACAGCAGTTACCGATCTGACATCTCCATTTGTGTTGACAACACGACAATAAATTCTACCCCTCAAGCTCACTGCTCAGATGTAATTTTTGACTACCCACATTCAATCTGTATCCAAATCATGTTATATACATTTAAGAAACATATCCAGAATATGCACATATCTAGTATAAGACACTGCAAAAACTTTAATTCATACACTTATTATCTTCCGCATTGATGATTGCAATAGTCTACATACTGCTCTTCCCCTAAACAGACTTTTGCCCCTACAGTACAATCTATTTTGAATGCAGACTGACTTTTCTCACAAAATGTTCTTCTGTTGTTACACTCTGCCAGTCATTGGTTCAATGTATTTTACCAAATCGTTTATGAAATACTTCTGTTTACACATAAGGCTATCAACCATACTATACCAACAAACTGTACAATTCCTTGCTTATCTCAAAATATCTCCTAGCTCAACACCTGGGCTGTGCACAAGATCTGTGACTTTCACCCACACTCATTATCTGCTCATGTTACAATACATTTTTTAGACTGCACCCATTCTGTGGAATGCCCTTCCTCACGCAATAAAACTTTTACCTTCTAAACCTTAAAGTGTTCCCAGAAAACTCACCTCTGAGTCTTTAGACAAGATTTTCAAATTCCAGAACCAGCCACATAACCTCCATAAGATAAGTAATTACCTCCCCTATACACAGGCCACACATATGTAGCTTTACATATGTTGTCTTTCTTCACTCACACATCCAGCTGACCCCAGGCCAGCAATTCTGTGTGACTGGATCATACAGTCATGTGTGGTATGATATGTTGACAGCCATAATGTTGACACTCCTCATGTAGACACTGATAAAATGTTTATATGTTAGAATATTGACATAATGTCCCTGGTTGCCCGTTGATCACCTATTTGCTCCTGACAGCTGCAGCGGCTTCATCGTGGCTTCCATGTCCCAGCCACTGGCGTCACTAGGGGGGAGTGCAGGGGGTGCAGGCCGCACTGGGTGACACCATCCAAGGGGGTGACACCAAAATAGCAGAGCTGCTCTGCTATTTTGTTGTCACTCCGTCGGATGGTGTCACCGTGACATGGAGAGAGGAAGGGAAGAGACTATGGGCTGCCCCAGCAGCTGCAGGAGCGCTGGGAAAGCCCACTGTGTGCCGAGAACGGGAGGCATTAAAATCAACTTCACTCAGCAGCGCTGTTTAAAGAGAGAAACAGCGCTGGTGGGTTTTTTGATCATAGCGCTTGCCAGCAAACGCCTCAATGATTAATCCTGGATTTAAAAATAATTGCGGCAATCGCTAGTGCCAAATATCTTTAGTGTAAAAATGTGTTAGTAAATGGAGCCCATAGAAAGAGAGAGAGAAGCCGGGATGTACTAAAGGAAAAATGTGGTAAAAACTAAGTTTTCTGTGTTTTACCGCATTTTCCATATGTACCATCACCTAGCCGCCGGCTCTCCGATGCGGAGGGTAACGTCAGCTTTTGCTGGCGTTACCCTATAGAAGCCTATGGGCTTCTACCGCATCGCCCTGGTATGAGGGATCCTCCCAGCATGCCCCGCGGCCGCCGTGTCAGTCTGCGCATGCGCAGATGGACTCCCGGGTCATAAACCCGGAACTCCACGCCGAAGAGCGGGTCGCAAAGGACAGCTCTTATCGCAAGAGCTGGTCTTCGCGGTACTTATTGCATATGGCGGTAAGTAGCGCCACTGTTAGTACATCCCGCACAGAGAGAGAGAGAGAGGGGGTGGCAGGGCCGGCTCTAGGGGTGTTCAACCAGTGCTGTCACACATGGGCACCACCTATAGAGGGCGCACTCCTCCCCAACATCCTGATTTCAGTGGGACAGTACTGTCCCGCTGTTCCACCCGTGGGCCGAAGTGGCCTGCTGGTGGTCAAGTCGGGAGGTTGGGGACCCCCACCGCCACAGCTGTGCGGCGATGCCGGACCCCCGAAGTGTGAATGGATGCCGTGTGCATGCGTGCGGCATCCATTCACTGACGGCAGAGGGCTGGGGGAAGCCGAGCCAGTGGCGGAGGGCTGGGCTTTACCCCCAGCCTGACATTATTTGGAGGCGTGCCATGCGGGCACGCCTCCAAATAACATCATCATGCAGGGGTGTGTGGCCTATGGAAATGAGGCCACACCCCCAATTTCGGGGGGGGGTGCTATGTACTGGGCCGCACAGGGTGCTCAGACCCCTGGAGCCGGCCCTGGGGGGAGGAGTGAGAGGGAGGGAGGAGAGGACATGGAGTGAGATAGAGAGAGAAGGAGGTAAGGAAAGAGAAGAAAAAAATGGACAGGGAGGGAGACAGAGGATGTGGAAGAGGGGGAGAGAGAGAGGGAGGAGGGGACAGAAAGAGCGCACAGTACCTGTTGCAGCAGCTGCAGCAGCATCAGCTTTCTCATGGGGGTGGGCACTTTGTGATAATAGGCCCCACCCCCTACTCGTACACCCACGAATCATGGTATTATGCCAGAAAGGGGGCGGGGCCTCCACAGTCTATCAAGTTCACGGACCCCGTCTGGTACATCCACCGACCACCGGTCCATGAGTGAGTGTGGCTGCCGTGTAAGCAATGCTGCCAGGAGCCGACCAGGAAATGTTCAGAATGGCCAGTTCCAGCCAATATTTGCGGTGGTGTGGGGACCCCTAAGGTGTGGGGGCCCCTGGACGACTGCCCCGTCCGCCATGCCTATAATCCGGCCCTATCCCCAATCCTAATCCCTAACCCTCCCTCTAGTGCCTAACCCTACACCCTTCCACAGCCTAACCCTAACCTCCCCTACTGCCTAACCCTAACCCTCCCAGCCTAACCCTAATGTCGAAATTCTAACAATGTTGACATTTCATATTTTGACATTTAGGGACTGTCAATATGTTACCTGTCGACATTTTAACAATGTCAACATCATATTTGTCTACATTGTGGTGTCAACCTTATGTACATTGTATATCGACCTATTAACTACATCCCCATACAGCTCACCAAGAACCCCTGCAATCTGACTGGACCATTTGCAATATGTAGGACATTTATCCTCATGTATCAAATGCCTAATTCCCTATAGATTGCAAGCTTGTGAGCAGGCCCTCTTCCCTCTTTATCTATTATTTCCCAGACTTATATTATTCGTTTTTGGCTCCCAGTTGAAAAGTGCCATGAAGTATACAGGCACTATATAAGTATATGTGAATAAATACAAATAAGTACAAATTGTCAGAAAAAAACATCTGCAAAAATGTAATTAAAAAATTGTAATGGAGGAGTGCTACTGTGTATGCGTTTAGTGGGAAATATAAATAGTTTGCACAAAATAAAAATATGACTTGTATATTATTTTTTTCTCATTTCCTAATGACCTACTGTATATTGAGTCATGCAAGCTCCCAGTAGATTTATGTAAAATAAATATTATATATCAAGTTTCAGAGTCACTATGTCTTTACAGATTCCCTTCATGTTTAATAGAGCTAGCTCATCACTGGCTCAGGAGGTCCCATATTGATAAGTAGCATTTTTTATTACAAAATTGGCTAAAAGGTAGATATTTTGCCAGGCTAAATACATGAATAAACCATCTTGAATAGAAGATCTCCGACAATGAGAATACAACTAATATCCAACTAGTTGCTATAGAAACACTTGAGAACACTGTTCAGGACCTGATCGATGCAGAGAACAGAGATATAAATGAAGTAATAGATGTATCACAAGGTTGCCACAATTAAGCACATTGATGATGTAAGGCAAGTCACTAGTAAAAGTTCAATTTCAAAGTTCCTCACAATTTATATTAAATATTGGACTTTGCACTGGAAATTTAAACTCAAGCACATCTATTTATATTTTCAAACTTCCTACATAGTGATTGTCATGAACAATATTGTGTGTAAAGGAGTTGCAAGCTTCTCACTAGTAAAGATAGGTGTTGACAATAACTTTACTTAAACTTACTACCCTGTCCACTTTGACAGGAGGAAATGGAGGTAGGATGGGCCTGGCAAGTGTAGTTTGACTACTGTAAAGGTGTGCTTACTGCGGAGATGGAGACAGTGCAAATACCTGTCATCGTCGTCGTCGTCGTCGTCATCATCATCATCATCATCACAGACCTAGCATTTTAAAGAAATAATTATAATCATAATCACATGCACAAAAACACACAGGACTGACAAAAAAAGTCACACAACAGACTATAAGGAAAACAGTCAAAAAAATAGACAAGGTTAGTGTTAAAAATCCTATTACACTAACCAAAAAAATCCCTACTCACTTTCTTCCGAACTAACAACTCCTCCAATAATATCTTATGTTGACATTTCTCATCATATGTATATTGTATAATATGACTCATGTAGTATACAATGATATATTATCTAATCTGATTTAATTTATCTTATGTCTTAAAGAAAGATTTTTCATAAATCTATCTATAAATGTTTGGTAAACCTTTCTTAAAGTGTATTTTTCTTTGTTTATTTGATCAGCTGAAGCTTATAGCCCGTAGTGTTGTTAAATTATAATTTCAGGTGAAAAATATTGCTCATTTAACATTGGGTGTAAATAGATACTTATGCTACACCTGCCATTACTAACTAATCCTTCCTCTGGTGAAACTGCTGATGCAGGGAAACGCATTATAATGAGGACAGTGCTGGTCCCTCTCTATACCTGGATATACCTGTATGTTATCATCTATAAAAGCAGCACACAGCCACCCTTAACTGGTCGCTTTGACACTGTGTCTTGCAACAGACAAGTATTCGGGACTGCTGCTTGCCAGTCCCTCTTCACACTTTACCTAAATTGTGTTGTTGGCGGTTCACTGTGCTTGAAATCAGCCATGATCCACAGCGCTGTACAACTGGACCATTCCCACTGACAGCAAGGGCTGGTAAGTGCTGCAGATACATCCACTATAATCATTTGGAATTAGTAATACTTCGTTGCAGTCCGATTCCAATTGAGCACTGCTTTACCTATGCACCCATTAATTAGACTGGGTATTATGTCACCAATTACTTCCTCCATCTCGGATTGTTTTTCAATTCATTTATTGCAATACCAACAAACTAATAAAACAGGGGATTGTTTCTTGGATACAAGAACTCATATGAAGCAGAGGGCCTGATTCAGCAGTGAACGCAAGTTCACTGCTGAACGCAGATTCCTGATAATCGGGAATCTGCACGTGTGCAGGACCCAGTCTGCGAGTGTGCAGAATGGGCCCTGCATAGTCGCACGCAAACCCTTGAATGCCTCTACCTGATTGACAGGCAGAAGACTTTAAGGTGTGGTGCAGGGGTTGGTCGCCGTTCCCGGAAACGGGGAGTGTACACCCCGTTTTCCAGGAGTGGCTAGCCCAGGATCTGCGTTGATCAACACAGTGTCCTGAGCTCGCAAGCTGGCCAGCCTGAATAAGCTGAGGCTGGCCGGAGGCCCGGTACCATCCACCATCGCGACCATCGTCTACCGATGGTCGCGATGGCGATCCCAGGCTGTGACCTCCATCGCAATGCTGGGATCGCAAATGCAGCAGGGGGTGTCATACACCTCCTGCTGCATTTGCATTATTGCAAATATCGCAATTGCAAAGCTGCCTGCGTGCATACATCATATATCTATAGCTTGCGTGCATACATCATATATCTATGGCCTGCGGGCAGCTCTGCAATTGTGATCCTTGCTGAATCAGGCCCAGAATCTGCACAAATGTAACACCACAATATACTTTTTCAACTAGTGTTTGCAGGCACAGTGTGGCTGCTCTGATACAATTTAACAATTTGCTTCAGATAACGCAACAATTATGTCATTTTCCTCTGGTACCAGTACTTTTTATGCAGAATGCAATATTTTATCTATTTGTATACTTGAAATAAATGTATACACGTTTAAAGCTGAAGTTGATCATATTGTGTACAGAGGGCCTGAGGCAGCAACAGAAGCAATATCGATATTTATGCAGAATTGCAGATAGAGCAATTAATTGTGCAATGCGATTACTTTGCAATTAAATATGCACATCCACAAAGTGAGTGTCATGTGGTCAGCGTTTGAGGGAGGTAATGGGGGGGTTAGGTAAAAGCAGCCGTTTCTGACCGTTTAAACGCCATTTCAGGAGAGTGCATAAATTAGACATTGTGATTCCAGCCACAGCATGAGAACTCTCTGCACGTGAGGGGAGCTGCAGTGTTTGCGGCTGGTCAGACTTGCCGTACATACTGCGTGACTGCTTGATGTGCATTGATGGTACCGATGTTTATGCAGGAGTGCAACCCTGGACGGATATGAGAAGACAGCAGTGAGCCTCTTTATACCGGCTGTGGTTTGGCAGGCATTAGCATATTTTCGCAGCTGCATGCTGTGTGAAATCGCAGATGCAATTGTATTAGCGTCCACTGCTGAATCAGGCCCAGTGCTTGTAGTAGCGCTGCTTTTTTTTTTCTTTCTTACTACTGGTTTCCAAAGGACTGGTAGTCTCTTGAAGCAGCAGTTTTACAAACATTTTTTTGCCTTCCATCTAGGGATAATTTTCTGTTGTTGTCACTGCTGCTCAGCCGATATCCCCCTCAACAAGTGGCTGCTAAATGAAGAAGAGAGGATTGGACTCTAAGATTGGGAACACAGGTAATAACCCTGTTTATCCTACCCAAAGAGCATTCATTTTGCCCGCAGGCATAACAACAGGTGCTAGTGTATAAAAACAATTAGTAGTATTCAGAACTTTAATTGTCAGATTACAGTATTTTTCAGGTTTCTTTGGTACATCGGTTACATCATGAATAACATTTGCATTTTGGTCTAACATAGTGGTTCCAAAACAGTCTTGAACCATGGCGTCCTAGAGTACTGTATCAGCATGTATTTCATTGCACCCCTAGGCCAAAAGTTTCTAATTAAGAAATTCAGAAAAAAATATTAAATTAAGTATATTGTGCTAACATGCCATCCTTAGGATCAGTTATATGGTGGTGGTGGACAGGGTGCGCTTCTGTTTGTCCACATATTTTATGACAGGCAGCCACCAGCACTGGTTTTGCCTATCATATTGACCATATATCATTTTATTTGGTCCTGGACCACGAACTTGTGGCACCTCTGCAAGTGCCCTGTGGCACAAATTCATTTTATGTAACTTCTTGCCAAGATATACATGGCTTTCTTTGAAGAATGATCAAATAATATAGTCCTTCTTATCTTGTATAGCTTTTCAGAAAACTGGATTCATTCATACATTCTGCATTCAATTGCAAAGCTATCATGTTTTGCAAATAGGTATGGATACCTGATTGTGTGATCCTTGCTCTGGGCTTGGGAATGGCGATGAGCAGCACTATTCGAATTAACAACCGTTTTTTCTATATATTTCTAATACAAGTTACTACCAGATTCATTTGTTTTATTAATGTAATTGCATTTGACTACTTCAGTGAAATTACAGTATGGCACAGTTTAGCTTATGGAATAGAGAGCCTTCTTCATTATATTTTAAAACATTGATTATTTATCAATTTCAGTTGTATTATTGTTCTTTAATATTTTCTTACGTACTCAAGCACCAAGTAACTATCATGGAAAGTACAGTATACAGTAAGGGGAACATAACATGGGAAAAAGAATGAGTCTGCCATATACCGAAAAGAGTTATCTATAGCATTCACATTAGGTATTTGAGGGCTTATTTATTAAGCCAAAGCCATACAGAAACAGTTGTTACTACATGCTTAAGGCACCTTTTTATTTTATGGGCTATTTAACAAAGGCTGAAAGTAGAATATTTAAGAAACATCTCCTATATACAGCTAAGTACCACAATTCCTATAATTCTCTGTGGTCTTCACCAATTTATCAAGCTCCAAAAACCAAGCTTTCAGACCATGATCCCTGATAGATAATGCTATCTTTAAAAAGGCGTGATCCATTGTAATCTATTGTCAACCTATATTTTCACCATATAGTGTAAGCAGGTACTTTACTTTTCTCTCTATGCCATGAGCCACTGGCTTGCAAGATAATTTGGACAAATAGACACACAAACTAATTTCTTATTGCTGCAACATACCAGAGATGATAAATATTCTCCTTGGTTATTTATAAGTACTGTTCTTGCTGCATGTGCTTACAGTAGAGGGACATCATACGTGACAATAGTATTAGACATATTATATTTCAGTCAAATATTTGTATGTAGCTTAATGTCTAATAGTTTGTTTGTTAATGCAATATATAAATATTCTCATGGATCTATTAGACAACACAAATATATCCACAGCTTCATAGCCACCTAATGGCCTACGTAAGATCTAAAGGCCTCCAAAGAAACTATAGGACACTTGGTAGACCATAATCAAAAGGGGCACTGGACCATTTAATGGAGTCTGAGTAGGGGATAAGGTTCCTGTAATCACCATCATGGGGCAGATGTATCAAGACTTGGAGAGAGATAAAGAGGAGAAACTGCCCAAAGTAGTTAATCAGCTTCTAATTGTCTTTGACAGTATCTAGCATAGGGGTCTATTTACTAAGCAGCGTTAGGAGACAGACTGACAACTCCTTTGCCTGTAAGGTGATAGTAAGGGGCAGGACAGGGGACACTATATTGTGTGCACCAGTCTATCTCTGTGTGACCCTTTATGTGTGTCAAACCATCCTGTATATGTGCCACACTGTGCATGTCTGTGTGACTCTGCATGTCTGTATGACTCTGCATGACTGTGTGTGTCTGTAAATGTACTAAGCCTTGGAGAGAGATAAAATGGAGAGAGATAAAGTATCAACCAATCATATCCTGTTGTTTTTCAAACACAGCCTTTAAATTAACAGTTAGGAACTGATTGGTTGGTACTTTATCTCTCTCTACTTTTTCTCTCTTCAAGGTTTTGTACATCTCCCCTTTACCATGTCTGTGTAAGACTGTCGGCGTTACTGTCTGTGTTACTCTGTCTTAAGAGCACCTTGCCCCCAAATCCTTAATCCAGCTCTGGGAGACTGAAGGTGTGTGTAATGGTAGTAACATCACTGACATAGGTGGGAGGGGTTAGAGTTCAGACCAACTGTTATTGCATTCCAAAGTGATGACATAACTTTTATCAGCAGTCAATTTTATTATGTAGGTTAGATTTAATGTGAATTTAATATAAACTGGGACTGGGCAGAATAGAAAGACTTTGTTGTTAGTTGCCGGCTTAAAATGTATTGCAATATGTGGAGCTAACATTACTTGTTGTTATACAGAATACAGCTTGAAGTAGCTTTAATAATGTCTTTGGCGACTGCAGAATTTCTTATTGCCACACCCCTCTTGCATGTGTATATTTATATATGTGTGGCTATAAAATAATTCATTTCTCACATTTCATTTTATTACATCTTTACATCATGGAATGAAAATAGATTTATTATAGAATTTTTACCACTAATCAACATAAAATACTTTGTGGTGCCAAGTAAAGATGCAACTGTAAACTATTTCCTTAATTAAGTACTATTTCAATTTCATCGAAAAATCCATTATTCTTAACTATTAAATAAGAAATGCTTTGTAAACGTATAGCATGTGTTGTGTTATAAATCTGCCTAAGCGTGAAATGAATGGGTTTGTTTATGAAACAGAACTGAGATATTCTTCTGATTTATGTTCGATCTGTCTTATTTTACAGGAGGACGTCTAAAATTAGCACAATTTATACATAATGAATATTCATTTTAGAGATGCTACAGTCTGTAATATATGGCATTTTATTTATTTTATGAGATTAGTAGTTGTGGAGCTAGCAAACACTGTCAGGTTCATCTGCCTACCTCATGACAGTTCATGTAATCAGCCAATTTGCAGTTGAAATGTGACATACCTTTAATTGGTTCCAGCCATATTGGAGATATCTTTTATTCTAAATGGTAACCATTTCAGTGCATCGAAGTTGTTTTGTCTTACTGGCATTGATTCTCTGATTTTCCCTGGAGTCACCAAATGACCTGCTGTGACAGTTTATGATGCGGTATTGTAATTAAATGCTTAAGCTATAGGGTAGCTTTAATCCTTTATTTAAATAAGCAGTTTCAGAGAGGAGGGAATAAAGTAACCAGAATATTTATGACAAACAATCTAAGCTAACTACCTATTCACATACAAAAAAAATATATATCATACAATATCATACTACATACATATTTTAAGGCAATATGCTGAACATGTTTTTAGGTGTTGGATAGGACCAGAAAAAAATAGCTTTTGTCGTTACTTACTTGGTTCTGTCTGCACATATGTACTATAAAAAAAAAAAGGGTCACCTACTCAGTAAACAGTTCCCATCTGGTCACATAATGAATCATTTTAGATTTATTATGTGGGGCACTGCATAACTTATAAAGGGAGTCACATTTACAAGCCAGACTCAAATGTGTTATTGGTCTACGTGTATATTTAGGTATTAGGGATAACCCTATACATTTCCTCTGCTCCTACAACTTGTAGTTTTGTGGGTTGGCTCACCTGGAAATGTGCACAGATTAAGGAATAAAAATGTCACTGAAAAGTCCTAACTACTATCATTTTATGAACACCCTCTTAATTAACTATAATTTTCCCTTTTCTCCTACAATACTGCTCAGACAAGCCTTAGTTATGTATTGATGATAAAAGTGAGGCAACAGGGACATTTAGCCCTATTTATCAATATTATTTTTATGAAAAAATGTGAACCCCTTTTTCACAGGATTTTAGTATCACATAAATGTATTAAAGAGAAATTGGAGTAGTTTTCATGAAAAACTACTGCAAGCCCTTAAATTTGCATATTTTTAGTATGCAGATCGCATTTCCCATACTTGTAATGGGAAATGCGATCTGCCTGAAATTTGCTAAAAATAAATTGTACAAAAATAAGTGGAGAAACCCTGTCATAATAATGCCATCTTCAGGTGGCGTTATCAGGGTTTTTCCCAGGTTCCCCAAACTCCTGCTCTGCTTTGACAGACAGAGAAAAGCCAGGAGCCGGCCTCCGTGATCAGCTTCATGGTCTAAATAGACCACAAGCTGATCACTAAATAAAAAAGTTAGAAAAAAAACAAATAAAATAAACTCAAACACCTCCATCGGGACCAGAGATTGGTGACCTCTTCTGACCGGCGACAGCAGCGGAGGAAATTCACTGGGACAGAGCTTTATCATAAGCTCTATCTCGGTGAGCAGATGTTAATACATTAAATGTTATAATTAGATTTATCACAATGCGTAAATAATCATTCTCTTCACTACAAATCCGCAATTAAATTGCGGATTTTGATAAATAGGGCCCATTATCTTTATTGCATGTGTCATGCTTTTAACCAAGTGCTGTTATAGTGAGAGAAAATAAATTTCTACAATGATTTCCTCCTGCTAGAAAAATTTGATTTGGATCCCCTTGTTTAGGGCGTTCCAGTGAGGAAAGCACATGCGTTATTGGCTTCTACCTATGACTAATGACGAGTGCTGCTGGATGTTCACCCATACTGTATATATAACAGCACTACAACCCCAGTGTCTGTATGTGTCTATTTTTGAAAAACATCTTTCAGAAAGTTCACTTGGAATACACTACCTGTATTCCAGGTGGCAGCTGTTTGTTCTCCTTGGAGACTGTCGTTGTATTGTCTCAAATAGTGATAGATACTAAGAAAAGGTGAGAAACAAGCGTTATCTGATATAATAATTAAGTTACTGCAATGCAGTGGTAAATAAGCTCATTAAAGTGGGTCTTTATGGAACTAGCATAAGAGATGAAACGCGTTGAGGGCATAGCTTTGTACCAGCACTTTCTCCAACCCATTGAACTGAATGTAAGATTTTATTTTTTTAGATATATTTCTGTGTGTGATGTATACAAATAAATTCCTAGTAAAATACTGTACCATGGGATCGAATATCTTTTGTATCCACATGACCCATACACCCTGAATGGCTGAACACAGAGATTGTAAGGGACATAAGGGATCAGTTCATAGATGTCAGATGCATCCTGTAATCCTCTATTGATATTTGGAGAGATGATCCCAGTGGTTCCACTAAGACCGATTTTGATAAGCTTATTTACCACTGCACTGCGGTACGCATATTACTTTTTTCCTAAAGTATTGGGTGGCACTCCTAGATCTTAACATGTCAAATAAAGAGGAAACTTTCCAGACACAAAAGGTTCATGAGAGCACCTGGACCACATTTAGCTAGGAACGTTTTGATTTGCTTAGAAGTACACAATATTGACAGGCAGTTCCTTGTGCCTACCATAAAACAGAGGATTATTTATGTAAATATAGGCACATGCCGATACAGCATGTGCACTGCAGTCAATATGATAAGGAATCGATCTGTTTTGGGCTAAGTACTGTACAGCTCTATGATGCTCCAATAACACAGTGTCAGGCTTTGACACAGTGGCTCCACAGAGCCCACAAATAGATCTACAACTGATGGCAGCAGTTATAGATGGAAATATCTGTGTGCCCCTGCTGCCTGGTGCCCCCTGACAGCTGGTGCCCAGAGGCCAGTGACTCCACTGCCTCCAGAAGTTACGTAACTGCTGTGAGATGAATGGGTAAATACTAATGTTGTGTGCTGTATTGAGGTAACCAGTTCTGTAATGT
The DNA here is from genome assembly GCA_031769625.1 of Taudactylus pleione. Taxonomy (NCBI): domain Eukaryota; kingdom Metazoa; phylum Chordata; class Amphibia; order Anura; family Myobatrachidae; genus Taudactylus; species Taudactylus pleione. Next base: position 27,583,368 of record JAUIMM010000085.1, read on the forward strand.
ACTATGAACTGAAACTAACTTATTACAACTAATATTTGAATACAGTTACCTTGCTTTGTTTTTTTGTTTTTCAAGTTAAAGGTGTCCTGGGCTGGCAGCCATTTAATTAGTATCTTGAAATTACGCTACTATGCAAATTAATCTTGGGTTTTGCTGTCATTCAATGGATTGAAATACAGGATTCTAGAGTTAGTGTTGTCACTATGTCTGAGGTGTTCTACACCATAACCTGCAAGCTCAGGCTAACTAATATAAAGAGAGTGAGAAAGTCAGGACACTAACTTTAATGCATTTCATCAATTTGAGAATGAATTTCATCAATCAAAGTGATTTATGTTTATATAAATATTGTAGAGAACCAGACAGTTGTGAAGGTGAGTGATGGTAAAAGGATTTTTGCTGACGATCGTTTTGTGTGCTTGTCCACGCTTTCTTAAAAGAACAATTCACATTCCCGTTTCCTCATTCAACATCAGTACGGTTTCCCTGTGTGTCCCTTATGTCAAGTCTAACTCCAAATTAGTCCTGCAGCCATTGAAGCCACCTGTTCCTGAATCAGCCAATACTGTCCATTCCATCACAGATCTTTCCTCCCTACAACTATCTGCAGGTTACATTTTTTGGCCAGTCATTTTATGCCAGTTAGAGTTATGTCTGTTGCTTTACTTCCAGGCTCAGACCCAGCTTCTTTAATTCAAATGTGCTGCCATCGGGCCGCATATGTGCAAACGATAAGGATCCCACTCTAAAAAAAAATTGTATTTAAAGGTTAGTGATGGGGCCAAGCTCCGAAAAGAAAATGCTTTTGAGAGCTCGGTAAATGGGGCTTTTTCGCATTCCCCATAGAAAGTGAGGGGGCTGCTTTTGAAATTTTAACAGTGGCAAACGCAGGATTTCTAGAGGGGGGTTTCCAAATGCTTGATTTTACGAGTGTGGCCACTCCATGAAGCGAGCATAATTAGCACTTATCCAGCTATAATATGCGTCACATAATGGACCTCATTCAGAGTCGGTCGTTGCAGTCGCATGGTCGTACGCCACCGATGTTCGCTAAACTGCACATGCGTAAAATTCGCAATGCGCGTGCGCAAACCAGCTATTACGATCAGAAATTGCTCTCTCCTTCAACTTGGCCAGGTCATTAGTTTGAGTGACAGGATGAGGCGTTTGTGGGTGGTAACAGGGGAAGGTGCTTGTGAACGGGGGAGTGGAGATCCGAACGCAGGCGTGCCTGACTATGCAAACAGCGTTTTATGGGAGTGCATAATTAACTAAATAGTGTCATGGCACATGTGACATGGGAGGTTTTTACACTGACTTGATCGTAGTGCTTAAGAGAGGGTATGGTCAACCCTAAGGTCTACGACCAGCTCCATTGGTTCCCGATGGTCTCGATTAATCCTTATATGCCCGGAGATGACGTGTAATGGGAACGAGAAGGGGATGTATTTTTAGTCTTACGACCGCATCCTCCCCTCGCTCGTCCAGCTAACGATCTTAATGACGCAACTTGCGAGCGCTTCATTTGCATATCCGGCCCCTTTTACCTTACGACCGTGTGGCCGCAACGACCAACTCTGAATGAGGTCCAAAGTGTTTTGAACTTTTGAGTATCATAAATCCAGCATATACAGTATCAGTGATCACAGTAAGCCATTAAATGCAGCAGTAGTATTACAGCTGAATGTATTACATTCCAGACTATGGGAGCAAGTCCAGGAGTTTGGGGGAGCAGCAGAAGAACCTAGCACTGCCCTGGACATACAGTATGCGTACATATTGTTCTCGTTATGCACTGGATAGTGTATTATTATATGGTATTAATAATTAACCCTATTGATGGTCTAAAGCTGTGGTTCTCAAACTCGGTCCTCAGGACCCCACACAGTTCACGTTTTCCAGGTCACCCAGCAGGTGCACAGGTGTAGTCATTACTCACTGACACATTTTAAAAGATCCACAGGTGGAACTAATTATTTCACTTGTGATTCTGTAAGGAGACATAGAAAATATGCACTGTTTGGGGTCCTGAGGACCGAGTTTGAGAACCGTGGTCTAAAGCAGTGCATCCCTAACAGTGCATGTTTTCCAGATCTCTTAGTTGATGCACAGGTGTTTTTATTACAGGCTGATACATGTTAAAAGATCCACAAGTGGTGCTAATTATTTCATTTGTGATACTGAGAAGAACATGCATTAGTAAATTTCTATTTCTATTGTGGTCATGGTGGGGCTGTGGTGGGGGGTTTCAGGCAACCGGAACCTTCCCTGCGTTTGCCTGTGGTTAAGAGTGGGATTGGAACAGATATCTCCAACATCTGCTGCAATAACCCAATGGCAAATGTCCAATGGAGAAGATCTGATGATTACAGGAGCACTACAGATATGCCCTTGCCTAATTTTAATTTCATTCGTCCATCAGTGCTCAACGCAAGTCCCCCCATACTCAGGGGCATGCTGCTATTAGCTCTCTTTCTGTACAGCTTAGTGCCCGTGGTGTGATCCCGCCCCCAAATGCAAGCAGTGTCTGATTATACAAAAGCGAAGCTGAGCTGTTGCTGCCTCATCTCTTGACTCCCTGCAGTCCCAGGGAGCTCCACAAAGCTGGTGAGTGTTAACTATAAAAAAATGATTACAAAAAACAAGATGTTTCTAAGTTATAAATATCTTATTTGTATTCTAATCATTTTTATATCAAATCTCAGGAGTATGACAGGAGGCTCTGCCTCCCCTGACTGCACGTTTCTGGTGAAATGGAAAAAATGCAGGCGTGTATTGCTTTCAATTGTGCAAATGCACCTATTTGTTCTTTTTTTCAAAATTTTCCAAGTAAGCTATCAAATATCATTACTGCTAACCCCAGCCTGATGTTGAATATGTCCATATTTAATTATTTATATTACTACTATTCCTAGCTGACAATGTTCCTACTACTATTATAAATGTACAAGATTATAAATATTACAAATTGTGTTTTAACCATATACGGTATATGTTTTATTAAACATTATAGTTTTATGCATTTTCCTGGTGCTCAAAGTGCACTCATACAAAGGCTTTGCTTTACACAACAAGGGAAATGATTGGTGGGGGAAGAACGTTGATAGATCTATGTTTGTGCCGATGCTTCATGTTGCAATGCAGAACCAAGTCCCACCAGCAAGCAACAATATTGTGTATGGAGCCCACAGCAGTTGTGCCTGTGTGTTTTAAATACCAGAGTCAGTTTTTAGTCCCAGTCCGGCTCTGGTATGAACAAGTACTGTCTTTATTAACTCTTATTACATTTGTTGATGTGCTCCTTAAAATGCTTGCTCCAGTTTAGAGCGCTTTACAAAGGGCAAAGGGTGCTCTGATGAAATATATAGGAAAAGGGACAAAATGGAAAAAAATATTAAAGGAAACATGCTGTGTACCCTACTGGAAAACAGCACTCTCACTAAGGGGTCCATTCATCATCACTAAATGGCCCGTTACACACATGCAGAAATGCTAGTTTCTGCATATTTAAGGTAACAGGTCATTCATCATCAGTGGTCCAATAGGACTATCTGATATACAGCAAACAGTTTTCGGAGTTTGCTTGCAAGAACAAAAGCCATCTTCAGATGGTGCTTATTGTCAGAGCTCTGCTCCTTCATATGGGAAGGAGTTCCGGAGATGTGAAAAAGGATCCCTCCGCCGCCTCCTCACTGCCTCTCCAGCAGCTTTGTACATGCATGACCGCAGGTCACACATGCGCAGAAGACAGCAACGAGACAGGTAAGTACCGATGCTGCAGAAGGAGAGGGAGAGAGAATGAGAATAGTATGGGTAGAAATCCATGCCCATTTGTCATTTTCATTTCTTTTTATCATCTTATTTGGGCAGTAGTGGGTTCCATCAGAGAGCAATCTAAAATGTTTGCTGCACTTACTGAATCACAATTTTTCTTTTGTTAAGACCATGGAGTTCAAATAGCTACAGTTTCAGTTATTTTGAACTGTTGAAGAGTAACCAATTACCAAAAGCAGTGCAGTCCAACACAATAGCTAAAGGGAGGTATCCACTTAGCGATATAACCAAGCGATTGCACGGTAACGACGTCGTTATCGTGCAATCGCTTGCAAATTGCGCATGCATCGTGCATGCATCGGACATGAATTGGTCGGAAGCAACCAGCGATGTGCGTGCCCGCTGGTCGCTTCCGACATCTCCCGTACATGCTGGTCAACCTGACGATCTCATCAGGTTCAGCATGTGCGGGGATGAGGGATGTGCCTGTACTGAACGAATGAAGGTTCAGTCTAGGCACATCACTAGATATACAAACGAGAGCACGATTGCAATGTCGTAATCGTGCTCTCGTTTCTATATCTATAAGTGGATACCCGCCGTAAGCTATTTGGTAGATATATCATTTAACAATTATAAAAATCTAAGCTATTTGATAGATATATATTTCATTTAATTAACTAATTCTTATATACATGGGATTGTTGGTATATTATTGTATACTAATTCTATATACAAACCTATATACAGATCAAATTATAGAGACTCCAAATTATTGAGTTCAATATAGGGATACTGGTTTTCAGTATTAAAAAAAATATGTATTTTCCATTGCAAAAGAATAATAAATATACTATAAGAAATTGAAATTCCGTATAATTTTGCATTCATACTGTAGATAAAACATTGACAGAAAAGAAAGTCTCAGAGGCCAGTGGAGGGATAAGTGAGTGCATAGACAACAGGCCACCAAGGGACAAGATGGCAATGAAGCAGAAAGGATGAGTTCCAGGGGAGATGTTACCAGTGGTCAGTGAACCCATGGGAGTGAAGAGTGTTTCATGGGAAAGAAAAGATGGTTCCAGGGGGAAGAGACAGGGTCCCAAGGGAGAGAGGTGTATGTCAGAGGACAGCATAATGATCCCAAGGTGAAGGGGTAGGGTGCTAAAGGACACAGAAAGGTCATAGGACTTAGATAAGGAACTAGGGGTTGGGTCCTGGGGAGGGGATAGGGGATGCAGTCAGGATGCCGACGGTCTAAATGCCGACCATCGGCATCCCGGCTGTCTAATCCCGGCAAGTGTCTAATGACCGGCGTCGAAATCCTGACACCTGTCATTAGACCTATCCTGGGAGCCCGATCGGTAAGCCGGGCGTGGACAGCCTTGGGGGGGAGGGTTAGATTAAGGGCTCCTGGGGGGGACTTAGGGTTAGGCACCCCCCAGGAGGTTAGGGTTAGGCTAGGGGAGGAAGGGTTAGGGTTAGGCACCCCCCGGGGGGGAGGTTAGGGTTAGGCACCCCCCCGGGAGACTTAGGCTTTGGCTGCGAGGAAGGGGGGGTTAGGTTTAGGCACTTAGATGGGGGGTTAGGGTTAGGCACTTGGGAGAGAGGTTAGGGTTAGACACCCCTAAGGGAGGGTAAGGGTTAGGGGGGGGGGTTAGGTTAGTAAATAGAATAAATACTTACATGTCGGGATCTTCACTGCCAGGCTTCCCATGCAGCCGGCCGTAAATCATACTGATTCCAGGGATAGGGAGTCAGGGAAATGGGACAAGAGACATTGCGATAGGGGCAAAAGTTGCTATACTATTGAATTGGGTGCTATACAGTAGTTAAGGGACAGAGTAGGAGTGAGGTCATAGGCAACAGCAACCCAGAGCAATTGAAGAACCAGAGAAGGACACAAATGAGAGAGAACAGAAATAGGGCTCTGATGCCAGAAGAATGGGACCCAGAGAACAGAGGCCCAGCGGAGGAGAAAAAGGTGCGAGGAGGGCAGCTGCCCATAGTATAGGCAATTATTTCCTCCTAATAATGACTTACAATGATTGTACAAACTGAATACAAAAATATCATTTATTTATCAAATTGGTGAGAACAAAGAATTGCACACATACAGTACATGTGTGGTTAATTTGTTCCTACTATCTCACAGCGAGCATTAGCTTTTAAATCCAATTGCTCTTATTCTTTAATACATCATAATAATTGAAATAAGACATAACTGACACAAGTATATCATTATATAAAAAAACCCGCAAACGGCTTATACTTTACCTAGAAATAGATCACGTGTCCAGAACTCAAATGACAAGAGCAAGAACAGAGACAAATTAAAAACGTTAGATATGGTGGGGTTTCAATTATGTTGGTTAATTATCCGGGCAGTGAAACCTTGCTTAATTTTAGCTTGCACCTCTATAGGCTGTGAGCAAAACTAAAGGGTTTTTTGTTGCTATAAGCACAGCTGTACATTACTCAATGGAACCTAATGGCGCATACACACTTAATTCACTCCAAGGGTCTGATTCAGCAGTGCACGCTAGAGCACTGCTGAACGCAGATTCTCGATGTTCAGGAATCTGCACAGGCGCATGACCTGTTCTGCACATGTGCAGAACGGGTAGTATGTGATCCCACTCGCAGACTGGCAGTGATTGACAGTCTGCTGCCATTTGTGGACGTGGAGGGGGCGGTGACGGCCTCCGTTTCCTGAAATGGAGGTGTCTCGCCACCATTAGGGGGGAGGGAAGGGGTCAGTATATTCCTTTGGAATGTTCCATCATTGTGGGGGTACATGACGTCCATGAAGGGATGCAAATGGTCATCAAGCAATGTAACGTAGCGTTACCGGTCAATGACGTGCTCATGTGGATCAGCTGACCCAACCCAAGCCACCTAAACACATCCCACACCTTTACGAAACCACCACCAGCCTGCACCGTGCCTTGTTGGCAACTTGGGTCCATGACCTCATGAGGTCTTTGCTACACATGAACCCTACCATTAGCCCAAAACAACTGGAACCATGACTCATTGGACCATGCCACATGTTATAAGGCCTCCAGGGTCCAATTAGCAACGTCACATAGCCATAAGCAGCCTAGCCAGTGTTCAAACTAACTCTTGATATCTCAGATTACAACTGATGCAGGTCTGGGCATTTACAAGACATCACAGTATGGTGACGCTACCTACAATTACCTTTACATATTGCTATCCCATCACTTTTTGCATTTCAGTGTATGTTCCCAATTGACAACTAATAGATCAGATATTAGAGTCATCCATCATTTTGGGCTCACAACAACTAAATTAGGCCCTCATTCAGAGCCGCTCGCTATTTGCGGTCGTTCGTTCTAAAACAAGGGGTGGCTATTCAAATGAACCGTTCGCTAATTGCGGTCTGTTCACGCCTCTAAGTCTGAACAAGCGAGCAAAACTTGCGGTTGTAATTTTGAAAAATACGCCCCCTTGCCGCTCGCACCATACGTCATGTCTACTATTTATTAGATTTTTCAACCGCTATTTTGCGAGCAGTTCTGAGTAAAAAAAAAACAAGTGACGTGGTCAATGACGCTGCTGTATTAATTATGCACTCCCTTAAAACGCCCGTTTTGACCTTTAAGCACGCCTGCGTTCGAATTCCACACCCCCATTTTCAAGCACCTTCCCCTGTTACCACCCACATACGCCTCCTTCTGTCACTCAAAATAGCAGGCATTCGCTATATAGCGAACAAACAATTTTCGGCCGCACTGACTGGTTCACGCATGCGTATTAAAATCCGTACACATGCGCAGATGTGCGAACATCGGTCAGAACGAACGAGCGGCCACTTACGAGCGGCTCTGAATCAGGGCCTTAATGCAGAAAGTAAAAAAGTGGGAGGAACACAGGGCCTGATTCAGAGCCGGACGCTCTGAACGAGCGCCCGCTCTGAATCAGGGCGTTTTTTTTTTTTTTTTTTTGTGCGTCCTCCTGGACGCTTGCATAGCTGTGGGTTACCACCCACAGCTTATGCGAGCGACCATGATGATGGTCGCGATGGTCAAGACCATCGCGACCATCGTGCTTGCGACGAGACCCTGCGGTAGGGTCTCGCTGCCGCAAGCCCTGACATCACTATGTCAGTGGGGCCGGCCCCAGACGGTAGGCGTTCCCATGGGTACACCTCCGTCTGGGCAGCCACGCCCTGGCACGCCCACCAAAGGGGGCTTGCTGTCACTCACCATCGACAGCACGCCCCCTTTGGTGCGAGACCCCGAGCGACGGCTTCCCCGTCGCTCGCCGGGTCTCGCGCATGCACATGACGGAGCAGCCTCCGTCGTGCACATGTGCATTTGGGTACCATCGACCAGCTTGCGAGCGTCCTGCGCTCGCGAGCGGGTCTGAATGAGACCCACAGCTTGCTAATTTTCAAGAGTCTAGGTGCCAACACACTAGATGACCTGCAAACGATGCAATGTTGTCAGTGATTTCCTTTGAACTCTCCCCGGCACTCCAGGACACGATACTGTGCATAAACTGTACAATCTGACATACGATCTAACATGCACGATCTATCTTTAGATCATGTGCGATATATAATGGGCTTTCACAGACACAGATGCATACATTAGATCCGTCTATGGATCTGTAAAAAAATTACTAAAACGTGTATATGGAAAAAAAACTATGTGCCCCCCCCCCCAATAGCACAAACAGCCCCGGGCTTCTGAGAGCCGGTCCTGGTTGTGAAAATACAGGGGACAAAAGATGTAGGGGTCCCCCGGCCAAAGCATTACCCCTGACTGCTAGTCAGCCCAAGCCGGGGATCTCTGGGGAGGTGGAAACCCCCCCCAATAAAGGGACCCCTCTCTCCAGGGCACCCCAGGCCTAGGCTGACAGCATGGGGCTCTCCCGGCACCCCTGGGCGGTGGGTGCTGGGTTGATAGTGTAAATGTGTGTGTAAAAAGATATAAGAACATTGGCCCTCATTCAGAGGCGGTCGCAAGAAGCGATCGCTCCCTCTGAATGAGGGCGGCCGCTTGATTTTCTTAAGTGCGGCCTCCTGGTTGCTAGCTAAGTCGTGGGTTACCACACACAGCTTTAGCGACTGACCAGGTTTTTTTTTTAAATATAAATATATATAATAAATATTTCTATTTTTCTTATTTTTTTCCTAAGGTTGGGTCTCGGCAACCGCAAGCCCCAGGGAGCTTCCTGCTCTGATCGAGCAGGAAGCTCCCCACTGACATTACTGCTGATGTCAGTGCGGCCGCCCCCACAAAACGGCAGACGTTCCGTCAGGAACGCCTCCATTTTTGTAGACACCCCCCCGCCCCGCCTATAAAATGAGGCGAGCTGTCGATCACCATCGACAGCCGCCCCTTTTGTAGTGAGCTCCGGAGCGAGAGAATTTCTCTCTCGCTCCGGGGCTTGCGCATGCGCAGTGCGGCCGCTGCACGTGCGCAGGGCCTTAACATCGACCCGGTTGCGAGCGCTCAGCACTCGCAACCGGATCTGAATGAGACCCATTGACTTTTAAAGTAGATCTAGAGGTCCCAGCAAGCCTCCCTGGCATGCTGGAACTTGGAGAAGCACAAGTACCAGCATGCAGGCCGTTTCGGGCCCGCTTATACCAGTAGTTCACCTGCAAAAGAAATATTAAAATAAACACAAGACACATACACTGTGATAGTACAATTTTATTAAAACATACATGCACACTCCCACTCGCTATCACACATACTCACCTAGTATCCCTGAGGAAAAACACGTCCACTTGTCCAAGTAGAAATCTATACCTGTAAAAAAAAATAAAAAAATCCATACTCACCTATTCCGTGTGTTGATCACGTCCTTTTCTATGCATGTAGGCATCCAGTGTCTTTGGAAAACAAAAAAACAAATTGACCCGGACCCACGAACACAGGGCCTGATTCAGAGCCGCTCGTAAGCGGCCGCTCGCTCGCTCCGAGCAATGTTCGCACAACTGCGCATGCGTATGGGTCGTAATGCGCATGCGCCAACCAGTCAGTGCGATCGGAAATCAAGCGCTCGCCAAATAGCGAGTGCCTGCTAATTTGAGTGACAGGATGAGGCGTTTGTGGGTGGTAACAGGGGAAGGTGCTTGAAAACGGGGAGTGGAGATCCGAACGCAGGCTGGCCAAACGGTCAAAACGGGCATTTTAAGGGTGTGCATAATTAACAAAGCAGCGTCATCGACCACGTCACTTGGTTGAAAATCCTACCACAAGCACTGCGAGCAGTTCAGATGCCTTTCAATGTACTCGATTAATCAAATAAATAGTGGTGATGATGTAGGATGCGAGCGGCCAGGGGGTGTCTTTACAAAATAGCAAGCGCATGTTTCGTTCGCTCGCTCAGACATAGAGGCGTCAACAGACCGCAAAGAGCGAGCGCTCGATTTAAATAGCCGGCCCCTTTTTCTGAACGAGCGAGCGCAAATAGCGTCCGGCTCTGAATCAGGCCCACAGTACTAAGGACAGTACTACCCGAATGATCGTTCAGCCATGGGATTTCATTATAGAAATCCCGGTGCTGAGCTTTCATTGGCTGAGAGAGGTGAGCTTCCGCCTCTCAGCCAATGAGCAGTTCCCACCATTGACTTCAATGGTGAAAACCGTTAAGGTTACTAAAGGACAGTACTGTGGGTCTGATTCAGCAAGGATTGCAACTGTCATAACACATGCAATCAGGCGATTGTTGCGTTCTGCGCATGCATATACATCGCAGTGTGGGAAACAGCCACTGCGATGGGGACTGTAGGCCTGATTCAGAGCCAGACGCTCTGACCAGAGCGTACCAACACTTGTTTCTTTCCTGTGGCACTAGTCCTTCATCTACCATAGCTAGCCAAGACAAACCAGCCCTCAAGGCTGCTGCACGGCCCAAAGGCCGCATCTTGTCCTACGGCCCACAGGCCACATCAAGCCAAGGTATACCAGCCCTCAAGGCTGCTGCACGGCCCAAAGGCCTCCATAGTCTCGCCCATCGTTAAATTAACAAAAAAAGGAGCTGAGGTCGCTAATTGGTCGTCTGGGGCCATTCAAGCCTTTAACACTCTGAAGGTGGCTTTTGTGTCTGCTCCTGTCCTCCAGAGTTTCCATTCATTGTCGAGGTGGACGTGTCTGAGATTGGAGTGGGTGCTATCCTTTCGCAGAAGGACGTAAAATATGGCAAGCTTCATCTGTGTGCTTTATTTTCACGAAAATTCAATTTGGCGGAGAAGAACTATGACATTGGCAACCGGGAGCTTTTGGCTATTAAATGGGCCTTTGAGGACTGGAGGCATTGGTTAGAAGGGGCTAACCACATAGTGACGGTTCTCACGGATCACAAGAATTTGGCCTACATTGAAACAGCCAAGAGGTTGAATGTGAGGCAGGCTCGCTGGGCCCTATTCTTCACCTGGTTAAATTATGTGATTTCATTCAGACCTGGGTCTAAGAATATTAAAGCGGATGCCCTGTCTCGAAGCTTCTCCGTCAGTCATTCTCCAAGGGCCTCAGAAGAGACCATCATTCCGGTTTCTAAGATCCATTTTGCTGTGACCAGGACACTGGCAGATTCTCTCAGGGCTTGTCATACTGAAGCCCCTCTTGAAAAACTGTCAGGTGTGCTCTTTGTCCCTGAGAGACTTCGCAAAGCTGTGTTTGACTCTTCTAAGGTGGTGGGTCATCCAGACATTTTTAGAACTTTGGAACATCTGTTTCGTTCTGTTTGGTGGCAGTCCAGGTCTCAAGACACTTGTGAGTTTGTTTTGGCGAGTGATGTCTGTTCTAGAAATAAGACTCTCCGGACTACTCCTTCAGGTCTGCTGTGTCCTCTGCCTACACCCTCTAAGCCATGGACCCATATTGCAATGGACTATGTTGTTGACCTCTCCGTGTCTTCCTGCTGTTCTGTCATCTGGACCATCGTGGACCGGTTCTCCAAAATGGTGCATTTTGTTCCCCTTGTCAAGTTACCATCTGCTAAAGAATTGTCAGCACTATTTTTTAGGGATGTGCAGGCTCGGATAGGTTCGAGTTTGCACGTGGAGTTCGGATTTTTCCCTCCAAAAAAACGGAACTCAGAACGAGGCAAAACGTCATCTTACATGGACGAACATCATCATTCCTGGACAAAAGACCAGGAATGATGATGTTCGTCCATGTAAGATGACGTTTTGCCTCGTTCTGAGTTCCGTTTTTTTTTAGGGAAAAATCCGAACTCCACGTGCAAACTCGAACCTATCCGAGCCTGCACATCCCTACTATTTTTACAGCATGTCTTCAGGCTTCATGGGCTCCCATCAGACATCGTCTCGGATTATGGGACTCAATTTGGTGCCCGGTTTTGGAGATGTTTCTGTGCTGATCTGGGTATCAATGTGAGCTTATCCTCGGGCTATCATCCTCAGCCCAACGGTCAGACGGAGTGGGTCAATCAGTCCCTGGAACAGTACCTCTGCTGTCTTGCTTCGGAGTGTCAAGACGACTGGGTTCCCCTTCTGTCCTTTGCAGAGTTTGCATATAACAACTCCTGCCATTCTGCTTCCTCCGTCTCTCCTTTTTACTGTAATTTTGGGATGCACCCTAGGAGTAATTCCTTTGAATCCTCGACAACCAGAACTCCATCATCTTCTTCCGTTTCAAGGTTACAGTCAGTCTGGAGGAAGGTGCGCCATTCTCTCCTTCAAGCATCTGGTCGGTACAAGGTGTGGGCTGACAAGCGTCGTAGGTCCTGTAATTTCAAAGTGTTTGACTTGGTCTGGCTGTCCTCCAGGAACAATCTACACCAAAGGTCACAAAAGCTGGGCCCTAAATTTATCGGCCAATTTCGAATCATTGCACAAGTCAATCCTGTGGCCTTTCGGATGAAATTACCAAGTACCCTTAGGATCAATAATACTTTTCATTGTTCCCTCATAAAGTCGGGTTTCCTTTCCTTCAGATTTACTCCTAGGCATTCAGTCAGGCCTCCACCAGTGCTCATCCAGGGGCGCCAGGAGTTTGTGGGGGAGAAGATCCTTGACTTCAGAATTTCTCGAGGATGTCTGCAATTTCTTGTCCACTGGAAGGGATATGGACTAGAGGAGCGTTCCTGGGTACCGGAAAGGTCTTTGCATGCTCCTACCCTAAAAAGAAGATTCTTTGAGAACTTTCCGGACAAACCAGGGTCTAGGAGCACTTTAACCCCTTGTCAAGGGGGGGGGGGACTGTAACAAGCTGCCGCACTGCGAATGAAGGGCAAGATGAATGCCGAGCGAGCATTCACTGAAACTCCTCCTATAGGAGATAGGAGGAGTTTCAGTGAATGCTCGCTCGGCATTCATCTTGCCCTTCATTCGCAGTGCGGCAGCTTGTTACAGTCCCCCCCCCCCTTGACAAGGGGTTAAAGTGCTCCTAGACCCTGGTTTGTCCGGAAAGTTCTCAAAGAATCTTCTTTTTAGGGTAGGAGCATGCAAAGACCTTTCCGGTACCCAGGAACGCTCCTCTAGTCCATATCCCTTCCAGTGGACAAGAAATTGCAGACATCATTTCGGGAGTGATTTGGATTGGGTCCTGCATCTATTTCTTCCTGGTGCGAACGCTGCTCCGATGCTGGTGATAGAGTTTTCGTGTTTCCGGTTTTGGCATTGTCTCCTGTTATCCAGTCGAGCTCCAGTTCACCTGTCTATATTGTTATACTGCCATTTGTGTTATCCAGGCGGCACAGTTCGCACACCATCTACCTGCCGTTTGTGTCATCCAGACGGCAAGGGCGCATTTCTGTCCTCTGCCGTTCTTGTCATCCAGGCGGCACGGATGGCACTCTGTGTCCAAGAGTGCACAGTCCTGCATCCGCAGCTTGTGTCAACCCGGCTGCACAGGCCGCACTCCTGTGTACACTGCTTGTGTCAACCTGGCGGCACAGGCCACACTACAGTGTCCAAAGTATGCAACCCTGCGTACCAACGCCTGTCCCTTTCCTGTGGCACTAGTCCTTCATCTACCACATCTGGCCAAGTCATACCAGCCCTCAAGGCTGCTGCACGGCCCAAAGGCCGCATCTTCTCCTACGGCCTACAGGCCACAGCCAGCCAAGGCATACCAGCCTTCAGGGCTGCTGCACGGCCCAAAGGCTGCATCTTGTTCAACGGCCCATAGGCCACAGCTAGCCAAGGCATACCAGCCCTCAAGGCTGCTGCACGGCCCAAAGGCCGCATCTTGTCCTACGGCCCACAGGCCCAGCAAGCCAAGGTATACCAGCCCTCAAGGCTTCTGCACGGCCCAAAGGCCACATCATGTTTTACGGCCCACAGACCCATCAAGCCAAGGCATACCAGCTCTCAAAGCTGCTTCATGGCTGCATCTAGCCAAGACATACCAGCCCTCAAGGCTGTTGTGGGACTAATACCCTCAAGAGTCACACCTGGCTTAACAAAGGTCTAGTAATGGTGAAATACATTCAATTGTAAACAAATTCAACTACCTAAGCTCTTACCACTGGGATGACTTAATTGTAGGTTAGTGAATGAATGCAAAGCTACAGTGCCATTCCAATTACTGGTAGGAACTGTGGGCCGATCGCAACTGCAACAGCGTACGCAGATCAGCCAATGGTGCATATGCATCGCTGTGCACATGCACTGGCCAGTATTGCGATTGCACTGCGATTACATATGCAGATACAAAGCCATCACAGACTGTGTGCCGGTTCATTTGCAGGCGTGCCTATCCTTTGAACACTGTTTCCTGGGCGTGCATAAATTAGCCCTTGCGACGGCATTGGCAGCTTGAGTGTTTACTGCTTGCGACAAGAGTGGGTATCTCTATGCCGAGTGAGCAGTTGCAAACATTTAGCATATTTTCACAGCTGAACTGTGTGCTTAATTGCAGCTGTGATCGCAATAGCGATCCGTAATAAATCAGGCCCTGTGTTCATTATGTTAAAGTCCACAAACAACAAGAGGAGGGAACAGGGGTGTGCAGTAACTGCCCACATTGATTGACAGGAAGGCGAACCTTGGTGTAGTTTCAATAGAAGTGAACCAAGCACTCATGTTCATCAGTGGCCCTGATCCACCAGGTAACAATGTATAATTTGAGTGCAACCCATAAAGCCCTGCCCCCGACTGTGATTGATACACCGTCCCTTGAGTCAGAGAGCAGAGATGACCATCGGTAGGTGAAACTATAGATCGTTCCTCGTCAATGGTTTCATACAATCAAGTTTAGCCATCATTGGTGCCATCTATGGATACCATCAATGGTTAATCTACCGATGGCCATACCTAAATAGCAGTGCCTCTGCTCCCCCCGTGTGCAGCGATTTTCTGATATATCGATTTGGATAAGTGTTAAATAGATGGGGCATGGCTTGGCTGCTGATCGAGTAGGACGCATGGCGCTGGAGCTCCTGGTTTTTTAACTATTGGAGACCCCTTCTCACCCCTTATTACCTTGCCTTGGTGGGGCTTCTGTTCCTGGACGACCCCGCTGCGGCCAGATCATTTCCCGGTTCCTGCTGGTGGTGTTCGGTGCTGTGGCCTGCGTGCCACACTGAAGCCGCGGCCTCGATTTCTCCCTGCCACCGGAGCGGCCCGCTGCTGACATACTCACCCGCAGGTGACCTCTTCCTCCAGGTCCCGCTCTCTACTGCCTGACTCGGGCAACCGGCGCTGTGTGTGCTCCTGGTGAGGACCGGCTGACTCCTGCTGCTGGGGGCTGTGAGGGAGCATGGTGCTCTGATAGCCTGGGGCTGTCTCATCCAGGAGGTGAGAATCCAGTTCACCAGGCACTGACTTCTGCTGGGTTGTGCTGCTTCCCTTCTGTCTCCTGGGGCTGTAGCTGACATCCTGCCAGACTCCTCACTCAGCCTGCTACACAGGCTTCAACATCTTGTCTCCCCAAAAACCCGTGGTTTATGCTTCACTGCTGGAGTGATCTGACAGGCACCATCACCTGTCAGCTTACTATATTGGTGACCCTGCTGGCCAGGTCACTAATTTTAGAATAAACTCCTGTGTGATTGCAGTCCTCATTTTCAACCACGTGGAATCCTAATTTTTCTGGACTTGGTTAAACTATTATTAAAAATATGCTATTTTATATAATGTGAATTACAAGCCATCTAGTGGTCGTAGTATATATTGCAAGACCAAAGTGATTTGAAGATCCTCGGTTGTGATTTTGGCCTTATGACCCTTTATTCTGAAGAATGGATAAATACGTGGCTTCAACGCCCGCTCCTAAAAATCAGTGGGGTAAAGGTGGAGTCAAACGTGTGTACACCAACTTGCAGCGTACTGAAAACATTCCTACGACTCCTGACTCTAATGCCACCCCTTCAGCTTCGGACTCTCTGGTACCCCCTGTTCCTTTATCGTATGCGGAGGTGGTCAGAGCCATTCAGGAAACCGTTGGACCGTTATTACAAACACAAGCTGCCAAATTTATGGGTGCAGTAGCGGACATCAAATCTCAATTGTCCTCTATGTCTCATCAAATCTCTAAAAATGAAAATCGTATCGGGGCTAATTTTCATGACATTGCGGAGTTAAAACAGCTACTCTCCAAGGTCGATGACCTTGAAAATAGGTCGAGACGTAATAATCTACGCCTGATAGGCCTGAGAGAATCTGTCAGGGGCCCGGATATTGCTAAATTTCTACTATCTGACCTTCCTGAGCTCCTTGGCATTTCAGAAGAATTACAGCTTATGGAGATTGAACGAGCACACCGTTTAGGCCCTTTTCGTGACTCTCATAACACCAGGCCACGTGCAGTCATCTTGAAGTGTCTAAATTTTCGCTATAAGGAACTCCTTTGATCTACAGCCAAAAAGAAGAGCTCTCTTTCCTGGGATGGCAAGCATATCTCTATTTTCCAGGACTACTCTGCAGAGGTCTCTAGAGCTCGCAGAGAGATGTCTCTGGTTTGCTCTCTACTTATTCAAGCTGGTAAACTATTTGCTCTTCTATATCCGGCTCGGCTACGAGTATTTACTTCACAAGGTCTTAGAGACTTCACCAATGTAGCTGATGCACAGGCTTATCTTAAGGAAGAGGATGATGCCGCACCGTCCTCCGATATGGATCAAAATACTTGAGTATATTGTTACGTAATGTATATGCCTTGCTTTTATTGCCTAATATTTAAATGGTTGGTCTGCGTTCGATTTACCATTTATTTGGATGATTTTTTTTTTTCTTTGTATAGTCCACAATTGAGGGTTTTAGCTAACTCTACCTAGAATGCCTTCACAGATAAGTCTGTCCACGTATAGGTATATGCATGTATAGGTATATATATATATATATATATATATATATATATATACTTGTACTTACCAGCATTATGTTTTTTACATTATTCAAATCTAACATATTGGTTTTGAATGTATTATTGATTGTAACCTATATCTTCTTTTGAAGTGTATTCTCTCTTTCATAATTTTGCTGTTCCGATTTAATATTGGTCTATTGGTTCTCAATATTTGTTATGTTCTATAACTATGTCCACTAGATGTTGACGATGCTTCTCTTTTTCAATTACATGTTTTCTATTTCTGTGTTTTTTATTTTCTTTTTTCCTTTTTTGTCCGTTTTTATTTTTCCTAGTTTTTTTATTTCCCAATTTTTTTTGTGTCTGTGTTGTGGGCCCTGATGTAGTGTATGGTCTATTTTTGCTCGCTATTAGATGTGAAATCTGTATAATTTTTCAGATTTATTTCCTGTCCAATTTGAATTATGTTGGAACTTAAATTGTGTTCCTGGAATGTGGGGGGGGGATTAATTCTCCTGTAAAAAGGAAGAAAATACATTTATATATTAAAAAAATGCAAATAGATATAGCATTACTGCAAGAGACGCATCTGACAGATAGTGAGGTTGTTAAATTGTCTTCACTGGGTTTTACATTGGTGGCACATGCCTCTTATAACTCCAAGGCCAGAGGGGTAGCGATACTGGTCAGGAAGGATTTATATTCCCAGGTTTAATCTAATATAGTCGACCCTGAGGGCCGATATGTTATTAGCAATGTATCTATTTTGTCTGAGACTCTGGTGCTTTGTAATATCTATGCTCCAACAGCTTATTCTAAAGTTTTCTTCTGGGGATTGTTGGCAAAGTTATACCCATTCACCGATTTGCAGTTATTGGTGGGCGGGGATTTTAATTTAACTGTACTACCTGCTATGGATAAATCTCATAACCCTACACGGATTCCCACTCCTCCGAAATTAGGTTTACAATTTTTTATTTCTCAATTGTGTTTAGTGGATAGTTGGAGGATTCATCACTGATACGGACTTCACGTGCATGTCAGCAGCACGTTACCTTGTCCCGTATCGACTATTTTTTGCCGACCAAATTTTTATTTTCTAGAGTATTAGATACAGGGATTGCACCTATATGTTTATCTGATCATGCACTTATATGGTGCACTATTGCAACATCAGTAGATATGGGATCTTGTTGCCAGTGGCGCTTCCCATCATACCTTTCTTCCTCCATAAAATTCCAGAATATGATAGAAGCGAAGTGGCAGGAATATGTTCATGATAACCGGGAACATGTTTCTGACCCTTTATTATTTTGGCAGACGGCAAATTCTGTTTTGCGTGGAGAAATTATTTCTTATGTTTCCAAATTTAGGAAAGATATTTCAGCTTTATATCTGCAATCCCAGGAAAGATTAACTGCCGCTTATGTAAATTTTAAATCCTCCCCATCCCCTAGTAATAAAGACGCTTATATACAGGCAAAGACTGAGTTTGAAGAGGTGTTGGCACAACAGTCGACTCGACATACCTTCTTTACTAATTTTCAATTTTATAAGCATGGGAACAAATCGGGTCGACTTTTGTCTAATTTAGTGAGGACCACATGTTCTTCCACTGTAGTCTCTGCTTTGAAAAAGCCGGATGGTATTCTAATTTATAAAGGGAAAGATATACATGAAACTTTTAGAGACTTCTATGCCTCTCTTCACTCACAAGGTCCTATTGATGAACTCCAAAAAGCTACTTTTTGGACAGAAATTTCCACTCCTCGTATTTCTGGAGAACAGGCTGAGTCCTTGCTTGCCCCTATTACTAAGGAAGAAATTCTTAAGACTACTGTGGGATTAAAGCCTCTTAAGGCCCCGGGGCCGGACGGTCTTTCCGGGGAATTCTACAAATTATTAGCTAATAGAGTAACACATTGTGTTTGGTCTTCAATTACATCTTGAAAGAGCGCAGATTACCCTTATATTTTAACTCTGCAGTTGTCAGAGCTCTGCCCAAACCCAATCGAGATCCGGAGGATCTGGGATCATATTGCCCTATATCACTGCTGGATAGCGACTACAAATTGTTAACTAAAATCTTGTGGGATCGTTTGAAATATATTTTACCTACTATTGTTTCCAATGACCAGACAGGATTTATCATGGGTCACCATTCGGTAGTTAATATTCGGAAAGTACTGGCAGCCATACAAGCTCTTGGTTTCTCAGGTGGTCCTAGGTCTCAGGCTATAATTTCTATGGATGCCGAAAAAGGCTTTTGACCTAGTCACTTGGGACCACCTGTTTGAAACATTGAAGAGATTTGGATTCCCTGATGAGTTTGTGTATATATTACAAACTTTGTATCGTGACCCACTCACGCAGGTTTCCACAAATGGTTACTTGTCTACACCTTTTGAAGTTCAGAAAGGCACTCGACAGGGTTGTCCTCTCTCACCCCTGTTATTTGCACTGGCCCAGGAGCCTCTTGCAATAGCCCTTCGCCAGCATGAGAGATTTAGAGGGATTTCTATTGGGAAAGTAATGTTGAAGATGTGTCTCTTTGCAGATGACATGCTCTTGTTTGTGTCAGATCTCACAAACTCTGTTCCTGCTATTTTGGAATTGCTGTCGCGATTCGGTTCTTTTGCTGGGTATAAGATTAACCTACATAAATCGGAGGTCTTTATATGCATGATTCAGGGTCCCCGCCTTTGTCTCTATCTGCTACATGCTTGGATCATTTCCAACTGGCTCAGCAAGCTATTAAATATCTTGGAATCAATATCCCGGCTAATATCTCTAAGTTGTATACGGTTAATTTCACTCCAGTGATAGCTGACATAACTAAACTACTGGACATTTGGCGACACCTTCTATTATCTCTCCTGGGCAGAGTTGCATTGTTGAAATCTGTCATATTTCCTAAACTGGCCTACCCTATGTTGCCAATACGATTAACCCGTTTCGATATTACTCAAATTACTCGCCTATTTTAAAAAATTTTATGGAGGGGTGGGAAACCACGTATATCTAGAGCTAAGATGTATTTGGGGAAATCTGATGGTGGATTAGCTGTTCCGCATGTCTCTGCATTCACCAATGCAGTATTTTTTTGATATATATACGCGATTGGTTGACAGGTTGTGAAACATATACCCATAAATCCCTGGAGGAAGAAATAGCTTCTCCCTATTCTTTGTCTGCTCTACTTCATGCTCCCAGATCACTTCTCCCACCATTAGTGCGAAATAATATTCTATTTTTTGACACTTACCTAGTCTGGTTACAAATAAACCGAAAGCTTCACAGGCGTCACACTGTATCTCAGTATAATACGTTCTGGGGTAATCCTATGTTTATTCCTGGCCTAGAATACGCTGAATACCTGGTCTGGAGGGTGAGGGGTATCGCTGCCATTCGTGATGTGTTTGATCCAGGGGGTCGAATGTATTCTTTTCAAGATTTGAAGTCTAAATTTTTTCTTACTAATAGAGATTTTTTTATGTTTCTGCAACTTCGTCACTTTATATAATCTTTACCCCCTCCTATGTTGAGGGAGGAAGATGATGATATTTTACGGCCCTTATTTAATTATCCAATACTGGGTATTACAAGACATGGTTGTTATACCCCTACTTGCTTCCTGCGACAGCTGAGGCTCTATGGGAGAGTTGCATCCAAAATTGGTCCTCAGAAATACCACAAGTAGACTCCCCCAATGTTTTATTAAAGCATACAGAGAAGACTTTAAGAGTTCTCCATTCAGCTATTTGGCAGGAAGTGCATATTAGGACCATTCATAGGGCATATATGTCCCAGAGTCAGAGGAGGCATGTTGTTGAGGAGGAGTCAGGCTGCTACCCGAAATGTACATTTTCACGAGCTACTTTCTTCCATAATATGTGGGAAAATTAGAAAATTTTGGGATAAGATTATGGTATTTCTAAATATTATATGCGCCTTACATCTTATGAAAGACCCATTGGCTATGTTATGCGCTAATTTTATAAACTGGGACCTGCAAGGTCGTAAGATAGAATTATTGCCCTTTCTTATGATAGTGGTAACTGTGGCGAAGAAAGCTATCCTCCGTAATTGGACAGTTTCCACAGCACCATCTCTTCAAGCAGTTTAAACCATATTGCTACAAATACTTTATTTTGATAGATGGGCAACTATACCTGCTGTTGAGAAGGGGGTGGTTCGCTTTTACGCTAAATGGGGTATATATATCGACTCCCTGGATTCTGATGTTAGAACTCATATAATGAGATTATTTGAGACTACAAATTGGTCTCTACTTCGTAATTTGGAGTGATGTTATATATTTAGATCTTTAAATTCTATATTTACGGGTCAGGGGAACAAGATTCCTTGTCTCTTGTGCTTATGTTTAACAGTCATTTTTGACTAGCTATATCCTACAAAAAAAATGTATTTGTTTGACGTTGCACTTGAACTGTATTTGTTTACACAGTGTGCAGGTCTGTATATATGTGTATATGGATTCATGTAATATATCTGTATGTTTGTATAGATAATGTACATGTATGTTTGCACTTGTGAGTATATAAAATAAAAATTGTTTTGGAAAAAAAAAGTGTTAAATAGATGTTCTTGACCTAGGGCCTGATTCAGGTTGGATTGCAAGGCTGCCGACGCACGCAACCAGTTGATGTTTGTGTTCTGTGCATGCGTATGCATCACAGTGCGCGTGCGCAAACCAGCCACAGTGATCGGGTATGCAAACACAGTGGATACGCATTGTAACACTGAAATGATTGACAGCAAGTGCTGTTTGAGTGTGGACGGGGGGTGGTCAAAGGAACACATGCATGCCTGTGCGTTTGAACGCTGTTACACGGGCGTGCTTAATTAAGCCCCAGCAATGGCATACGCAGCCTGAGCTCTGCATGACGACAGGAAGCGTTGCAGATAATGCAGCATGTCGAGCTCAACCACAACTCTGTGTATGGGTCCGATGTTACAGATGTTTTCGCTGACTTGCGGATGTATGTAATGGAAAGTGGGTGTTTTTATAGGTTGGGGACGTCTTTGATATAATGCTACGATCACAATGCGATCGCATTTATTTGCATATTTTCGCTACGTGCAGCTGTGTGCGATTGTAGACTTGCGATCCATGCTGAATCTGGCCCCTAATTTAATCATAGAAATTAACCCGACAATTTCTGAGTGGTTTTTGGAAATATATTAGCCAGTTAATTGGTTAAATCTGACCGCAACTATAGATCTCTGTATAAAAATCAAAGATACCAGCACAGAAAGCACCAGCAAAAATATCAGCAGACACATCAAATATGCATTCATCTGCAATTGCTAACATGAATATTAACAAAATAGAGTGTATTACATGCCTTGTGCAAAAACCGTATTGGAACCTTAGCTAGCACATATAGGACCTCATTCAGACCCGGTCGCAAGCGCTGAGCGCTCGCAACCGGGTCGATGTTAAGGCCCTGCGCACGCGCAGCGGCTGCACTGTGCGTGCGCAAGCCCCGGAGCGAGAGAGAAACTCTCTCGCTCCGGAGCTCACTACAAAAGGTCCGGCTGTCGATGTTGATCGACAGCTCACCCTATTTTGTAGGCAGGGCGGGGGGGTGGCTACACAAACGGAACGCTTGCCGTTTTGTGGACGGCCGCACTGACATCAGCAGTGATGTCAGTGGGGAGTTTCCTGCTCAATCAGAGCAGGAAGCTCCCTGGGGCTCGCGCTTGCCGAGACCCAACCTTAGGGTCTTGTCGCAAGCCCCGATGGTCGCGATGGTCTTGACCATCGCGACCATCAACCTGGTCGGTCGCTAAGCTTTGGGTAGTAACCCACAGCTTAGCTAGTGACCAGGAGGCCGCACAAAAAAGAAGCGCCCGCCCTCATTCAGAGAGAGCGATCGCTTCTTGCGACCACCTCTGAATGAGGGCCATTGTCCCCACATCACTTAAACATGGCTTGTCCCTTATTGTACTCTTTGCAACCTTTTACATGATGCAAAGGGTATTAGAAGTAAAACCCATTGTAGAAAAATTTTAGAAGAAAAACAGGTATATACTGTACTTCACCAGGATAAGAAATAGGAGGGGCAGAGAAGGTAACACAGATAAAAAAAACAATGACGCAAAGTACCATACAGTAAAATACCTTACAATTATTAGAGAATAAAATGAAAGAAATCAAAATAAAGATAGAACAAATAATAACAGAGCGCTTTGGTGAGTTCAAAGCATCAATCCAGTCCGCTCGACACATTTCAGAAATGGTTGGCTAACCTTTATTGTACAGGAAACAACACCATATCTCAAAATAATGTCACGTGGGTGCCAATAGCAGAGCAGGAAACCAAGTAAATCATAGCAGTCTATATAAGTATTATCTAGTGGGTTCACAAACTTTCATAATCGTGTTTGTGAAGAAGAGTCAAGTGATTCAATATAAATACCCTATTTTTTTATCAAAAAAGCAGAGACCCGTGTCTCAATGATGAGCAGTGTAACCTGCTTATCAAAGTACAGAAGCTGAAACAAAAGAGTCTTTACCAACTCCAAAAATGGTGGGGTAGAAGACATCCAATTACATCGAATCACATTCTTAGGGGTATATTTAGTGAGAGTTTTTAGAAGTAGAGACGTATGCACGGACCGCCGATCCCCGGGATTATTCTCACCATTCTGCCAACTTCACTAGGAGGTGGGAGGAATGTGGGAGAAGTGCCTACTCTTCCTGGGGTGCGGGGGGTTACCCAAAAAATCTGGAGCCATCTTGCCATAAGATATCACTTTATCGTAGTGTTTACTTTATCCTTCTACTCTTGCCCCATTTTTTTCTTCTGTACTCTCCCCCACCCTTATAAAAAAGTTAAAACATTTGTTAAAATGAATAAATATTTAGGACATACATTAGCAATAGAGAAAAACAAGGAAAATCTATTTAAGAGGGTAGTCTATATTTTTTTCTTTTGGGTGAAAATGCACATTATGGCAAGCCACAATTCTGTAAAAGGCTGAGCAAAGCATTTGCATTCACACAATTCAAAACACATAATGTATGAGGGTTGTTCAAAAAGTAATGCCTAAATGCTCACAACTCAAATTTTATTATAGATACAGATTTGACTATTTGCAGTAAAATACTTTGAAGTCTTAGTAACAGAATGACTACTCAAAAAATTCACCATCTGCCCTCAAACATTTTCTCCACCTCTCGACCCAAGCTGTGAATCCACTTTGGAAAAACTCCAGTGGTTGGTGTTTGACCCAGGAGCGTATGGCGTTTTTAACAACCTCTATGGCCCTCATTCAGAGCCGCTCGCTATTTGCAGTCGTTCGTTCTAAACCAAGGGGTGGCTATTCAAATGAACCGTTCGCTAATTGCGGTCTGTTCACGCCTGTAAGTCTGAACGAGCGAGCAAAACTTGCGGTTGAAATTTAGAAAAATACGACCCCTTGCCGCTCGCACCATACGTCATGTCCGCTATTTATTAATCAAGTACATCGAACAGCATATGAACTGCTCGCTATTCTTGTGGCTGTTTTTTTCAACCGCTATTTTGCGAGCAGTTCTGAGTAAAAAAAAAACAAGTGACGTGGTCAATGACGCTGCTGTATTAATTATGCACTCCCTTAAAACGCCCGTTTTGACCTTTAAGCACGCCTGCGTTCGAATTCCACACCCCCGTTTTCAAGCACCTTCCCCTGTTACCACCCACATACGCCTCCTTCTGTCACTCAAAATAGCAGGCATTTGCTATGTAGCGAACAAACGATTTTCGGCCGCACTGACTGGTTCGCGCATGCGTATTAAAATCCGTACGCATGCGCAGATGTGCGAACATCGGTCAGAACGAACGAGCGGCCGCTTACAAGCGGCTCTGAATCAGGGCCTATGTCTTCAATATGTTGACCCCGTAGACAGTATTTGAGAGGGCCAAACAGATGAAAGTCAGAAGGGGCCAAATCAGGAGTGTATGGTGGATGTGGCATTATTGCCCACCCCATTTTGGCAATGGCCGCAGATGTTGCCATTGAAGTGTGGGGTCTGGCATTGTTGTGGTATAAGATGACATTTGACAGTGGAATTGTTGGCCTTTTTTTGCGGATGGCTTCTTTCAGCTTCTTAAGTGTAATAATGTATTGATCACTGTTGATTGATTGGTTTGGTTCCAAGTAATCGATGAGAATAACACCTCGGCAATCCCAGAAGAATGTGGCCATGATTTTGTTTACGGATCGCTGTGATTTAAACTTTTTTGGCCTAGGTGAACTTGGGTGTTTCCATTGCATTGATTGGGCCTTTGTTTCTGGTTCATAAAGGAATACCCAGGTCTCATCTCCTGTAATTACATTTTCCAAAAATGTCTCAGGGTTGGCTTCAAAGTTGGTTAAAAGGTCATTGCACACTTCCACCCTCTGGGCCTTATGATCCCTGGTTAATTGCTTTGGAACCCATTTAGCACACACTTTACGATATCCCAAATCATTGATTAGTGTTTCTACAGTGCCATGGCTACATTCCAGTTCATCACAGATATCTCTGATGGTTACACAACGGTCTTTCTGAATCATGGCATCGACTTTGTGTTGGTTCTCTGCTGTCACTGCATTTGATGGTCTGCCACCACGAGGTTTGTCGCACACGGACGATTCTCCCGATTGAAAACGCTTCATCCACCTTCTGACATTGCTGTAGTTAATTGTGCGCTCACCATACACTTTTTTCAGTCTTCTGTGGATTTCTGTAGCACTGCAGCCTTCTTTTTCCAGAAATTCAATGACTGCTCTTTGTTTCATCTTGGATTCCATGGTATTTCTTGGACTACCTAAACAAAACTACATATATAGTTAGCAGACATATTAAACTACAAACTTACAAAGTTTAAAATAAATGTTGCTTATTATTTCAGAGTTATGAGCATTTAGGCATTACTTTTTGGACAACCCTCGTATCTGTTTATTTTCACAGCCAATCGTGACATTTACGCAACAAAATATTTACTGCACCAAACATTGTTTCCATTTCAGCAACAACCCAAATATATAGTAATTCTCATATTTTATTGGTATGAAATCTACATTTTGGCTTCTTCAGTATATTTTTTTTTCTGTGATTAAATGATTATCCACACCAAATGATACTGTACAGTTAAACTTAATTTGAAGGTATCTGTATTCTACCAGAAATATAGTACTTTATGTAATAAACGTTATTTATATAGTGCACACATATTTCACAGTGCTTTACAGAGAATATTTGGTCATTCCCTTCAGTTCCTGTCCTAGTGGAGCTTACAATCTACTATGGCCCTCATTCAGAGCCGTTCGCTATTTGCGGTCGTTCGTTCAAAAACAAGGGGTGGCTATTCAAATGATCCGTTCGCAAATTGCAGTCTGTTCACACCTCTAAATCTGAACGAGCGTGCAAAACATACGCTCGTTTATTTGTTAAAAACGCCCCCTGGCCGCTCGCACCATACGTCATGTCCGCTATTTATTAGATTAATCGTATACATCGACCAGCGTATGAACTGCTCGCTATTCTTGTGGTTGGTGTTTGCTACCACAAATTTGCGAGCAGTTCTGGCTATAAAATAACCCAGTGACGTGGTCAATGACGCTGCTGTATTAATTATGCACACCCATAATACGCCCGTTTTGACCTTTAAGCACGCCTGCGTTCGGATCTCCACTCCCCATTTTCAAGCACCTTCCCCTGTTACCACCCACATACGCCTCATTCTGTCACTCAAAATAGCAGGCACTCGCTATATAGCGTACAAACGATTTTTGGCCGCACTGACTGGTTCACGCATGCGTACTAAAAACCGTACGCATGCGCAGATGTGCAAACATCGCTCGGAACGAGCGTACTGCCGCTAATGAGCGGCTCTGAATGAGGGCCTATATTCTCTACCAAATGATTACACATACACAAGAGTTTTTTTTTTTAGTCACAAGCCCACAAACACAGGGAGAAACAAACTCCACACAGATAGCGCTCTAGTTGAGTTCAAACCCATGACCTCAGTGCTGTGAAGCAGCAATTCTAATTACTGCTAATTACTGCACAAGATTTCCACACATGCTGTATCGACATGAGAATGTTGACATGGTTGCATTGTTGCCATTGAACATGTTGACACTGATATCTTGTTGACATTGTTAGAACTTTGACATTCTGGTTTTCTACTGATTCTGAGGTCTATTCATGTATATTAGTGGTTCAGGTTTGATATGTTTCAAAATATATATATATATAAGTTTCTCCAAGTCCTGCACTCACATCAATATTAGTCTCCAGCATAGGGGTGCACTCCAGCCACACCAGTCCGTTTCCCAGATAGCAGGCAACAATATTATTCCCAATGGAGGCACTCACCAGTCAGATGTAGCAATAAGATGATTTATTCCAATATTGAGTTGAAATAGCATAGCGACATTTCGGTCATATCCAGACCTTTTTCAAGCCAATACCTCATATCAACGATAACGACCATCAAACACATCAACAATGTACAGCCACAGCTCCAAGAACTTGGAATAATATATATATATATATATATATATATACACAGGTGCATAAATATTGGGACATTGACAGAATTTTCATATTTTGGCCTCTATTCACCACCACAATGGCTTTGAAATTAAACAAACAAGATGTGCTTTAACTGCAGACTTTCAGATTTAATTTGAGGGTAATTACATCCAAATCAGGTGAACGGTGTAGGAATTACAATGGTTTCTATATGTGCCTCCCACTTTTTAAGGGGCCAAAAGTAATGGGACAAACTAAACAATCCTAAATCTAACTTTCACTTTTTAATACTTTGTTGCAAATCCTTTGCAGGCAATTACAGCCTGAAGTCTGGAACGCATAGCCATCACCAGACGCTGGGTTTCATCCCTGGTGATGCTCTGCCAGGCCTCTACTGCAAATGTCTTCAGTTCCTGCTTGTTCTTGGGGCATTTTCCCTTCAGTTTTGTCTTCATCAAGTGAAATGCATGCTCAATCGATTTCAGGTCAGGGGATTGACTTGGCCATTGCATAACATTCCACTTTTTAGCCTTAAAAAACTCTTTGGTTGCTTTTGCAGTATGCTTCGGGTAATTTTCCATCTGCACTGTGAAGCGCCATCCAATGAGTTCTGAAGCATTTGACTGAATATGAGCATATAATATTGTCCGAAACACTTCAGAATTCATTCTGCTGCTTTTGTCAGCAGTCACATCATCAATAAATACAAGGGAACCAGTTCCACTGGCAGCCATACATGCCCACGCTATGACACTACCACCACCATGCTTCACTGATGAGGTGGTATGTTTTGGATCATGAGCAGTTCCTTTCCTTCTCCATACTCTTCTCTTCCCATCACTCTGGTACAAGTTGATCTTTGTCTCATCTGTCCATAGGATGTTGTTCCAGAACTGTAGTGGCTTTTTTAGATGTTGTTTGGCAAACTCTAATCTGGTCTTCCTGTTTTTGAGGCTCACCAATGGTTTACATCTTGTGGTGAACCCTCTATATTCACTCTTGTGAAGTCTTCTCTTGATTGTTGACTTTGACACATATACACCTACCTCCTGGAGAGTGTTCTTGATTTGGCAAACTGTTGTGAAGGGGTTTTTCTTCACCAAGGAAATAATTCTTCTGTCATCCACCACAGTTGTTTCCCGTGGTCTTCCGGGTCTTTTGGTGTTGCTGAGCTCTCCTGTGCATTCTTTCTTTTTAAGAATGTTCCAAACAGTTGATTTGGCCACACCTAATGTTTTTGCTATCTCTCTGATGGGTTTGTTTTGATTTTTCAGCCTAATGATGGCTTGCTTCACTGATAGTGACAGCTCTTTGGATCTCATATTGAGAGTCGACAGCAATTGATTCCAAATGCAAAATGTCACACCTAGAATCAACTCCAGACCTTTTACCTGCTTAATTGATAATGAAATAACGAGGAAATAGCCCACACCTGTCCATGAAATAGCTTTTGAGTTGATAGTCCCATCACTTTTGGCCCCTTAAAAAGTGGGAGGCACATAAAGAAACCGTTGTAATTCCTACACCGTTCACCTGATTTGGATGTAAATACCCTCAAATTAAATCTGAAAGTCTGCAGTTAAAGCACATCTTGTTTGTTTAATTTCAAAGCCATTGTGGTGGTAAACAAAATATGAAATTCTGTCAATGTCCCAATATTTATGCACCTGACTGTGTGTGTGTGTATGTGTGTATATATATATATATATATATATATGTGTGTGTGTATGTATGTGTGTATACATATATGTATGTGTGTGTGTGTGTGTATATATATATATATATATATATATATATATATATAGTCCACAATAACAGGCGGCACTCAGAGACTTGAAAATCCATAAACCCTCACCAAAGGGATTTATTTAGTGCAAGTGCAGGTCAACGTTTCGGGGTCTTACACCCCTTCCTCAGGACAACATCCTGATCTTGTCCTGAGGAAGGGGTGTGAGACATGTAAAGGGCACATCAACAGCTGAAATTTATCGCCAACTTGTTGAGGTGTACGGTGATAACTTCACACAGGTTTAGCACACTGCCTTTGATAATGGCAGGACAGATGTTCAAGATAAGCAGCGATCCAACCAACCAAGCACGCCCACCACAGATGACAATTTGTGCCGCATTGAAGGTCTGTTTCAGCATGACAGACGCATTTGAGTTAGCGATATTGCTGACAAACTGAACATCTCATTAGGTACTGAGCACAACATTGTTCATAAGCAACTGTGGTAAAGAAAAAAGTGTTCACGTTGGGTACTGAAGCAACTCACAGAAGTTCACAAAACCAATAGGATCAGATTATCTCTCGTGCACTTGCACTTGACGCAGTACCATGAGGAGGGAATGCAGTTCCTGCAGCGTATTGTTACAGGCAATGAAAAGTGTGTGCATCATGTGACACAGGAAATGAAGCAAGCATCTATGACATGGAAACATGCATCGTCCCCACCTTCAAAGATATTCAAAACAACTCCATCAGCAAAGATCATAGCAACAGTGTTTTGGGATCACAAGGGTGTGCGTTTTGTTGATTTCCTCACCAAGGCAGATACTGTGAATGCTGTCCACTAATGTGACACATTGAGCCGGTTGCAGAGGGCAAATCATCGAAAACGACCTGGGTTGCTGCAAACAGGCTTTGTATTGCTGCATGATAACACCAGGCCACACTTAGCCAACTGCATGCATGAGTTGTTTTTACGGTGCTACCTTTGGGAGGTACAGGACCATCCTCCCTACTGCACTGACTCAGCACCGAGTGATTTCCATTTCTTTGGACCATTGAAGAAGCAACTGGGTGGAAGGCAATTCGCAACCGACGGTGAAGTTCAGCAAGTTGTCATGTCCTGGCTTCAGGTGCTTAAAACTGATATCTTCTATGCCGGGATAGATGCCATGGTGTACTGTTGGAACAAATACTTATACAAGTATGGGGACTACGTGGAAAAAATAATCTGTACCAAGGCCATACTGTTGATTAAACGTATATGTATGAGTTGAATAAATTTACACAATGAGAGGTTTTATTACCTTATTTATTGAACCACCCTCATAGATGTTTTATGTTGTTATTATTATTATGAGCCACAAAGTGTCTGAAGACCAATACAGGAGGACAAACATCCTAACATTGCAAAATAAGCATGACTACAACAATGCAGAGGTAATCATAGTATAAGTACATACAATAGCATAACTAAAATATTACTATACCATCACATACAGCAAATGTGATGTAAAAGTGGCAATAGTGGGGAAAATCATTGTAGCTTGACGGAGTATGTGGTTATGAGTCACAGGAGGGGAGTCCATATTCAGTGAATTTGTACCCATTGCATGGCTAAGCAAATAGTGTCAGAGTTGCTGAATGGGTGAAGGTGTCAAAGGAATGGAGCACTTACACGGATAGTGCTAGGTATAGAACAAGAGTGAAGAGAGTCCTGCCTATCAGTACTTAAATCCTAAGGAATAAATACTGATAATATAGATCACAGCAATGCTCTTTGTATTGTAGTTGCGTGAAAAAGTATATAATTACTAAATCATCGCTATAACATACTAAAGCGGAGATGTACTAGGCTCTGGAAAGTGATAAACTACCAGCCATTCAGCTCCTGTCATGTTACAGGCTGTGTTTGAAAA
The DNA here is from genome assembly GCA_031769625.1 of Taudactylus pleione. Taxonomy (NCBI): domain Eukaryota; kingdom Metazoa; phylum Chordata; class Amphibia; order Anura; family Myobatrachidae; genus Taudactylus; species Taudactylus pleione. Next base: position 27,614,586 of record JAUIMM010000085.1, read on the forward strand.
ATGACAGTTACGAGTTGATTGGTAGTTTATAATCTTCCAATTTATCACTTTCCAGAGTTTAGTACATCTGCCCCTTAGGGCCTTATTTATCAACGAGGTTTATCATTCACGAGTGATAAAACTCGGTGCGTATGATAAATGGTGCTCCAGCCAATCGGTTCCCATTTTTCAAACAGATAACAGTTGGGAGCTGATTGGTTGGAGCACCATTATCATACATATCGAGTTTTATCACTCATTATTGTGAATGATAAAACTCGTTGATAAATAAGGCCCTAAAATGTATTGTAATTTAAATTGTAGATACTGTATGCATGTGGATTTGGTGCATAATGCTATGGAGGAAAGAGAACACTTGTAGATGCTGTCTTCTGTGGGGTATGCTTTTAATGTGCTACTCCATCATCTAATCCCATCCCTGCCTGGGCCCCATCCAAGTGGGGCAGTCCAGTGAAAGTCCTGACACTGAGGGACAGTACAGCTGACTTTGGACTTTCCCCACTAGGATTAGACCAATGCGCCCTGCCCTTTTAGCGGAACCCCGCTAAAACAGCCTGCCCTGTGTCTTCACCACCCATGGGCCAAGTTGGGGTGACCGATCTCCGCCGGGTAAATAGATGCCGCACGCATGTGCATAGCATCTTTTCACCGTGAGGGTAGAGCTTGGGGGAAGCCCTGCACCTCCACATGTGACGAGTTGGAGGCGTATCACAAGGACACGCCCTCCTTAGTTGGCCGCGTCCCCTTTTCAGGAGCGTCGGCGCTCACAGAGACTCTCTGCCCGCATCCTGAGCACCTTACTCTGCCTGCGGTCTAGCGGTAACACTACCACATAACACAAGAAAACTGAGGCTCTCCAACTGGTGTGAAGTAAAGTTCCATTATGCTTTCCCACAACTGCTGAAGAGCCAGTGCTTGCCTAAGAAGTGCTGTATACAGCATGTTCACATTCAGGCAAACTGTGGCCCCCTCAATGGCAAATAAATGTATGTTTGTTTTTTTCAGCATTCTTTGCGTACATCTAAATAATTACAGTAATGTAGTGTAATGTGCATACATTTACTTGTATTTACTCTTTTTATGCTAATTCTAGTAAAATAAACTAATATAAAAGAGTTCCAGTTTAGTTGACCTTTCAATGTATGCACATTTTTGGTCAGCTTGATGCAGTAAATAACAATAAGTAGATAAAATCAACATATAATTACCAATCCTTAATAGTCCTTTAGATACAGTGGCGGAACTCCCGGAGACAATGGAGTTATTTGCCGCCGGGCGTCAGCCCTGAAGGGGGCACCTGGCTCCATTGTCCCCGGGAGCTGCATGGAGAAGGAGTGCCAGCGGGCGCCCGGCTCCTATTGAAACCCCCGGCGGCAGCCGGAGGACGGAGCTCCCTCCGTCTTCCTGTCCCACAGTGTACTATGGGAGTGACGTCATAACGTCACTCCCATAGTGCCGAGGAGCGGATGCCGGGGACGGAGCTCAGGAGCGAGCTCCGTCTTCCGGGTCCCGCAGTGCACTATGGGAGTGACGTAATGACGTCACTCCCATAGTGCCGAGGAGCGGAAGCCGGGGATGGACGGCAGCAGCACTGGAGCGGGGATAAAGGTAAGTGTTTGTTTGTTTGCTTGTTTGTTTTGTTGTTGTGTGTGCGCGCGCGCGGTGGGGGCCATCACTACTGGGGGCAACTACAGGGTGCTCACTACTTGGGGCAACTACAGGGGCCTCACTACTGGGAGCAACTACAGGCTGCTCACTACTGGGGGCAACTACAGGGTGCTCACTACTGGGGCAAATACAGGGGCCTCACTACTGGGGGCTCACTACAGGGGGCAACTACTGGGGGCTCACTACAGGGGGCAACTACAGGGGCCTCACTACTGGGGGCAACTACAGTGGCCTCACTACTGGGGGCAACTACAGGGGTCTCACTACTGGGTCTCACTACTGGGGGCAACTACAGGGGTCTCACTACTGGGGGCAACTACAGGGGCTCACTACTGGGGGCAACTACAGGGGCCTCACTACTGGAGGCTCACTACAGGTGGCAACTACTGGGGGCTCACTACTGGGAGCAACTACCGGGGGCTCACTACTGGAGGTACTGCATAGGGGGACCATTGCTGGGGAGCACTACATAGGTGGGCACTGCATAGGGGCACCATTACTGGGGGCATTATATAAAAGGAACTGCATAAGGGGGGCGGCGGCGGCGGCAGCTGGGGCTGGCATAGGTGCTGGGGGTGGTACATTTTAGTTTGGGGGGGGGGGGCACCAACATTTATCTTGCCTCCGGGCACCTGGGATGAAGTTACGCCACTGTTTAGATAGATGATGTAAACATGCAACATCCAACGAGCTACTGGTAAGATCCCTATATTCGCATTTTTGGTAGAAGGTAATGAATTCCAATCTGCTAAAAATCATCAGGTAAAGACCATCAGGAACCCAGCTGGTGGCTGTAGCAATGTTATCTATACAGAACCCTTTACTTGTTCCTCCGCCTCCACACCTATTCAGCGGCTTCCTCATGCCATATATAAATCCCCTATTATAGCAGCTCCAATGCGTTCATGCAATGCGGCTGTATTCCAAGCCTTACTTTTGAAAAGTGGGCCGCATGCATGATTCGCGCCGGCTGATGCACTTTGGTCTTATAATTTAATGTAACATTTATGTCCCTAAATATTGTAGCTCTGTTTTGCTTTTTTTCTGTTAGTTATCTGGTGGGGTTTGTCAGGTTCCTCAGTTGGAACCTATTTTTCCCCTTTGCTCTCCCTCATGTTAAAAACTGGTTACAGCACTGGCCAAAGGACAGTATCTGGCAACCTCCGAACTGGATTGTTAACTAACAGCTCCTTAAGCCTGTAAAGTTAGCTGGTGGTCATGCAGCCCAGAATGTCTCACAGACTGCTCTTCTGTGCCTCCATTCTCCTCCCCGTTCTCTTTATTTCCAGTCGCCCCTGTGACCCTGCATTGCAGCCCACTCCGGAATCAATCGGGCTTCTCTATCTGCTGCACAGCTCACATCCAGGGCAAATAAAAAAAATGGCTCACCTTGAAAACTGTTCTTTAAAATTCTGGCTGAATAATTATTTTGATATTCAAATAAACACAAAATAGAAGCACAAATTTGGGAAATAGGAGGACAAGGCAAAATGTCATTACAACACATACTTATACTTCCGGAATGTCCGGGAGATTCACAAAAATCAGGTGGTGCTCCCGGCCCCTTAGAAGAGCTTGAAAGTCTACCAGAGCCGGCCACCACCCGCTCAGTCACCCGCTTACCGAGTGAAGCAGCCAGTCATGGTAGCCGATGACGCGATTCACGTTGATTCATGTCATCGTGGCCTTACCCCCATGAAGTGGATGGCAGGGCCACGATAATACATCATGCCCAACAGTCCATCCACTTTTTCCATTACACGGCTCCCCTTCTCCTCCCTGCTGAGCTAACTAGCTAGCTATCTATTGAAATATTGAAGATGGCATCTGTAACCTAGTTGTGATGTCACAAGGATATAAAACGTATTTTAAATTTGCTGCAATTTGAAAAATGGGTCCTATATTGTAATTTTTGGTGCACTGTAGCTACTGTATGCATTCTGTAGGCCAGCCTTATTGTCAAGCCACTAACATTATGACTGTGTGCCTGATTCTTCAGTGGACGTAATCGCAAAGTCGCACACAAGCGCCTTGGCAATTCCGTCCTGCTAAAATTCAAATACTGCAGGAGGCGTCTGAGGTGAAGAGACGCTTCCTCTCAGCATCTGCTATCCCAGAGCTGCTACCGAGGTCACAGCCTGTTGTTTTGTGAGGCACTGGCCAGCTGACCAAGCCTCAGCTTATGCAGGTGGGCCGGCTTAGGAGGCCAAGAAGTCTGCGTCCGGAAAACGGGGGCTTGTCAATCAGGCAGAGGCATAGGTGGGCTGCGTGCGATCTCGCAGGACTCTTTCTGCACATGCGCAGAGTCCCGATAATCCGGAATTTACGAGAATACTCCATTCTGTGTCCTCTGCAGAATCAGGCTCTGTGTGCACAGTCCCACAAAACTGCAGATAAGCAATAGGTCAACAGGGACAAAAGGTTGCAGGTACGAAAGGTCGACTGGCAAAAGGTCGACAAGTTCAAATGGACGACACAAAAATGGTTGACGCAATTTTGTTTTGTTATTTAACCCTAATCCTAACCCTCCCCCTAGTGCCTAACCCTCCACCTGGTGCCTATCTTTAACCCTAGCCTATTTTAACCATCTGTCTAGTTCCTCATCTTAACTGTCCCATCTGGGTAGCCAAATCTTAACCCTCCCCCAAGTGCCTAATCCTAAAAATGTTGAAAAACCATAAAAAATGTGTTGACCATGGTTTTGTGTCGACCATAAGTGTGTCAGCCATTTGAACCGGTCAACTTGTTAACCCTAACGACCTTGTCCACTGTCGACAATTTGTACCTGTCAACCTATCGCATGACGACCATCTAGTGTCGACCTTTACATTGTCGATCTTCTATCCTGATACTATTCAAGTGAATGCGGACGCAAAGCACCTCTCCTCCACCTCTTACTGGCTTGTGCACATGGTGCCACACCCAGTGACAGCTCAAGGCACGGGCTAGCAGGGCCGTAGCCCAGAGCGCCATAGCCCAAATGGTGCAGCCCTTCCTGAACTCACCATCGGCTACCTCTGGAAAATCCCGCCCCCTGCTGGCGTTATTGAGTGTATGCTCGGGTGAGGGAAGGGCGTGGCAGTGCAGCACAGGACGGTGCTGGGCACAGAGTAGCCTAGTGCCGGCCTTGGCCACACCTATGTCTTGCATTTATGTTGTCAATAAATTTTGTTTTTGTTATTGCTCAGTTTTAACTTCACGGATCGAGATAAAACAAAGTGCTGGTTATCTCTAGGAGTCTCCGCTACAAATTGATGTATTTTCATGTAAATCGATTCAGTAGTTTTTGTGCTGACTTGGAACTGACAGACACAATGTTCTTATGATATTAATATAGATATAGTATTTAAACATTTTGAACAGTAAAATGTACCTTGTTTTACATCTAGCATTGGTGAATGTTATCATAATGGTTTTGCAATAAGTCTCAACTATACAATGGAGAGAATTCACTTCTGAGCAAGGGATGTGATGTGCCAATCTAAAATGGCATATTGTGTCCGCCGGCACAATGTCGGCACTACCATAAATGGCTGATGTGTGCAGCACATTGAATTTGCCCCTTTTAATTTGTGTTCTCTTAAATCTGTGTGACACTGAAATTGAACTTAGAGATGTGTAGACACAAATTTACATGCTGTTTGTAAGCTCCTTCTACAATCAATGTGCTTTGGCTTTCCATTGTGTCCTTACTTTGCTCCTATGGCTGTGTACATGTAGCAGCTGCGGCAGGTGACAATGAAGGTGCTTATGATCGGACAGCCACAGACCACCAGCATCTCAGCCCCAGCTTGAAGCATACAGGCTCCTGCTAGTTCCAGTGCCATGTAGGGAAAATATTAAATAAATTGCCGGTTACTGCTAGATATGTCGGTAATTCAAAACCATAGGGTTGCTGCAGCACAAGGGTAATTACGGTAATGCAGGAGAGTGGGCGCTGTGAGCGTCTCTCTGGGCTGGGGAGAGAAGTGCGACTACACTGGGACACTGATAGATGGATGATCAGTAAAGTTACACCCTGTGGTCTTCTATAGGGCGTGGTGTATTGTCGGCGGTGATTGAGCTTCAGACAGTGCACTTAACTTTCCAGCAGCAGCAGCGTGTGCTCAGTGTGCAGGAGCCTCCCCTCACTCCTCCCTTGTAACTTACCCACCTCATCCTCCCTCCCCTTCTCTGCCATCGGGGGAATAAATCAGAAAAGGAAACGGAGAGAGGGAGATTGGGAGCTGAGATCTCTTCCTAAAGTATCACTGATGGCGGCTGATCAGATCTGGCTGCCAGAGTAAACTAGTCTCAGCTTAGTATCCCCCTATTGCTGCTGCCTGCTGGAGTTTCTCATTTTCCATCCCATCCTTATATTGTGCTGGATAGGAGATCTGCCTGTTAGATTGTGAAGATGGCTGCTTCCTGGTTCCTAGTCTTTAGTCTGACACTTTTCCAGTCCTTGCTGATATGCCCGTCCTCTGAAGAATACTTTCCTACTGCGGCAACGTAAGTAACCCAGGGTTAATGCCAATGTACAGTGATGAGCTGGGAGTGTGCCAGCATCTGACCTCTCTGTAAGGTGATGTCAGGATGTTTTTGTGTTTTATCTAAGGGCTGTAATGCCTTTCATGCCAGTAATTAGACGAGTCTGATAGGGCATCACTTCTTAGTCCCGGGGAATTAGCAAGGGAGCAAAACTCTGGTCCCAACTCTAAATATAACCAGCATCAGTTCAGCTGAGCTGGGAATAAAGTTTCATGTTATCTCTTTATAAGGGAAGGTCATGTCTCTGCCTGGGAGTCACCCGCTACTTTATGGAACATGGCTTATTAAAGTTCTGCAATGATCCTTTCTGACTATAGACTGGGGAAGACCTAGGGACCCATCCTGCACGCTGCTGGTGACAGTTGTTGCTTCAGACTCATGAGTCTCTGCAGTCTGTAGTCATAAATCAGTGTCTAGGAGATGTGAGTAACACAGCGATGTCATTTGCTCGTAGCTCGATGACTGGGGAAGATACCTACATTCATTTTATAACACTATACTGTAATAACCGAACATTCCAACCAGAAGCAGCCAGCACGGATGTGACCTGGCACTCCTTCCCTGGTACCCGCACAATGAAGGGCCATTTTAAATATCTAGAGATGCTCCATGCAAATAAAGCACTTTGCAAATTAACGGGACAGCTTACAGTATATCAGTGACCGAGAATATGGGCAGACCAGGCAATGCACTTAGCCAAACCCCATGTCTTGCTGTGCTCTCCTGGATTGTACATTGTGCCACAGCTCTCAGACTAGGGCCGTGCAGAATGGAAGGGAGTTCTCACCGCTTGCCAGTATTACATTTGTCCAATTAGTGCTGCTTGTGTGCTGTTATAAATGGATCCTGTTCCTAGGATTTATTCCATTATGTATCTGACCAAGAATAATTGGCAGCACAAAGCAGATCCTTGCCTAGGAAGCAGAGCATGTTTCAGTGGTAAAACGGGCTACATACCAGCCATAACCTTCATTTGACAGGACATGGTGAATACCTGATCATTTTATATAACAATAAAGGTCATTGTGGACATTTAAAGTGTTGTTTTAGGAGTAGTACAGCTGGTGAGATGTGGAGGGAAATACGTTTCAAATTTAAAGCTAATTGTGTTGCCTTTGTTCTTCATCATACACTGTTTCCACGGCAATTTCATACTTCATATTAAAATTTGTTGTTGGTTTTTGTGTTTATATTGGTGATTTGCTGTCTATGGAAATCTCAGGAGTGTCCTTACATGTCTCAGTGCTATTCACAACCTCAGAAGGAAGGAGCACATTAAATTTTCATTCACTGTTGTGAAAAGTGTTTACAATATTCCCATGGGAGTTTATCTCACTACATTTAATGTGCCTTTATTTAGTCAAATATACATGCGGCTTCAGAAAGCATCTCAGCTCATGCACTATTATAGTGATTTGTGATTGTCATTAATGCACTATATCAAAATGCTCAGGTGCAGTTTAGTTGGTTCACAGACATTAAATAATATATTTTGTTTTCATAGATTAGTTAATACAGGGTCTGCTAATAGTTTTTAATGTAGGTCTGTTACAAAAAAAATAAAGCTGATTTTGTTTCTTAAATGTGTGAGCTATTTATATATTATGATTTATGTTACAATATTTATATATGCGTACACATATATATGTGTATTGTGTATATCTATCTATCTCTGTGTGTGTGTGTGTGTGTGTGTATATATATATATATATATATATATATATATATATATATATATAATGTGTGTGTGTAATTAGAACAAATTTAATATAAACATGAAAAGGTGCTGTTTATGTTGTGACAATGTATACTAGGGTATACTAGGTTTAATAAAGTATCCAGATATCCATTCATTCCACGTGCAAAACTACTGTACAACAAAATAATCCAAAACCATAAAATAAACAAGAGTAAGTGCAGCAAATACATAAATAATACATTTATGAATAAGCTGAAGAAAAGTAGTCACTCGCTTTATGGCAGTTTGTGGATTCAGGGACCAGGTGGTGCTTTGCACATATTCTTTTCAACTTAAGCTGGTGTGTCATCTGCTGTTATGTGTCAAATGTTTAATGATCTTGGACCATGTATGTAATTCTAACCATTGCTGGCAGCTATAACTGAATTTGTTATAGAAGCAGAATATTACTGCAGTTTATGGGTGCAAAAGAAACATCTGTAATTTCTTAAGATGGAAATCATATAGATTAAAAATTGTGTAATATAAATATGATATAGACATAACCCTTAACAACCAATGAATAAGGTGGAGCTATAGACTGAATTTATTTCATATTGCAAGGTGACTAGCCAAATGGGAATAATTTATTTCACATAGAAGTGTTCTTCCTTTTACTGGTAACTCTGAAAGTCAGAAAACAAAAACAAAAACAAAAAACAACAATTCAATTGCTAAGTTTATAGTTCAGAACAACTGAAAATCAGGTTAAGTTGCACAATATTTAGTACATTGCTGAGGCAGGAAATATTAATATACATCCCACCATCTGTTCACTGTTACCTCCTAATTGTAAATTTAATTGGAAATCTAAATTCTCTGTCTCTTTTGAGCATTTAGCACAAATGTTACAATTCTTGTATTGTACTTGCGCTGTGCATATTTGTTATATGGTACCTTTAATATCATTGCACTATATAGTCCTTATTGTAACGTTTTATAAAATGCGATTTCATGTGCATTTTATCTTTAAAGGCAACATAAATGTGATATCAGAATATTAGTATTAAAGAAAATGTTCATTCAATTGATGGATGTTTGGAAATACAGGATGAACTTGTAAACAAACAAATGTAATAAATCAGTGTATTAAACACTGTTAAAATACACAAATGTTGCTCCTTTATGAGATAAGTTATTTACATTTAAATATTGTAAATTCACATGGTTTAAGAATTGTAGGAGGGCTATGTGCAAATATTTACACCTTATGCAGTGTCCTTTTCCTGATGTATTTAGTAAATATGTTAGTATTAAGGTGACTCATCATTACATATACATTACTTTATTTATACTACAGTATGTCATTTAGAATAATATAAAGAATCTAATGCATTAGATAACACAAGTATGCTGAATTATTGTGTTACCTAAATATTGGGCTGAAGAGGATTTTGTTACATTGCCAGTACATTAGGTTTGAATTGCCATGTGATAGCATCTTTCTTTTCAATTACCGCTGTTTTTTGTTTTTGTTTTTTACATAAATATGCAAATACTAGAATCATTAAATGGAAATTATATTGAACATGAAAAATAAAGTTTCAGTATTCATACATTATTCAAAAGCTTCCCTATATTTTAGCTGCACTAATTTTGGATTATTGTTTTCTGTAAATTGGAATTTGTCTCATATTTTCATGCAAATTGAAGAATAAAGGTTAATGTTGATTTATTTTTTTTTGGGTGGTAAGCATGTGTTTATGTTTTATTGGTAGATGCTGTTGGCCAGAACTATTGTGTACTGTACTTGTTGAGATTGAGTGGGATATATTCCGAGCAATGTGACAGGTTCATGTCTATGTTTATAATCATCTGTGAAGACAAATGGTATATTCATACAATAGCATCTTCTGCCCATCTCTTTCTTTAGCTAGTGTTAGCAATGTAAGTCAAATTAAATGGATGTACAAATATATCCAAAGTAAAAACAATTGGCTCTTCACAAAAGCAGCTCACTGCTATCCAGAATAATCTGATTAGCCGATCTGTCTAATTTGCATGTAGATCCCTTAGGGCAGACAGTGAGCATGTGTTACATTAGACAGTTATACATCACCACACACTACGGAATCAATCACAGGGCTCATCTTGAATTGTACTGTTCTAAAACACATACAGTGGTTTTGATGCCTCTGCCTGTGTATTTACTGAAGCAGGTCCAATCTGATGCTAATATGCCTCCTTTTTTGTGTTGCTTGACAGTTTGGTAAAATATGAATTTTAATTACATGTAGTTGGTTGCCCTGGCTTTCCATTCTTCATTTATCGCAGCATTGCTGTCTAGAGACTGACTTTCCCCCTGCAGTCATTTCAGTACTAGGTGTGATTTATTTATACAAATTAGGTACCTTGTAGATGTGCTACTTATGTATGGGAATATAACCAATTATTATTTAGTTTATTTCACAGTCACTAATCATACAGGTTCTGCTAGAACATATAATAGATCATATAAATTAGATGTGCTTAGTACATCCCTACGATCAGGTACTTACTGTTGTCATATAGGTCGCTTGTCTATTACAGGTTTTTTACGCACACCATCTATGACTACATTTCCTAATATATGTATACAATTTTTGGGTAGTGAACAATTTTGGATTTCTTTTATTATATGGCACAATAGAAAGTGAAGATGGGTACATTGATCACTTTAAAATAAAAATGAATTCGGGATGTGTAACTTCTATTTAGTGTTAATATGAATATTGGATTTTTTCTGTATTAGTTGTATAGCATATTTAATAAATCAACTTATTTAATGGATAAGTGATGAGGCTTTCCTATTTCCGGACTGACTGATCAATTATTTATTCTTGCATCATTTGACAATTCAAATTTTGGACTGAATGAGTATATGCAAAAGATCGGAATGTTTGTAATATTATTTTCAGAGGTGTATTTCCTATTGTCATATGTGTTTCTAGTATTTAGTAGACAATTCTGATTCATCATACTCTGCTGGGCTGCATAACTGGATACAAAAGCTTTGTCATTCATTATTTAGAATTAACAGACAGAAAAAGGAAAACAAATAGGACTCTAGTCACTGGCTCATTTTCTGGCTCAGTTTTAGTAGCTCAAAGCACAGAGAAAATTGAATTAACAATAGATCTAAAGCAATTTACAAGAAGGCCTTACTGATCCTTTTATTTTTTTTAAACATATTGATATGTTTCCCACTACTCTGAGTATTAATGCAGTAACACCCATGGCTTCTAAAATGAAATGTATAATAATAATGACGTGTGAATGTATGAAAAATAAATATTCTTTTTCATTTCTTGTTTCCATACTCCCTTTCACAGCCTGTGCTATTATTGACAACAACAACTACAATCGATTACAATTAATGACTTCTAATTACATTTAATCATATTATTTTGAGCCAACTTAAAACTAATAACCACAACCAGCTTGTATAGTAATCATTAAAGCAACAAAAATGGTTGGTGTGAGGGGATGAACATAAACTGAGGCTAAACATACATGTATGTTACATATATATGTGTGTGTGTGTGTATATATATATATATATATATATATATATATATATAATATGTGTGTATGTGAATATAGATAGATACATACATACATATATAAACATACATACATATATAAACAGTATGCGTGACTCTTTTATGTTTTGTTTTACTATTGATATGTATCCATGCTTATTTTGATCATCTTAGTTTGTTTACTTGATTAATTCAGATATTTTATATGCACTGTATGGTTATATACACACATGATTACATGATTGTGTGTGCTGTTTCCATCCAACATACAGTATGTTCTTGTCCAGTGGGTCAGGTATTTTGGGGGGCTGTATGGATGAGACAGATGTTTTAAACATTGCAGGACAGGTGGCTGCAGCAGGTGTTTTTTTAAAAATGTTTTAAAAATATACTTGCACCCATTTTAATGTACCCCCAATTTAACTACTGCATTTATTTTTCCCAAAAATTATTGGTTTCTATAATTGTTTCCCTCTTAAGCCCCGTACACACTGGACGATCCATTTGAACGATATGAACGATAACGATATCTTTCAACGATATATTCTTGAAATCGTCCATTGTGTATGCACTTACCAACTGATGACATGCGCTCACGTGGGTCTTTAATGATATCCCCAGTCATCTGTACATGCAGTCCAATCTGAGGATATCGATAATGATGCAGAATGCAGCATGGCTCTCCCCCTCGCCTTCGTTCTTTGTTGCCGTGTGTATGCACTTGCCGATACCAGCACCCCCGCCAGGTCCGCCGCATCCGACATCGCTGGGTGCACATATTGTCTAGTGTATACCCAGCTTTACAGAAAAAACGTATAACAGTCATGTGACACAAATTAAGATCCCCAATTCCTTTGATTATTGTCACTAATACAATCCTACACTATTACCATATCTTAGTTTTACTTTTTTGGGGATACAGGCATATTTCCTCATTTTCACCTGCACTTTTTGCATATAACACATTAAGAAGTTTTGGGGCAAATGCCGCTTCACGTCCTTTGCAATAGGATTGCACGAAAACCAGCACATTTGGACAAAGGGTGTGAAAAGATTGCACATTCGAAAACTTAACGTTTTCGCATCTAATTGGATATGGCCCTTCTTCTTTTACCATTACTTTACAAGCTCTATGAGAATGGTCTTTACCTGTTGCTTTGGGTTGCCTACACACTTTTGAGTGATTGTACAGAGCTACAGAACATGTCACTGATTATAAATACTGCATAGAACTGATAATAAATTATTTAAAAACTGTTTAAAAAAAATAAAAAGTTTATTGCATTTCTCTGTATGGTGAGATATTCATATGCATGAAACGTCTTAACCATGTCAGATATGTAATTGTAAATGGGTCAACAATGTGACTTCAAATTGCTTGAGATTGCATTGGTACAGATGTGTCCACATACATCTTACTTCATTGTGCGTAAAAACAGCCCTTCCAGTTACGACATGCCGTGGCGTGACTCGGTAGCACCAAGCATCTTTGTGCAACTTTTTACCTTCAAATGCATCTTATTTGCACAGCGATGCAAATAGGAAGCCCAGAATATTATCTAGCAACATCGTCACAAGTTTTTATCAATTATGATAATTTATTGCTGCTATCCAGCAATATTTTCTACAGGGACAGCGGTTGCGGTAACACGCTGTACCTGCGATGTCACAGAAGGCATTGTTTTCGGGATTCTGAAAACAATCCCTACTGTTTGTTCTTCTGTGCATGCTCTGCGGAATAGTCTCCGTCCCTGCTTACGGTGACTGCCGACGTGGTAAGTACAGCTCCAGCCTGTCCAAACTGATTGACATGTGTATACAGGCTTTATAATAGCCTGTATACTTGTATATTTATGTGCTTTAATAGTTAACATTTATATATAAATGTTGAATATAATCGCACATAAATATACATATGTATACAGGCTATTATAAAGCCTGTATACACATGCCAATCACTTTCGGCAGGTTTAACAGGCTCTAGTTGGACCTACATGTCGGCGGTCAGCGGAAAGCAGGCACGGAGACTGGGCGGACTTACAAAATGGTGCAGGGACTTATGGGAAAATTTCTCTCTGTCCCTGAAGTTTTCGGGATATTTAAGTATTTTCTTCATATAACGCCATTCTGAAATGGCGTTATATAAAGTAAATATTTTTCGAGTGATTTAACACTTTTTGCTTTGCTGAATGGCTGATCCCTACAGTGTGGTACTCTGCGAGCAGGGAATTAATGGAGAAGATAATTGTGTTATTGTGTTATCTTCTCCATTATCCCATTGCTGAATAGGGGATTTACATAAAAAATATGGAAATCATAGTTTCCATATTTTTTATGTAAAAAATCATTGCCGAATAGACCCCGCAGTACTAGCTCAAACTAAGTATTTTCATATTCATTATATCTTTCTTAAGGGATTTGTCTCCTGCTGAAGATGTGTATACTCTCATTTTACCAGAAATCCAGTTTTGCCATTAAAATGTCTGCAGAGCCAAAGTACTACTTCCTAGCTAAACTAATCGCTGAGTAAAATAATGAATCTATGACGCACCATATGATGATGCATATTGAATACATACTAAATTATCACATGCTAGCTTGCATGTATGTTAAAGAAATCTAAGCTTTTTACGATGACAACTCCCACATACAACATATATTTTAGCACAATGGGATTATTTAAACTAGGTAAAGGGATTTAATGGGGCTTTTATTGTTTTGAGGGGTGGCACACATCTTTTCCTGAAAAGCACTTGGGTTTCCCATCCCCACAGGGATTTGGTTCTTTCTGTACTTACTCACTTTCTTCCTTCCAGTTGCATTTCTGAGGAAAAGCACATTTCCAGGCACACCTCTTTAAAGAATGACAAAATTGCATAGTGATAAGCACAAGAAAACTAATCATTTATCTATGGGTCAAGCTGTACAAGCATTTGAGAGTAATCAGGGTTGGTTCTAGGCATTGTTCTACTGTTGCAGCCACCACACACTACTCTGCCAGCTACTGTACACACTGTAGAGTCCACCCTTCTGGTACAAAGCTTCTTCCTGCAGTTCTTACAATGTAATGCTAAGTGGCTAGCGAGCATGGCTAGAGGCAGGGGTGTACTTTATATAAAATGCTATAGGCTGTCTCTCTAAAATTGCCATCTGGAACACAGTATTTACCTGGCTCTACTGATGACATGCTCCTGCTGGGGCTCTGATGCCCATTTATTAATGGGACAGTTGCAGGCTCTTGAAGGTCAAGTCCTGGGACAGTACCATCACTCCTCTGTATTTTTACAATATGTATTGTTTACTAGAGGCGAGATGTATCAAACCTTCAAATGAGCAACCAATCAGCTTCTAGCTATCATTTATCTGCACTTCTATAAAATGACAGTTAAGGTGCATATCCATTGCACGACTAATGAACAACTGAATAATAACGACATCGTTATCGTTCAATCGTTTGTAATACCGTTAAGTGGATATTGTGCCCACACTGAATGATATGTAGTTCAGTGCAGGCACCCTCCCTCATCCCCGAACATGCACAACCTGATGATATCGTCAGGGTGGGCAGTATGTTTAGGCGATGACAGATGCCAACAACGACCAGCGGGAGTGCTCATTGCTGGTCGTAGCTGGCATATTCACTGCACGATTAATGAACGATTGTACAATAACGATGTTGTTATCGTTCAATCGTCCATTTATATTGTGTAGTGGATATGCGCCATTAGAAGCTGATTGGTTGCTATGGGTAACTTTGCCAGTTTAACTCTCCTGAAGGTTTCATACATCTCCCCCTGGAAGAAAGTATAGGGTAACAAGAAGCCCCGCTGTCACTTATAAATATAGGAAAAATGTCCTTGCTATTATAAGTGACTAGGCCAGGTTAGAATCCATTCCTAAATGTTGCTATGAGACATAGCTAGTATTTAAAATATTTGAGTCACACTTTGTTCACATGTCCTATTGCTGATTTATCAAAACTATTTCTATGGTGTGGTCATTTTAGTCAGGTCTGGATATGGAAATTGCTTGGTGCATATTATGATGTATTCCACGGCTAGACAAATGCCAGTCGCCAGGTTGCCATGGCAACAAACGAAATGCACCCTGGTGACTACAGCTCTGTGTTTTGTCAAGTTTGTAGTTGTAGTGTCGACTGTCAACAGTAATCCAGTGCAGTATTCTCTCTCTGACATGTGTGGGGCTCCCCCTATTTAGAAAAATATATCCTAGATAAGCAGATGTAGACTTACCTGATGTTTACTCAGGCAAATAAATCCTCCACTACGTATTTAGGCTCCAAATAAGGTAAAACAGTTTTACATTGTGTGTTATACATAATATCTGTTCCAAATTATGAGAAAATAAGGATTTCCTCCAACGAGGAGACACAATGGGTAAAATTACTGGACATCCAATACTTCTAGCGGCTCTGTTGTATTAGGGTCAGCCCACATAGAGGGTGTTTGAGAGGATAGTAGACACCGCCTACTAGTTGGAAAATCAAAGATGTGCTGAAATCCTCCCTTTTCCTTTCCTATAAGCAGTAATCTCTGATCCTCCCAGCCTATGCACTAAAATTTACTTTGAGTGGACTCTACAGCTTATTGCAGTAAAGGAATGCACATGGAGTCATCCAAACACAGTCACACTCATTGACTATCCTCCCAGCAAACCAATGATTTACAGCAGGGCACTCATTTCAATCTTTTCTACCTTGCCCCTCAATGGATCAGCTTTCCTGGCTTCCACTTGGCCTCTGCATTTGTCCCTCCCCCAGTTCTCCTCCTCTCTTATCCTCCTCCTCCTCGCAGGGTATGTGTGCACTGTGCACTGCACAGAAGAAGGCAATGTAGCTGTGGTGCACAGAGGTGCAGCTTAAAAGTTCCTCCTGTGTTACTCTGCCCTTTTCCCCATACAGTCTGACCCTCTGACCCCTTATCATTCAAGCTACAGCCCCTTTCCCATATGTATGACTATGTCCCCTCCCCATATCTATGCCTCTTCCCCCTTCTCATATGTGCCTCTGCCCCCTCACTATCTGTGCCTCTTCTCCATCTCTCTATATCTGAGCCTCAACCCCCTACCCATATATGTGCCTCAGCCCCCTCCCCATTTGTGCTTCAGCCCCCTCCACATCTGTCCTTCTGCCCCATCTCCACATGAGTGCCTCTGCCCCATCTCCTCATTTGTGTCTCTGCACCCTCAACTCATGTATGCCTCCGCCCCTCAACCCATGGCTGTGACTGCTGATCAGTAGTGGTGTGGATGAATGGATGACCCTCTGCTTTCAACACCACATAAGGATGTCAGCTAAGCAGATTTTTTTTGGTACTCAGTCACTAACGCTTTTACTCACTTTCAAAAATGTTTTTAAAGTTTTAAAATAGATTTTTTTTTATTAAATACTTTTTTTTATTAAATACTGTGTGCTTTACAATATTTTTCATCTACTTTTAATAATTGTGTATGGTCTGTCCCGTCTCCTCAGTGTGCGTACAGTAGAAGCCTGGGTGCACTCCACAACAGCTCCCGAATCGGGTCAGACCTAGATGAGCAGGAGGATAAATATGGCAGAACACACAGTGCATCCCAGCTTGCTGTGTATGGAGCTGCGTAGCCCCAGACTGGTCAGAGTGCCCATGCTGTCCCCTCCATTGCCAAAAGAGCATCAGAACTGGAAGAAGGTATCCTGGTCTGATCAATCACAATTTCTTTTACGTCATGTGAACGGCTGGGCAACAGTATTCCCTGAATGCAGTGGCCTCTTGCATCAGGATAATATGCCCTGCCACACTGCAGAAATTGTTCAGGAATGGTTTAAGCAACATGAGAAAGAGTTCAAGGTATTGACTTGGCTTCCAAATTCCCCACATCTCAAACCTTGACCATCTGTGGGATGTGTTGGATAAGCAAGTCTGAGCCATGGAGGCCCACCTAACAACTTACAGGACTTAAAGGATCTACTGCTAATGTCTTGGTGCCAGACACCGCAGTACACCTTCAGAGGTCTTATGAGGCTTAGGCCTTGATGGGTCAGAGCTGTTTTGGCCAGGCCACCTACACAATATTAGGCAGGTATTTTTATTGTTATGTCTGATGGGTTTTTGTATATACACACACGTGTCCTTATATATCTTTGGTTTAGTCGCAGTTAAAAGCCCTTCTCAGCACGCCATGTCCCGTGAGACTCTGCTAGCACCAGGTGTCTTTTTTGCCGAAAATGCATCTAAGGGTGGGTACACACCTAAATGACCAGCAATCGTGCCGATGTTCAGGGCGATTTGCCTTCACCCTGGACATTGCATGATTGCCGGTATACACTTATACACAAATTAAAACATGTCTTTTTTTTATTGGTGTGCTTAAAAATACTACTTGGTTTAACCTGATTTATGGCATATTTGAATTATGTGATCAGACAGTTGTAGATGTTTATTACAAGTGATAGTTGGCCTGATTCAGCAAGGAATGCACCGATGCATAAGCACGCAATTGGCCGATGTTCGCGGTCTGTGCATGCGTCTGGGTCGCAGTGCGTGTGCAAACCATTCACTGCTTCCCCAAAAGCGAGTGCAGTGAATACTCAGACCCAGGGAAAAGTGATTGACAGGAAGTGCCGTTTGTGGGTGGATACGACGAGTGGTTGGCCGAACGCAGGCGTGCCAGTGCGTTCACAACCCGTTACAGGGGCGTGCATAAATTAGCCACTGAGATGCCGGACTCAGCATGTGTTCCTCTGCATGCAGGAAGTCTCTCAACTCCTGTGGCAGGGCCAGGTCTACCTTTATTCTGCGTGCGGATCCATTGTTACTCGATGTTCCCGATGTTTTCTCAGCCTTGCGCATCAGTATGGTCGTTAGCGGAGGGTAAAGGGGGCAGCATTATGTAATGCTGGGCGTCTGCATCTTTGTGCTGCTATTGCCGTGCGTATTCAATCATTAGCATATTCTCGCAGCGGCCGGGTGCGTGCGTCTGCATCCGTGCATTCCTTGCTGAATCAGGCCAAGTGTTGTCTGTGGGCCTGATTCAGACCTGCTCGTGAGCGCTATGTGCTCGCAAACGGGTTGATGGTGGCCCAGTGCGCATGCGCACGACAGAGCCGGCTCCGTCGTGCGCATGCGCGAGACCCGGATAGCGACGGGCAAACTGTCGCTCCGGGTTTTGTACCAAAGGGGGCGTGCTGTCGATGTTGAGTGACAGCACGCGGGCCGGGGGATTGGCTGCCCAAATGGAGGCGATCACATGGGAACGCCTCCGTTTAGGGGTGGCCCCACTGACATCACGAGTGATTTCAGTGGGAAAGATTTCGGCTCTGAGAGCCGAAATCTCTCTGGGGCTTGCGGCAACGAGACCCTACCACAAGGGTCTCGTCGCAAGCCCGATGGTCGCGATGGTCTTGACCATCGCGACCATCTTCCTGGCCGCTCGCTACAGCTATGCGAGCGGCCAGGAGCCGTTCTAAAAAAAAAATAGCTGGCCCTGATTCAGAGCGAGCGCTCTGTCAAAGCGCCCGGCTCTGAATCAGGGCCTGTGTGTGTAGCATTTTCTTTAATTGCTGTGAATGTGCATAGAAATTCATACAGATGGGTAACATGGAACATGCCTCAGCAAACGTGCTCTTTTTTTTCATTTCAATAATTTCAAATCATGCTTGGCTTCTGCGCTGCTACGCCAAATGAAGCACATTGTTGTGCCTAGCTCATACTTATTAATGCGCTCAACTTTTAAAGGTGCTTAAACATTGCGCAGAGATTGTTATTTGCAGATTTCCACTTAATTCACATAATTGCTGCCTCCTAATGTTTGGCCCTCCCTCCAAGCTTTCAGAGGAATTTGTCCAGGCTTGATGTGTTCTTATTTTCCTTGGCACTACAAAGTTATACCACTGTTAAACAGCTTCTATAAATAGCTATTCTATTTAAATTCATGTATCACCGATGAACGATGTAAGTGTCCATCATGATATATACTGCAAAAGCAAATACTTATTTGGTGCTATTATAACATTGCAAAGGTGGACACTGGGCCTGATTCATTACAGATCGCAACTGCGTATGCAGATCGGTCGATGGTGCATACTGCGCATACATTGCAGTGTGCATGCGTGAGTTAGCATTGCGATCGCTCTGAGATCACGCACAAAGGAAGAAAGCCATCGCAGAGTGAGTGACTGGAGGTCAGCATTTGGGGGTGGTGACGGGGAAGTCACACGCAGCTTGAGTACTCACTGCGTGTGACGATGTTAGCAAATTCTGTGTAAGGTTAGTAAACTGTAGGGGGGGGTTAGGTTAGGCTGCGGGAGGGGTGGGTTAGGGTTGGCGTTAGGGTTAGTCTTGGAATACTTACCGAAAATCGCAGGCATTTTTACCGGTGGGATTCCACTGCCGGTCTTCTGATCGTCTGCATACCTTACCCAACCCAAAGCAAATACATACAGGTGATGATGTCAGTCTCCATCACTGGCTATCCATACTTGATTGACTGATTGTGGTTCATGTCTGTCGTTCATGATTGCATTATTTTGATTTTGTTGGTATATTTTAGAAGCTACTTTAATTAACTAGATTTATTTTTTATTTTTTTTTAAGGATACATATCAAATGCATATTTTGCTACGAAAATAAATGTTAAAAAGTTTATTGTGCCCATGACCTGGTTTTGTTTAAGTGAATCTGTATGTATGTAAGTTTGCATGTTATAAACCTGATACTGATGTGGCTAGGGATGGACTGGGACTGTAATTTGGCCCCAGCATCCGTTACTTCCTGCGCACATAAAAAAGAGGCGTGGCCATGATTCATGGGGTGTGGTGTCGTCTTATGGGGTGGAAAGCCATGGGGGCTTAGCCTCACAGCACACTCCGTCTCTCTGCATGCTGGCCAAGCAGAATGCCGGGAGGCAAAGCTACTTGGCCAGGCTTTCGGGTGAGATGCCTCTGACTCATCATATGGGTGTAAATACGCTATTTGTAGGTACAGCTTTTTCTGGCTTTTTTACGCTTGTTCATTCATCTCACCATGAACCCATCTGTGCTTTTCACTAACTGTTATGTAGTTTATTTTTTAGCCTTGCGCTTCATTTCTCTAGTAGGCTTCTGCAAAAAGGAATTAATAACTATACTAAGATGAACCTGAGCCCAGTCTGATTGACTATTCTCCCAAGCAAGCCCTCGCCTGATAATACAAAGGTGTTTTGTTCTCTCCGGCATCACCGTTGTTGACCTGTGTACATCAATTTTAGAGAATCCAGGTTCCTTGAGTCCTCCAGCTGATAGTTCGATGCAAAGTTACTTTTTTCCCCTAAAATAGTTTTATTGGAAAAATAAACAAATATACTCAGAAAAGAGCAAGTTGGCAAAAAATCCCCGGTAAGTACCTGCCGGCGGCCTCACTTCGGGGCTAATTGGATAGCCCGGGTGGTCATTTAGCCCGTGGTAAATTTCCAAGGCTAATTAAGTCCCTCCTAAGAGCAAGTATAAGGAATGAAAAGCTACTTCAAGTGCTTTGAATCATGTTTATGTAGGGATATAAAAGTCAGTAAGCCAATCTTAAAATAGATTTGCCATGTTACATGCACCCTTGTTATGTAGCAGGAACATTACTGGTTAGTCAACATCCTGGCTGCCTCATTTTGTACCAGCTGCAAGCTGTGCAATTCTTTTACTGCAATGCAAGATTCATTTACTTCTAACTCTAACTGAAGCCCATGGTATTTAAACTGTGCAACACCAGGGTCCACCTCTTGGTATGGTCGCTTTATTTTGCTTTCCGTTACCAGACCACTCTAAAAATTAGAGCTAATTAGCTCAGCATGTCCTTGCTGCAGTGACGTGATCTTGCTGCCAAGTGGAAAGGCCTCTACTGAATGCTTAATCAGTAAAGTCTGTATATGTAAGTATGATTTAAAAAAAAAATACTTCTCAATCTAATCTGTACAAGTTAGAAAAGGTTTCACAGATACGACTGTCTGTGATGAACTCTGGTTGTTTGGACAGATCAATATCCTTTTTGATCTCAGAGTGTTTCAACTATGTGGTCATCTTTGACCTGCATATTAATAAATGATCTAGCCATATGTTCAAATATCAAAGACCATTGTTTGTCTACAAGGTGAGAGACAATATTTTCATCCCATGATCTAAATCCACCCAGCATAATGTGCTAGAATTCACGTGATATTGAGACAGTTGTGCTAATCTAGCCATTTTTTAATACTGTGATTAGCATGTGAAGTGCAGACAGAGCACTGGGGCTTACCTCACACGTACTTATTGTCTCATATACAGTATATATCTATCTATCTATCTATCTATCTATCTATATATATATATATATATATATACACACCCACATACAAGTTGAGTCTCCCATATCCTAATATTCCGAAATACGGATTTTTTTGGAGAGCGACTGAGATTATGACACCTTTGACACCTGATGGTTCAATGTAAACAAACTTTGTTGCACAACATTATTAAAAATATTGTATAAAATTACCTGCAGGCTATGTGTATAAGGTGCATATGAAACATAAATGCAGTTTGTGTTTAGACTTGGGTCCTATTCCTAAAATATCTCTTTATGGGGGACTAAACCTCGATCGATCGATCGATTGATCTATCTGTCTATCTGTCTATCTGTCTATCCATCTGTCTATCCATCTGTCTATAAAACCGTTCTAAAATTGTGAAGTCATTGTGAAATTTCAAGGATAAACCGAGGGCAGGGCTGTTTTGAGGTTCTACTGGAATACCATCTCAATTCTGTTTCTGGACCTAACTATCAACTGGTTGTGTATAGCAATTGTTGTGTTCAAACGTCTCTGTGCTAGAATTGTCCAGTTGGGGAAGACTTTGGTGTAGATGGTCAGCTCAACATATACTGCAACAAGACATTTCCTACTTTTATATAGAATATAGCTTGGAGGGGTTATGGTATACTTGGTGAATACAGGATTTCATAGTGCCGAACTCAATTCAGTGCGATGATGAACAGTTGCAGGAGGAAACTCCCGCAGCTATTCAATACACCGCACTGTTTGGGTGGCTAAAGGATTTCTTCTCGCAGCCCCCAGGGGATGCGAGGAAAAATGCAACAAAAGTGCCGGGCGCGCAGCTGTTTGCTGGTATTGATTCCTACACTCTATACACTCTAAATGTCGCTATTTAGCATTATAAGTCGCACAAGAGATAATTGCTTTCCAGACTTTGATTGTGGTTCCAAAGCACTAAAAGATATTTTTCACCAAAAAGCAGATAGTTACACGCTGTGATCTAAATACAATTAGCGCAAACAAATTATACAATCACAAGGTACAGTCGATACATACGCAGGTGCTCTGGATCCAGATTTCCGGCATCAAAGGTGAAGCCTCCGTCAATAGCAAGAAAATGATGACTAACTCACAGATTCAGAGAGCTTGCATATATACCCTTACAGAGATAGGCAATACAATA